>OZ025246.1:21952519-22105019 GCA_964019155.1 Osedax fenrisi
CTACTCTTGTACCCTAATTTCTTACAATGTAAAATATATGAAAACTATTACAACTATTATACATTTAAAACTCAGTAAATGTAATCTTATATATACTATTCTATATATAAATATATATATATTAAAATATTATTTAGAAGTGATCTTATATAATTGTGTATAAATAAATGATCGGCTCTCGTTAAAACCATGGATGCCTTAACATGGGAGCGGCTTCGAAGGGACATTAGAGCCATATATATGGTTATAAGTGAAAACTTCATCTAAGTTCCTGGATGGGATGAAAGGACTACACCAAATAAAAATAACAATAAATAACAACAATATATTAACATTATCATAATACCCGTAGAGACTTCTTACTAACTTGTAGTTACTTTTCCTAGACAGAGTTGCCTCGGTGTTACACGACCTGTACACGTAGGTCGCCGCTATCATCGCTACCATGACGCCGCACAGTGCTAGCATCACCCCGGTACCTATAGGAATGAGGATGTACGTGAGCATGTGTGGGCGGTAGTGTATGCGTATGTGTGCGCGCTAGAGTGTGTGCTATGTGTGTTCGCTAGTGATGTAAATACTGCTTACAATTTAAAGCATCGATGTAGTCTCAGTCTCAGTTACCTAAAATATCTAATCGGCCTGCAAGTTGGCTCGGCCTCGTTTAGCTATAGCTCTTTTTATAGCTCTATAGCTCTATTTACTCTATAGAGTCTCGGCTAGGCTAGGGCTTAATTTTGTCAAACTTGAAAGTCTCGGCTCGGTATCAATAACCAAAAGTCTCGGCTCGGTATCATTTACATCACTAGTAGCGATGATAGCAGCTACCTACGTCTATAGGTCGCACAGTGCGCATAGTTCACGGATTTAGTTTTAGAGGAATTTATTATTAGTTTATTTGAGAGGAGCCATACTCTTATGCAGTTAGCACACTCGAATAATTCAGAGTTAATGGTATTATGAGAATGTATAGGGAAAAAGGTAACAGTTGAATATCATCAGCAAAAATATGGTAGTGTATATTTGGAAAGTTCTTAATTAGATCAGCAATAGGGCGGATATAAATAGAAAAGATGGATGGACCTAGAACGGATCCTTGGGGAATACCGCTGTTAAGTGTAGAAAGTGGCTAGTAAGATTTATCAATCATAATAAAAATATTGCGGTTAATCAGATATGAAGTAAACTATTTTAATGCTAAGCCAGATATACCCATCATAGTAAGCCGCGAGATTAATATGTTATGGTCCAGGGTATCAAAAGCAGGTGGTAGATAAAGTAGGATTAGCTGGTAACACGTGTTGCTATTTAAGGTAGATAATATTGTGTCAGTAATACGGAGGATAACTGTTTCTGTTGAATGACCCTTACGAATAGAGCTTTGAAACGGGTCGAAAATATTATTGTTATTTATATGGGCGATAAATTGTTTGGAAACAATTCTTTCTAATATTTTACTTAATAAGATTAGGCGGGAGATTCGGAGATAATTTCTAAGTGAGTTTGGGTCGAGGTTTTGTTTTTTATTACTGGAGTGGGTAGGAAATGATATATGTTGGCACAAGGAAAGAGACTCAGTTAGGAGTTTAAAGTCAACATGGGGATAGATGGGAGAATTAAAGTTATAGTTTGTCACCAAGAAATATTGGTAAATAGGATGAAGATGAAGGAAGATTATGGTGAGATGTAGAGTTAAGCTAGGAAGTTTAAGTGTCAGTGAAAGACAATCTCTATATTTATTTATATATAGTTTATTGACTTCAAAAACACATCGTAATTATAGGCGTCATTAGATAATAAAAAACAAAAACAAAAATAAATAGAAAACGAATAATAAAATAGAACGAATTACAATGATTTAAATGGACATATATGTATACTATATACAGTGATATGAAAAGGGATGGATTGAAATGGATGTAGAGAGGTAAATATCATAACGTATAAGAAATCCTACCCCACCACCACGGCTCATTTGTCGTGGAGCGAGATATATGGTATATCCCAAGTCCAAGATGGAGGCAAATATGTCAGAGTCATCATTAGAAATCCAGGTATCACTCAATTGTGCGATTATAATAAAAAATTAATTTATGCTTTGGAAACAGAAGGGAATTATTTGATCTCGAGGAGCGAATATTATATTGGAAGCTAGTCAGGTTTGGGATATTATTATTTTATAAAGTGTTCAATGCTGTGCATCTGTATGTGTAACTTATCTAATGTAATATTTGATGTGCATATGTGATATATATTATTTATATACATTTGATGAATCTATGTTTGACCAATCCCATGTATTGATATTATATAATATAATATAAATATATCTGTATGTCTGGGTGTATATGTATATATGTATATAAATGTATGCGACAGTTATATTCATATATGAATGTATTCATTAATGTATTATAATGTAATTGTAACTAACTTGGTAGATTGAAAACTATGTAATTGTGTAATTGTAATATAAATAAATTATGTCTGTATATATATATATATATATATATATATATATATAAATATATATATTTTTCATATCATAACTAATTTGAAAATAAAGTGCTTTACTTATTTAGAGGTAAAATGGTTTTAGATTTACAATTTAATTCAACCTATATGTGACATATACAATATAATTCTAAATGCGATTAACAATATATTGTATAATGTACACAGAGCACTGTGCACAATAATGTGTACATTTTATCTTTCTTATATCTGTAATTTAAATTTGTATGTAAATTTCAATGTAAATTCTTATCTATTTTTCAATATGGTCTCGTTTTCTGAATTGTTGTCGGGTTTCAATTATTATTTTTTTATTATATCTTGAATGATTAAAAGGAATTATTCCGAGCGAGCTGGCACTTTCATATGAAGGGAACTAAACAAGTTACAAAAACGGGCTATCCTAATGCACAGTTGAATATTATCAGCAAAAATATGGTAGTTTATATTTGGAAAGTTCTTAATTAGATCAGCAATAGGGCGGATATAAATAGAAAGATGGATGGACCTATATGTCCAGTATACAGTAGGAGTGTAGTCAATATACGGTATACAGTAGGAGCGATAGTAGTTATGCGCATGACAGTAAATACACATCCCGCAGTTAATACTAAATACACGTACCGTTATATTAAAATCGTACCCGTCACTAATGTCATGACCTTGAGGTATTAGCAAGTATTGGCAATATTCAACAGACGTGTAAATGTCCTATAGGACATACCATGTAGCATACTATTAGCGTAGTAATTTCCGGCTCGGGTTTATATGATACTATGTCGTCATTGTGGTTATTATGATTGATATATGCGAGTAGAATATATTATAAGTATACGTATGTATATATATATATATATATATTTATTTAATCCCAAAATATTTATAAATATTTAACATTATTTATAAATGGTGTACAAATACAATTATGGTTTATTTGTGTATATACGACTTACCTTCTTTGTTATAAATCCTATATAAATAAAATATAATTAATATATATATATATACGAATTATACTATAATATCTATATAGTATATCATTATTTAAATAACATTATAATACTAATAGTAGGCTATCACGAGATCGTATATACTAAATAACAAGCGAATATATACCCTATAGGGTGTCATAATTACGTACACACCAAATAGTGATGTAGGTATATATATATATATATATATATATATATATATCTTAGGGTGCCTGTTAAACCACATTCTGAACAAATAAGCAGTCTTCAAATAATATTTAGAAGTGATATTGTATAATTTGGTATATTTTTGTATATATATAAAACACGAACGTTTACGGTTAAATACTTGGTTATATTATTGTGAGAACGTATTCGAAGTGTAACTATAGTGTAAGAATTTATTTCTTAGAAATTAATACAATAAGATTATGAATTCTTGTTTATCATATATGATATGTATATATTGGTATACCTATAGGTATACAATAATATATACATATTTTTAGTTAAACATTTAATTAAAATTATCTACGTAACTGGGTGGGATGAAAGGCATCCACAGAATAACAATAACAATAAGTATACTATATATATTATGTCATATATATATATATATATATATATATATATATATATATATCATATATGATAAACAAGAATGCATCATTTTATTGTATTCATTTCTAAGAAATAAATTAACAAATAATAATAATTGTAATAAATACAATTTCCGTATTGATAAAATAATAAAAATAATATACAGGGGGCTTCAATTTATAAGTATATGAACATACAGTTGTTATGACAACTAGAATTCATAAGTTTCATAATTATAAGTACTACTATATTATACAATACTTTATAATTAAGTATATAGTATATATATATATATATAATATACTATATACAGTATATACTATACGTATACTATATATAGTATACAATACAGTTAGTTTACTAACTTCAGAGCGTTGACTTCTTTAGCGATAGACATAACGAACATCGTCACGAATACATTATATTTAGTATTCATGTCGTTAGTATTGTATTAATTGTCACGTGTAAGACACGAAACACGTGGTCTAGTATATGTTATAAATTTATAGGAATGCGATAATACGTTATCGAATAACAATCAGTAACTATTTCTAAATTATGAACTATATTTAAAAATGTTTATAAAATAAAAGTAATTTGTACAATAACAATAACAAATAAGTGAAATTGTAAATAATGGTATACTTTATTTTTAAATCGTTAACAATATATATATATATATATATATATATATATATATATAATATATATATATATATATATTTATATATATATATATATATATATATATATATATATATACATAGAATACATACAATATATATAATATATACATGTGTGCGTATATATCATTATGTATTTTACCTGCGCATATATACGATACATGCGAGATATAGTTAGTGATATAAATAGTTAGTGATATAAGCAAGGACATGTAGTGATATAATCAAGGACATGAAGCGATATAAGCAATGAAATGTAGTGATATAAGCAAGGACATGTAGTGATATAGAAATGGAATACTGCCATATATTAATATAAATATGTGTCCTTGATAAATCACTAAAGTGATATGATCATATGAGTATTCCATTTATATGAAGTCCCTATATAAAATATATTTACTTACTTTTAATTGTAGTCCCATGACTCTTGAATCGTATGGAGAATAATTTCGCTAGATTTCACAACAAATCTTCTCCATCCTTCTCGATCATCCTTCACCTTTCGTAGTAGTTCACAGGTCGGTTTCTTTGTCCACTTATTTATATTTGTCATCCAGTTATTCCTCGGTCTTTCTCTTCCTCTGGTACCTTCTATTTTACCTTGCAGAACTGTATTAGCCAAGGTGTCATGTAGACAAATGTGGCCTACATATTTTAGCTTTCTTCGCTTTATAGTGCTAAGGAGAGGTTCATATTTATGGATCTGGTTTAATTTATTTCTTGGATATATTTATTAGTCTTATGTTGGCGATATTGTATACATAATAGTCTTCTATGGGATTTATTCTCGAATGCGTGTATCCTTTTTTCCTCTCTTTCCGTTATAGTCCAATTTTCGCACCCGTATACCAGTAGGTATTGATAATATTAGTGACGTGTATAGATTATATTTGACATGATAAGTGATATTTTTGCTGTTCTATATGTTGTCGAGTATCACCATTGCCGACGTAGCTGTAGCTAACCGAATTCGTAGTTCATTATCTGATACTCCATTAGATTGTAGTGTTGCACCGAGATATTTGAATGTGTTTACGTCTTCAAGTAGCGTTCCGTCCATATAATGAGTTTTTAAATATAATTTTAGTTTTCATATATGAATTTATAAAGATTAATGCGTTTTCGTTTTAATTGTTTACAATTAACTTACATTTCTATTTACTTACTTCCATCCCATATTCTTTGGAAGCTTCGACAATTCTATTTGTTAGTTATTGTAATTCAGCATTGCTATCTGCGATAAGATAAATATCTGATGAAGAATCTAATGTTGCTATTTTCTCTGCCACTATCAGTTATAGTTGATTTGTGGTTTTAAAGTGTATTTTGCATAATATGTTCCATAATGATATTGAATGACACAGGCGATAGTAGACAACCCTGTAGTACTCCGACTGTAGTGTGAAACTGTCTCCTGTCATGTTATTGAGTATTAGCGCACTGTTTGAATTATAATATAATGATTCTATTATATTTATAATGTATTGTGATATGCCGAAATTTGCCATGCAGCTCCATAATCCTGTATGCCATACTCTATCGAAAGCTTTTTGATTATCAATGAAGTTGTGGTATACATGAATACATGATGTGATGCATCATTTTGAATTTTAATGTGATTCTACGTGATGATTCTGCTGTTAAGGATTTGTTCAATAGTATTCCTTGATTATCTGAATCATGCTTGCTCTTCTGCTAGTATTCGTTCAGATTGAGTTGTAATCTATTTAGTATTATTCTTAACAGTATTTTACTCGGATGAGGTATCAGGCTAAGTGTACGGTAATTGGAGCATTTTTAGAGTCACCTTTTTAAGAATAGGAATTATCAGAGACTTTTTCCATTGGTCTGGCCATGTATTTGTTTTCCATATGTATTGGCATATTGTTGTATATATTTTAGCTATGTGTTTTCTACAATATTTTATCAGTTCGCTTGGAATGTTGTCATTACCAGGTTATTTACCATATTTTGCAATATTTATTGCATTTTCAACCTCATATTGGCAGTGGATGGGAGTGGATCCTCGTTGAGAGTATTATTATTTCGATTAATCAATGTATTACTATTTGGTATAATGGGATAAGTATAGAGTTTATTACGATATTCTGTCCATATTTTTACTCGTTATCAGAAATAAGTTTATGGTTATAGTATTCTATTATCATGGTTTTACTTTTTTGTATGATTTGTTAGCGTTTTAAGTATTTGATATGCTCTCTTGTTTGATCTACCCATTGTAATATCTTCATTTATATTACTTATATTGTTATTATATCCAGTTTTCCTAAGATTTTTTTCATTAATTTCCGAACTAATATATTAATTTCCTAGTATTACTCTTTTAAATCTGGATTCTTTTTTTTGATGAGTTTAAAACTCTTCTCTTATCACATAGATCTAAGATTTCATATGTAATCCAGGATTGCTTTTTATTTCGGAATTTACCTAGAGTTGTGCTAGCCGTTGAGTGTATTTATGACTTTTTCAATATCAGAGTGTAATTTAGTCATATCAGTTTCATTTTTATTTATTTGTTATATACTATATTCTAGTAGTTCATTATATTAATTGGCAATGTCTGGGTTTCGTAGCTTTACTAAGTCATATCGTATTATTTTACTATTTCCTTTTTTCTTAATATATAGTTTCATTTTAATATTACAAAGAACTGGGTTATGGTCGCTATTTTCGAGGGTATTTTCGTGTAGTTTTTATGCTACTTGAATTGAATCTTTGTGGTGTTAGTATATAGTCAATATGATTATGAGTTGTTTTATCAGGTGAGTGACATATAGGTCCTAGTTCTTCTTGACTTTTTATTGTTATATAGCGTGTTGGAGATAACTTGTTTGTGTTTTTCTGCGAACTCACGTTATCTTTCTCCTCGGCTATTTGTTTTGCCAATGCCGAAACGTCCTATAACATTTGAGCATATCTGATAATCTTCTTCGCCAGATTTTGCGTTTCAGTCACCTATAGGTTTACTACAGTACACTTTTAATACTATAATATTATCATAAAATCATATGTGGATATAGGTGTGCTACTCGTGATTGGTTCCTCAATTAATTGGTAGAATTCTTCTATTTCTTCATCAGGATATTCAGATGTATGAGTGTGTACCTGTATGATGGTTAGATTCTTTGGGTTTGCTGCTAGTCTTATTGATATTATTCTGTCCGATACATATTTAAAATCAAGTATAGATTATGTGAGCTCTTTCCTGATTAAAAATCCATCACCATTCCGTTTTAATTTATGTTGACCACTCTACGAGAATGTATCATTTGTATCATCTGACACCATTATCAGTAATGTATTCACCATGGTGTAGCATAACTGCAGTTCCCTTACATTATGTTTCTACTAGTCTTATTACATCCCATTTATAGTTTTATAATTCTCTACTGAGTTCTTCTAATTGACTATATCGTGAGAAATACCTAATATTCCATGTTCCAATTATCGTGAACTGACACGCATTCAAGCATTTGTATATTTAACTACCGGATGCTCGAAACGTCTTCACGAAACGTTTTCGTTTTACATTTTCTGCTAGGCCGTCAACATAATATGTATAAATATAGATATTCCAAAGCAATTCTCAATCAATTATAATATACATAATCAATTTATATTATATATATATATATATATATATATATATATATATATATATATATATATATATATATATATATATATAGATAGATAGACAATTATGTGTATAGTATTTATGTATGTTAAATTATAAAATATATATATATAGTATAACATTTTAATTGTTTTATAATATTCTAAAATATATAATACATTATTTTACTGCATTTTAATATTATTTACTCACCTTATAAGTATACTTTATTCCTTTGACTCATGAATCGTAGTGGAAATCAATGCGCTGGCTATTATTATTATTATTATTATTATTATACAATGCCTTCGCTATTCTGTAGCCTCACAATTAAGTCAGACTGAGTAATCTTGCTCCATTCAATATCTTCAATTCATTTTATTTTGGGTTTACCACATTTGTGATTTCCCTCAACCATTCATTATATTATATATTCAGATATTGGATGATTTTGTTTCTGAGGTTGTTATGTCTAATTGTATGACCGTACCATTTCATTTTCTTCGACGGATGGACTGTAATATTGGTTCATATGTACCAATAAAACGTATATATTTATATGTTAACATACCTTTAATATACTCGTTTGTCTTCATGTATGTGTATGATATTCCAATAAGTTTTCTGTGAGACTTTTTTTTTCGAAACCTTGTAGTTTTTTTATTGAAGGATCACTTATAGTGCAAGATTTGCAACCATAAGTTAGATTAGACAATACGAGACAGCGATAAATATTATATTTAAGCTTGAAACGGATATATTTTCACTCCATATTATAGTTAGCGTTACCATAGCCGATGTATCTTGAGCTGATATTATTTTAATCTCAGAGTGGCCTGAGCTATTTTTGTAATTGTATGACCCATATATTTAAATGTATCTACTTCTTCTAATTTGATGTTGGAATGTCGTATTCGTGTGGTCTTTGGTATTCTATTCACCTTCAGTTTGGGTTTCATGTTAAGTACAAGGTCATAATCACTGTTGAAGTCTGCACTTGGATATGTTATTGTGCTGGTACGAATTGTACTATATTTGAAAAGTTGTGGCGTTAAGATATAATCTATTTGATTGGCTTCACCATTAGAAGAGTCATAAGGAATATATTGACTTATCGTTTGGAAATAATGTATTCGCCGCTACCAATCTGTGTTTCCAGCAAATCCTAGTAATCTCTGGCCTGTATAATGTCTTACTCCTATTCCAAACCGCCCGCCGATTTATCTTTGCATCACCTCCAATTTTTGCATTAAAATCACCTTGCACAATTAGTAAAACCTATATCTTTTTTATATGATTCATTTATAGTATTAGCAGTTTCATAGAATTTCTCAATTTCGTCATCATTATATGTAGATGTATACACTTATATTGACGTATATTTGTAGTGTTGTGATATTAATTGGACTTGCTTTCAAGCGTATTGAAATACTCGGCTGATATCGTAGTATAGTTAATTACTGCGCAGTTCCTTTCGTACTATGAATTCATATTCTCTCTAGCTCTATGTATGAATCAGACACCTATTTGATTATTTACATATAATATAAATATCAGCAGAAAATAATTATAATAGATATTTATAAGTATAGCCTATATATAGCCTATTTATAAATGACGTTATTTTACGGAATATAGACCGAGTAAAATTCACCTAAATGTTAATAAAGTCATCATTATATACATTATATACATACCCCGTATAATCCTTGGCTAACTAATAAATTAAAGAATGCAATAAAAAAGAAAAATAAATTATTCAGTTTATATAAATCTACTAATTGCATGTCTATACTAAATAGATATAACAAATTAAAGAATAAAATCAAGAAAAATATAAAACACGATAAAAATAATTACTATAAGCAACTTTTTTCACATAATAAACAAGAAGACAATTGGAAAATAATTAATAAATTAATAAAAAGAAAAGAAAATGAGTATCCATCTATATTTATTTATACGGATATTGAAATATATGATGAAATAGATCAATGCAATTGTTTTAATAAGTATTTTACAACAATAGGAAAAACCATAAATAATTCTATTGAAATTTCATCAGAAAAAAATAGTTTTAAACAATTTTTAACAAATTATTCTAAAAGTTTTTATTTTTTACCAATAACAAATAATGAAATTATTAATGTAGCAGACAGTATGAAGTCAAAAAACTCAAAAGATATAAATAATTATAATATGTATTTAATAAAAGAAATTATATATGAAATATTGATTCCACTTAATTATTTATTTAATTTATGTATTGATAAATCAATATATCCGGATAATATGAAAGATGCAATAATTAAACCAATATATAAAAATAATAATATCCAATTAATAACTAATTATAGACCTATTTCTTTATTACCACAAATAAGTAAAATATTCGAAAAAATCATATATAATAGACTATCAAATGTTATACATAAAAATAATATAATTAATAATAATAATATGGCTTCATACCAAACTCCAATACAACTTTATCATTAATAAATATACAACATTTTATTTTTAAAAATACTAATAATAATAAAAAAGTAGCAACAATATTTTTAGATCTTAAAAAAGCTTTTGATGTCGTAGATCATAATATATTAATTGATAAATTAGAATCGTATGGATTCAGAGGTAAAATGAAAACATTTTTAAAAAGGTATTTATATAAAAGATACATTGTTACAAGAATAAATGATTCATTATCATCGAAGGATTGTATAGAATATGGAGTACCCCAAGGATCAGTTATTGGGCCTCTTTTTTTTATATTATTTATTAATGATATGCCAACTATTTTGAAAGATGCAGTCAATATTAATCTAAACTTATATGCAGATGATACATCACTTACAATATATGCAGACAACAATGAATTATTAACTAAATACCTACAATTGTATATCGATAAATTAGTATATTGGTTCAATATCAATAAACTAAAACTGAATATTGAAAAAACAAAAATTTTACCTTTTATGAATGCTAGAATATTAAAAGATATATATATTGGAAATTCTAAAATTGAAATTGTAGGTAGCTACAAATTTCTAGGATTAATTTTAGATCAACATTTAACTTTTAAAAAACATATAGAATATCTAGCTAATACATTATCATCAATAATATATTTTATGAAAAAAGTTTCGTTTTTAAGTACTGAAAATATGATTTTATTATATAACTCTTTTTTTTTATCTAATATTTCTTATGGCATAGAAATATGGGAAAATACCTATAAATCAAATATAAATATTATTATGTTATTGCAAAAAAAAATTATCAGAATTATTAACAAAAAAATCTTAAATTTAAATCTATTACCTTTAATCAGATTATCAAATACATCTGAATTATTTATTAGTAATAATATTCTGAAATTAAATAATCTGGTGATGTTTAGAAATATTATATTAATTTATAAATTGCTAAATAAAAATTACAAAATTGATTTTAATGAATATTTTACATTAAATAAACGTAATGATAGATTCATTTTACCATTAATGAAAACTACAAAATACCAAAATACAATATTCTTCAAAGGTATAAAGTATTATAATGATATAATATTTGGTAATATTCTTAAAAAAAATAAAATAACAAATATAAATAAATTAAAAAAAATTATGAAATTGTTTTTCGTTAACCAATATAAAATATAACACTTATGTGTGATGTTTAATAATATTAAAAATATATTATTTCTTCTAATATTATATTGTAAATTAAACAAATATTTTATATTATAAAACTTTATTAAAAAATCAGTATTAAATAGGTATTTCTCCATATAAATTTTACATTTTTACATATTTTACATTTTCATATATTTTACATCATATAACTAAACACAAAAAATAAAAAAAAAACAGTATTACAAATTAGAAGTATTAAAAACATAAAAAAAAACAATATTAAATGTTTAACAAATTTTAAAATTACTATTTATCAAAACTATTTTATATATATTTTTCAAATTTTACGTTTTATATATTTAAATTTACATAACTAATAAAAAAAAAAAAAAAAAACTAAACAGTATTAAAAATTAAAAGTATTAAAATAATAAAAAACAGTATTAGAATTAAAACAATTATAAACAGTATTAATAACCTATAGTAACCTACAAATATATATATATATCAATATTATTAAAATTGACATAAAATATGTGATACAAATATTTAGAATCTTTATAAATATTATATTACAATTATGAAAAATGTATTAATTATATTTTATACTTTGTTTTGGATGCTAACATGGGAATCAAATATTTGTTTTAGTTTTGTTTTATTCTTTCTTTTATATTTTGTTTTAGTTTTGTTTTATTGTTTATTTTAATATCTATTTTTATGTAATTTTATTGTATTTTATCAGAATGAAGATGATGAAATATGACATTACACTACTGTTAGGAGATATCGAACTAAAAAAGCTCATCGCTTTCACTGATTCTCCTTAGACATTGTCTATAAACTGAATTCATTCATTCATTCATATAGTATATAGGGTGTATGATATGTAGTATATAACTTATATAATATAAGTATGTGTGATATATCATATAGGATATATTCCTAGTTGGAAAATAGTTTTCCTATAAACATTCCAAAGGGAATTTGCAAAGGGCTGTGCTTAGTGTGTTATTCTAAAATATATGTATGTTTAGAATCATTTTTACGAAGTACTCGATTTACCTCGCCTATAGTATACTCTTTCTTATATATTACATTTATTTATATTTTTCAACTATAGTTGATTACTTGTATATAATTACATATAGGCATAGATTTATAGTTTACATAACTAATACGTAACTAATAATGTAAATTATTATTATATATTACAATAATTAAATATTATATAAAATAGTTATTTTATAATAGTGATTTATATAATTTATAATATAATATTTTAAAAAATATGTCAGAAGTGGGATTCGAACCCACGCCTGGAGAACCAGACTGCGACCTGAACGCAGCGCCTTAGACCATGGCCGAGTGCACTCGGCCATCCTGACATTCATATGAATATATTATTAAATACAATTAATATATATTAATAAACATTATTGTAGATATATAATATTAACATATAAAATATAATATTATATATCTACAATAATGTATTAAATAATATATTTATTAATAATTTATTATCACATTTTTATTAATATAATATATAAAATATAAAATTATTTAAAAAATAATATTAAATATTATTATAATTATTTAATATTATATAATAATTATATAATATATATAAATTATATATTATTATAATATATAATTATATAATAATTATATAATATATAATAATAATAATAATAATAATAATTATTATAATAATTATTATAATAATTATTATAATTATTATATAATTTAATAATTTAATTATATTAATTATAATAATTATTATAATTATTATAATTATTATTAATTTAATATAACATAATATTAAATATATTAATTTAATTATTAAATTATTATAATTTAATAATTAAATTAATATATTATATAATTTTTATTTTAATAATATATAATATTAAATAATTATAATTAATATAATGTTATAATAACATTTAATGTTATTAAAATAATTTTATATATTATATTATATTAATTAATTTTGAGATAACTTTTAAATAACTTTGTGATAATAAATTATTATTAAATAATATATATATAATATATTAATATAATTATTATAATAATTATCAAATAATTATAATATTTACAATTAGTGACCCTAAGGGACGCCATAGACTTATAACCTAATTCTATGTATATGAGGGACGCGAATGAGATTCAAAATGGCCTAATTTACAGTGTATATTTTTCAGAGGTGGATAAAATACATTACACAGATTTTTTCGAAAAGCATAAGTTTTATTTTGATCATAAAACAACTATTTATTAACCGATTTTAAAAATTGAAATGTCAAATTATAAAGTAAACATCCCTTTATAATATGGACACTCAGCAACAAGCTTGATGTCATTACTTCCGAAGATATACGTGAGTAAACATGTGTATTATTAAAATTAAAAATACGATAATAAATAATTATTTTTGAAAAATAATTTTAGTTGCTGCATCATTACGAACATTTTATCTATAAAAATGTTCTTAAATATATAATATATACTTAATAATAACTTCATAAAATACTACACAAATTTACATAAATATTGAACAATATTCAAAATTAAAATAGTGGCAAACTAAAATTTGTCAATTAATAATACTCGATAAATCATTTATTGAATGCTTATTTACATATAAAATATTATATAATTATTTATAAATATATATTATAAAAATATATATACATTTATAACATTAGTAGGTTGATATACACACAATAATAATACTTTAATAGATATATCATATACATAAATTTTAGATTGTTAAAATTTTATAATTATTTAGTATAATTTTAAATTAAAAATGTGATAACAAATATATATTTAAATAAAATAATTTTAGTTGCTGCATAATTATGAACTTTTTATCTATATAAGTACCCATATATATATTCTATATAATTTATAATAACTTCATAAAATACTACACAAATTAATATAAATATTGAAAAAATGTATTATAAAAAATATTGTTTGACAATCATTTAAAAATAGTAGATTTATTAAAATAGTATTTAAAAAATAATTTGTTAATTAATTATATTTAATATCAACTTAATAAATCATTTATGTAATGCCTGAATTACATATAGGAATTATATAATATAATTTTTGTTACTTATAAATATATATAATAACAATTAATAATTATTATAAAACATACATAGGCTATTATATTTACTATAATATTACATGTTTAGTGAGCTATAATTTATAGTATAAATAATCATTATAGGTATTTGGTATTACCTAGTATTTATAATATTATATTAAATATATAAATATATTATAATTATAACTTAATTATATCCTAACTATTATAATAATGTATCATGTTTAGAAAGGTTATATTTTAAGGGGCGGCGTTACATGATTTTAAATAAATATAATTTGTATTATAAGTTATATTAAAATCAGTAAATACATATATTATCTTTAAAATGATATAGGAATTGATGAATAATAGTAGGTTATAATAATAGTAGGTATACCTACATAACTATACGTGTCATAAAGGGTATATAGGTAGGGGAAAGTCTCCGATTATCGACCCCACCTAATACCGACCACTCTTGTATATCAGTAACTATAATATATATTATAATTATAATATATATTATTATCAATAAATTATATACATGAACTGTTAGTAATTTAATGATAAATATTAATAAGTAGGTTCTACCTATTTTGTTTAAAAAAATATGTAATCCTACAATTGTTATTTGATAAAATAAAATACCTACTCTGTTTCTACATTTTTAATATTTGAATAAGACCTTTTTTTAAATCATTTTAAATACTTTATTAATTAAAAGAACGTAATACTGCGCATAATATTGTAGATCAGTAAAATGTTTATAACTATTATAAAAATAATTTAATTTGAATAACTATTAACTACCAATATATCTTAATTATAGCAACCTATATGATTTTCCTATTACCGACCCCCTAAATTACCCTAATACCGACCCCAGGTGATTTATAATATCCAATGAAAATAGATCCATATTTTACTTTAAAATATATGATAAGTTGTTTATATATCATTTATATAGACTTATGATTCATGATTCCAGTTGATTATATACATATTTATTAATAAATACATATTAAATAATATACACTATTTTAATATAATTACCAAATATTTTCCTAAGGAAAGATATAACACTTACGCGAAATCGTGTAATTCGAATTTGTATACAAAATACCCTGGTGCCACCTATAGCGGGTTACTTTTAGGAACTATGTGTTGTTTATAATGTAAATTCGTATTTACCTATACACTTTTAAAATGTTAAATAATATGCTTTAAATTAATATTTATATGATGAAAACTAATGTTCATTACTAATATATAACAAACAAATATGATATTTATGTTTTAAATGCTATAAGTATATATTTAGTAAGTAAAAGTTAATTTATATTGCATGTAATTTAATAGAGCAATGAAAACATTGTTGTATACAAACAGAGCCGAACCTAAATCTATTTCAGTGATTTCGATACTACTGCTAGCAGCGGTTGGGGATATTACTAAATTACGTTGCATGCATAGGGAGTGTTATATCTTTGCTTCGCAAAATCTTTGTAATTACTATAAAGTTTAAATTTAAATTTAATATTAATATTAAAACATAAATTCAATGATATATAAATGTCGTGCATGTTATAATTAATTATATGTATGTGTATCTACTATTTTTATTGGATATCATAATACTACAATTATGTATACCACTATTATTTTAGTGGGTCGGTAATAGGAGAAGGGGGTCGGTATTAGGAACATGTATCCGATTATCGACCCCCTGTTTATTCTTGTAAATATAATTATATCAAAAATTTAAAATAGCCACATTATTCATTGCCATAATATTACCCTAATTACAAAATTTCAAATAAATATATATAATATTGAATAAGTTATTACAAATAATCATGTATGGGTCGGTAATCGGAGACTTTCCCCTATAAAATGTATATTAAATAAATTATAAATAATTTTAGTGGCAATTTCTAGTGGCAACATTATCATTATATTAGTATGTTATCATACATTTGCTATACAACCTAATTATCATGATTAAATAACTTATATTGTATATTTCTTAATTACGAAGGCTCACATTTCTTACAGCTAAATAAACTAGTTTTAATTACGAAGAAAACGAGATATAGGCTAAAGTTGAAAACCTATACTCCAATGAGCTTGACAAGTAGGTTCAATGTGGGACCATTTACCGACATATGTTAGTAATTACTTGTTAACCATTGAGATGACTAAAGAGAAGAGAAAGAGGTACATCTTGATGACTAGAGAAATTCGCGAAATAGAAATGAACAATGTTTAGTATATTTAATATTGTTAATCTATTTAACCTTAATGTGTTAATGTTAATTAAATGTATATGTAAAAATCATTAATTTATTAATTTTTATAGCCGGTGTCATATAATACTTCGTCCCCATCCTAAAAATCGTCCCCGATTGTCACGTGACAACAAAATCGATGATATTTCACTAAATACACATACGAATCGCTTCAAATTTAAACCACATATAACTAGTATGTATATACACATATGTGGAAAAAATCAACGTCTAATTATGCTTTAAAATAAAGTAATACTCAAATATATAAAGTAGAATTGAGATGACTTTAAATATACCAGATTAAACGATAATAAATTAATATTTTAAGATTCTGAATCGACAGAAGTTATTATTTTTCAATTATAAGTATAATACTATAAGATCGTCTTATAAAATTGTCTCTATATACCATTTTAATTAAAAAACATTATACGCATTTATATTCGTGAATATAAACCTTTACCAAAGGGCGTTACCTATACTCTATTTATAACTTAATGCGGGTGTCTCGCGCTCAACACCCGCATTAAATTAAAATTACAACTATTTCAATAATTAACTGAAAATGCGTATAATGTTTTTTAATTAAAATGGTATATAGAGACAATTTTATAAGACGATCTTATAGTATTATACTTATAATTGAAAAATAATAACTTCTGTCGATTCAGAATCTTAAAATATTAATTTATTATCGTTTAATCTGGTATATTTAAAGTCATCTCAATTCTACTTTATATATTTGAGTATTACTTTATTTTAAAGCATAATTAGACGTTGATTTTTTCCACATATGTGTATATACATACTAGTTATATGTGGTTTAAATTTGAAGCGATTCGTATGTGTATTTAGTGAAATATCATCGATTTTGTTGTCACGTGACAATCGGGGACGATTTTTAGGGTGTGTTTTTCGTCATCCAGCTACGCACAACGCGCGACATCGAATTTTACAAAGTGTTTTTCGTCAACCATTCGTCGAACTATATATCATCATATAATTATTGGTAAATATATGCGCGCATACCTAAAAATAGCAATACCGTTATGATTGTGACGTATTTTATGACTCAGCTCATGGGCGGAGCTTCAAATGCGTGCGACGCCGTTCGTTCTAGAATTCAAATTCAATGAAGAACTGCGCGGATAGGAATAAAAGGTGTATCGGCGAAGTTAGCTGTTCGGCGAACGCTGTCCGATATCTCGTACAAGTTTACATGTAGTGAATAGGGCTTTGTAAAATTCGATGTCTCGCGTTGTGCGTAGCTGGATGACGAAAAACACACCCTTAGGATGGGGACGAAGTATTATATGACACCGGCTTATGTGTGTCCTGCTCAAATTATACATCTTTATAATTAAAGAGAAGAGAAAGAATATTTTATTTAAAATTAACCATCTGTATTTTAATATATATATATATATATATATATATATATATATATATATATTTATCAAATATTTTGCAAAGAAAAGATATAATTATACGTGTTAACACTCTCTACATATATGTATATATGCATATATGCAATTAAGTTAAGTATTAACAACTAATATATGATGCTGCTAGCAGTAGTATTGAATCACTAAAATAGAATTAGATTCTGTGCAGTTTCTATACAACAATATTTGCATTGCTCTATTAAATAATTTAATTTAAATTACATGCAATATGAATTATATTTTACTAGTATCACATTGTTATATACTAGCAATGAACAAACTTGTCATCATAAATATTAATCTAAAATAAAATATTTTACATTTTAAAAGTGTATAGTTTGATACAAATTTGATATATTATAAACATCACATAGTTCCTAAAATTAACCCGGTATAGCTGGCGCTGTAAATATCTTGTAAACATAATAGAATTACATGATTTCAATATGTTATATATTTCCTTAGAAAAATCATTGTATATATTTTCTAATATATTATAAGTATACTTATATATGTAAATTAGAACTTAATTTTAAAATAAATTGTATTATGCTTAGTACGTATACGAACATATATGTTTGAATGAATGAATGCATTCAGTTTATAGACAATGTCTAAGGAGAATCAGTGAAAGCGATGAGCTTTTTTAATTCGATATCTCATAACATTTATAACGTTTATGAATATATAGTATATGTCCCTTATTATATTATATATATATAAATGTTATTGTTAAAATAAATTATATCTATATTTGAAATGTGCAAGATTTATAATTTAATTTTAAATAGTAAATAAATATAGTAGGTATTGAAATTTTCGTTTAAATTATTAAATATTATTTTTTATAATAATTGTTATCTATTGTAAATTTGTAAAAACTAAAATATAACTTATATTAAAAGAGCTTTGTAAAAGTATAAATTATATTAATTTTAGATTAAAAAAAATTATTATAAAAAAATCCATATTTTTCCTATATTAGGTAAGTATGCTGATCATTTTTTTTATAAATGTAAATATATATTTAGATATATATATAATAAAGATATACTGTAAATTTTATAAAAAAAATATAAATTATTTAATGAGTTATGGTCAAATATGTATTAAAAATAAATTAAAACATGCATAATTCATATCTTCAAAATGTAAAAATATTACCAACTTTTTTTGAATATTTGAACTCATGACTTTCTGCTTAGAGAGCACGCCTTCGAACCACTGAGCCATAACACATATTATTATTATAACATTTATTTTCGAATTTAAAAAACATTTATGTATACATATTACTACTATAGTAGTAATAGTAGTAGGTATTGTAGTAATAGTATTTATACATAAAGATTAATATAACATTCTACAATGTATTTTACTGTTTGTCGAACAGTTTACAGGTGTGGGTTCCCGGATGATTTAACGATCATCCGTAAAAATAATATAATAAAATAAAATTCTTAAATATAATAATAATATAATAATAATATAATAACACGATTACATTTCAAAGAGGGTTAAGGTAAGTGGTATTTTAATGGGGAACGTTTAAATAGCTCCTTGAGTTTATATTTGAAAGTGATTATTGACATATCTTCTTTGCGTATGGATTGGGGAAGTTTATTCCAGAGAGTTGCATCTCTCCAGCTAAATCGTTTGTTACCGTAGTTTCGTAATCGTGTAGTCGGTATGTCAATTATATATGTTTGTCTCAGTTGTAATTACTATTATTATTCATTAGTACAGGATAACATATTGATGGCTTATGTTATTATATATATATATATATATATATATATATTATATTGATTCTACTTGAAATTAAATGGAAATTCTAAAACTATATCGATCTCTTAGGTACATAACGTATTCGAATTATAATCGAGTATTTTATGATAGTATAATTGTAATTTAATTATAAATAAAATGTCAACAAATACTTCAATGTACCGTTACTATAACTGATAACATATTGGTGGCTTATAGTATTATATATATATCATATATTGATTCTTCTTGAAATTAAATGGACATTCTAAAACTATATCGATATCTTGCGTACATAACATATTCAAATTATAATCGAGTATTTTATGATAGTATAATTGTAATTTAATTATAAATAAAATGTCAATAAATACTTCAATGTACCGTTACTATAACTGATAACCTATTGGTGGCTTATAGTATTATATATATATATCATATATTGATTCTTCTTGAAATTAAATGGACATTCTAATACTATATCGATCTCTTGCGTACGTAACATATATGTTACGTATATTTATATACCAATATTCGAACTATAATCGAGTATTTTATGATAGTATAATTGTAATTTAATTATAAAACAATTATTTATTTACATATATATATATATATAATATGATGTGTCTATATATATATATATATATATATATATATATTTGGTATAATAATTGATGATAAATGTAACTGGAATTATCATATAAATTATATCAGATCAAAACTAAGTAGATCCATTGCTATTATAAATAAAATAAAACATAAACTACCTTTACAAAATCGTATACAAATATATCATAGTATTTTTGAAAGTCATCTAAATTATTGTTCATCTATTTGGGGTAGTACATTTTTGTCTAATATTCAACCAATTATTATATTGCAAAATAGGGTAATAAAAAATTTGTTTTTTTCTTTTAATGTAGATATAGATACAATTTATAAAAAATTCAATCTTTTAAAATTTCAAGATATTATAAAGATTAATATCTTAAAATATATAAATAGATATATGACTAAATCTTTGCCTATAATTTTACAATATCTTTTTACACAAAATTCAAATATTTATAAGCCTTTATCTAAAAAATTGGTTTTACCCAAAATTAGAACACATAGAAAATCGTTTTGCCTTACTAACAAAGCTCCTGAGATATGGAATGCATTACCAGCTTCTTTTCACAAATTAATGAATAAAAAAACTTTTAAAACAAATATTAAATTATTTATTACCTCTTCGTATTAGTTAACTTTTTATATTTTTTATTGTGTTTAGTTTCTTTATCTTTTTCTCTTTCATTATTATATTTTTTACATATTTTATGCATTTATTTCATTTGTTTTATATATTTTTCTTCTTTTAATATACATTTATTTTATTTATATATACTTTTATTATTTATTATATTTTATTTTGTATTTAACTGAAAATGATGACCTCTCCTTGATAACAATATTCAAGTATATTCTTACTTATTTATTCAGCACGATTTTCATTTACACGAATCACATTTACAAATCAAATAAGTTTAATAATATATACAATAGTATATATATATATACAAAATTATAGTTCTAATGATATACAAAATTGAAATTTTAAAATAAGTTATTGTCATTTTATAATTTACTAATATTTTTTTTATTTTTTATTCTTGTAATGCTGTTATCAAGTTGAGTGGGAAAATACCTAGTCAAGCTTTGCTTTTGTATTTTCCTGAGTGTTTACACTCTATCTGATTCACATATATATATATATATTATTATTATTATTATTATCAGATTTGGTTTTAACAACCATATATATATAATTATAATGACTTATATCTATTTATAATATCTTTATAATATCTATTTATGTATTATATCTATATTTAATCGCGTATGAATATAAATTATATTGAAAATCATTTAAATGCATCACTAAGCACTGAATGTAAATGGTGTAAACGTATATATAACGAAATGCTTGCGCGCGCGCATAATGTGCATGTCCTTTCATGGATACACTGCAGTTGGAATATACTAATGATCCGAATATTTTTGATCATAACTTTTTTTTAAATAAAAATGAAAAAAAAACTAAGATATGATTTCAATTATAGAATTTATTAAGCTTTCCAATGATACCACTTTTATTATTATAGAATAAATATAACAAATCTCATTCTTGTCCCTTAAATAAATATGTAACACAGTGTAACAGAAATCCTAGCTAGAAGTGCTAGTCTAGAACCATGCAGACTATATCATCATTAATAAATGTAATGTCATATGGTATACCAGAACTTGTATACGAGAATTGACTATAGTATATTTCGATATATCGCTGAATTCACAATCGAACTGATGCGATCACTGAATAATTCAATTGTTCTATATATAGATGAGGTGATAGAAACCTATATATAGGTTTCAATATATAGGGTACATATATAGGGTAAAAATATACAGGGTTCCTATATATAGGGTACAATATTTATGAGTGATCCTATGAGTGAGAAACTTAGACACTTGATATAAATATACGAAAATAAGAATTAAAGCATTATATATGAGATGTCTACGAATATTATTACATATAATATATACAGATCTAATCACTAAACTGGATATAGGGAGAGAATAGCACAATAAATGTGACCGCTCTCTGAACTACTGGCAAAGGTTAATGAAAGAAAAATTTAATTGTAAACAATATATACCATATATGGTCATATCTCAAGATCCAACTCAATGTCAAAGATTATATTACACGTTACCGTTGATGGCACACGAGTACTAAGAAGACCAACAGCACAATAACAATTGTTATCTTAAGATGACATCGTAAAATAGACCTGTCAAGAAATCAGCAGAGCGATGAGAACGACGAAAGACCTAAATAAATGAAGATAAATTGTTAATAAATCAACTGCTACCTAAGGATTCCAAATTATATTATATAGGTTAAAGAGTAACGGTTAATAGGTTAAGGGTTAATATGAATACGTTAAATTATCTATCGTATCTATATATTTTAATTTTTAAATTGTAATTAGATACATTTTTACCGTTAAAAGATAACGTTATTTTAATTTAAAATTTATACATATAATTTTAAAATTAATAATTTGTAAATTTGTATAACTCATATTATATACATAGTGTAATTGACCATATATGACCTTATAGTGTATATTATAGACCATATTCACCTTTGTTATTTCAATTTAACTGAAAGACTACGAAATTTATTAATATTTATAAAAGATGAACAAATTATTTATGTATATATATATATATACTTATACCATTTATTTATATATACATATATTAAAAATTGGTCTAGAATACATTATATGTAAGAATATTGTTAAAGATTTGACCATATTAAGAATTCCGCAACAACTTCTTTGTATAATAGTTGATTTATAATATCTAATAATATATATCTATATATATATATATATATATATATATATATTGTACATTATATGTTATGTTATATAAGATCGAAGTTCGGGTAGATTAATTCAGTGGATATGCGTTAAATGTAAGATAATACCCTCATTTATGTTATGACGAGATAATCTACTGCCTCCAAATAGGTATACCTATATAGATATACCTATATATATCCAGGTATCAAATCTAGGATAACGATACTTATCTATTTGTGTAGCAGGAGAATTGGACAGTTGTATACTGTACATTGTACATAGGTACTGAGTACAGTTAGGTATATTTAATGTACCAATTACTAGTGATGTAAATGATGACGAGCTTTTTAATGTCGAGCCGAGACTTTTGGTTATTGATGCCGAGCCAAGAGTAAAAAACTACCCCGAGCCGATCTAAGACTATAGCAAAACGAACCCAGACCAAGACTCTAACTAAACGATCCCGATCCGAGTTGAGACCGAGACTGCGTCGATGCTTTAGATGCGTGTATCATTTACATCGCTGGTACCAATAGGCCATCAACCCGACTATCTGGCCAACTTTCAATGCTACAAAAGCCTATAGGCTGTAGAGTATACTCTAAGTAAGGTATAATGTATACATAGTACATACTGATACATCAGTTCCACGACCACTACATGTAGCTGCAGCGCATATACCTCGATATATATATATATACCATTACTGGTGTATATATTATGCATTCATATTCATTCGTTCATTTAACTAATACATATATGTATTAGTTAAATGAATGAATGAATTAATGAATTAATAATATTTATTTTACTTATATACTATAAATTAATAAATAATACACTATGCATCATCCATAAGGTGGTCCATCTTATATCTTCTGAGTACCTATAGGTATAGCAGACATGTTCAGTATTCAGACTTGTACCTACAAGAAATGACGTACAGAATTGTCACACGATGATTATTGTGCAACGTTCGACTCTCTCTGCTCACTCTTAATCTGCTTCTCTGTAATAGCTCAAAAATACTGGAATTCTCTACCGTATGACATTAGGTATTTGAAATCCCTGTCACTATGTAAAGTAAAGTTCAATGTAAACTCTCCACGCATGCGTGTATGGTGCAGGTGCACCTATTAACATTGTAACCTACCCTCCCTTTTCATACATTTTTATTGTACTCTATTTATTTTATATTTGTTTCCTTCTCGTGACGCCCATAACCACCACGTGATTTTAGTCAATAAAACATTTTAAATAAAATAAATAATGTATATTCGATATAATTATCTATCTAGAGTGGTTTAGAACTTCATTTCTTGTCGTCAATTGTATATCATCTCGACTCTTTCTGCTGTATATCATAGACAACTCGATGTATGAGTCATGCAGTATGACTCACGTTGTTTAGTTAACTATAGTACACTCATCAGTGATGAGTCATCACTGAATACTACTTCAATATATTCAAGTTCGAGATACCCCCATGGGGGGACATATGCATATATGTCTATAGGATTGTACATACTTTAGTATTAACAGGACAGATCCAGGCACAATGAGCATTATTACACCAGTTATTCGTTATTAACGAGTACTATGTAATAGGTGTGTAATACAGGGGTAATATAAACCCCCTTGTATAAGAGGGTAACGAATATAGTAAATGTATAACGCTTACTATTAATGTTATCGATTACTCCGCGAATTATATTTAGAATTGAGCACTATAAATTCTAAATAGTTATTAAATCGGTTATTTATTAAAGTTATTATTATTTATTAACATTTAAATTTTAATAATAAATAACTTGCCTTAAGCATTATGGTAATGTTATTGAATTCATATAACGGGTGAGACACTATACATATATTTAGAATATATCTAAAACATTATACATATATGTATATATATATATAGATTATAATTAATTCGGTTAATGTTAAGTTTAATATATATATATATATATATATACCTTACTTACCGGATCGAGATTGTTTCCCGAGCATAAAAAATATATATATATATACTTTACGGTGACCTATTATTAATAATTTAAAATAATATATTCGATAAAAGAAAATATGTTCAATCTAACGCGGAATTATTACTACAAAATCGGTTCGGAAGTTCCGATATATGTGTTATGTCGTCATCGAAATATCGGTCAAAGTATGCGTCACTTCCGGTTACGTAATAGAATCTGCTAGAACGTATTCTAATACACTCGATTACTTTACTGATGACATATAACAATAGCTTGTTCAACATATTCACACTATAGTCACGTGACTGTCAGATATGATGTTCTAAATATAACACACATAAGGGGGGGGGGGAGGTAATTACAAATATTATTAATGAAAAGGGAAATAGATTAACTTATTCCAAAGTCTTGGTCCGTATGACGTTAACGAATTATTCATATAGTTATATTTAGTATAAGGATGTATGAAATCAAAAGGATATATTCATACATGGACTATAATTTTCTATACATACTATATATTCTATGCATAAATATTAGTGTTTTACATTTACACAAATAAATATATATATATATATATATTATATACGTGTGTACCTATATTATACCATACCTACGAAACCAGATGCATATAACATGGGACTATGGGATTGCTTAGTGAAGATCTTCACGAGTACGAAATGTCTATTCCATGTCGGGTACTGGCTGTACGCAAACTCATATATAGGCTACCTATTTCATAGGTTAGATGCCTGCATAAACTATAGCAGTACTATACAAACGTATATACTCATATATATAAATATAATATTATATTTTATTCAGTTTTATTTTAATATTTTATTCATATTTTTATTATTATTGTTTGCGTTTATTATATTTTATTTAGTTTGGCTCAATACGATGATGAAGGGGTCGACAAATTCATTTTTAATATTCCATATATTTTGTATTGTTACACCCTTCTGAGTTATATATATATATATATATATATTATTCGGCATGCATAAACCAAGACGTTTTGTTATTAATTGTAAACCAAATATTAATTTTTGTACCATGTCGATTTGGGTATCAATTCATATCTATTTTGTCTTCCATATTTGTGTTTATTTATGTTGTTGTTAACTTAATAAACTATATATCATTATATATATATATATATATATATACATATGAGTATTTCCCAACCCAACCTCATATCATATAGTATATGCAATATTTAAGTATTAATTAACCATTGCAAACACACACACACACTCGCGCACACACATATATATATATATATATATATATATATATATATATATATATATACACACACAAACACACATATATACACACACATATACACACACATCAAATAATTGTTGGTTGAATCGTTATTCATTTTAATTACGAATAATTATATATATATATATATATATATATATATATATATTTATATCTATAGTATACTATATATATGTATATATATATATATATATATATATATATATATATATATATATATAAATATATATATATATATATAAATATATATATACCTATATATAACTACAATTGTTTAGCCGTTGAAATATATAAGTATTATTATGATAACGACTATTGTTAACATTACAATCAGACATCAGATATCATCGGCTAAGAAGAAACTGGGCAACAGGCCGCACTCGATAACCGAACCGTATCACCTTGACTACAGAGAAATCACTGAACCGAAACGTTACGTAATACCGTTACGCAATAGGGGGCGTGTCCCACTTTCAGTATATCGGGCAATTTGCCGTAAATGTAGTAACTTTAAAACGCTTCTCTATCAAGTTATAGTTGGGTGGCCTTTTTAAAGTTACTATATTTCAGAGAAATGGCCGGAAAGTAAGGTGGATATATCCTACTATAAATGTAGTTAACTTTCTATAAAATCAGTTTCTAGAAAATATTTCCGTACATTATTTCCAGAAATACTGGTATTGGGATAAACCTTTAGGAAGCACGCGTATATATAAACGCGCGTTAAGCCGGAGCGGCTCGGACTTTTTTTGTTGAAAATTGCTGCACCTTCTAGAATTTTATGTTTGGAGTATTTCTGTCACAATGGTATACTTTTTTTTTTTTTACATGTAGTATTCGCCGTGCGCCAGAGCTTTTAAAAATACCTATAAATATTTTTCTATAGAAAAAATACCGCTATTACCTATATTGAAATCACATGACAATTACATTATAAACCATTATAAACAACTAATTTTCAAATTTATATTCATTTTATTATACTTTTTAACCACGAACCTTCTTACTAATACACTTTTTTATATTTTATATAACCCCAAACCATTTACTAAATGACAAATAACAACATATATGGATATAATCGGCTAATCTTACTGTATAAATAATAACTATAAAGATATTCGAATATGGGATATTGGTACTAAAATGAGATTTTATATATTTATGCTATTATAATAAAATTTGTATAGTTGGAATGCTTATCAAATTCTATAATATAAGTCATATCTTAGTTTTTTAAAATTTTTATTTAAAAAAAAGTTATGACCACAATTGTGAAAAAAAATTAGTAAAAATGTTTAATTTTGTAGATAGAAATTATGAATGTATTAATTTATTTATAATACATATTATAACATAACTCATTCAATAATGAATATTATATAATGAAATTAACATAATATATATATTATAAATATAGCTATCTAAATATTTATAGAAATAAAAAAAATATCAGAATTTCTGACCAATATGGGGAAAATTGGGATTATTTTTTTTAATAATATTTTTTTATCTAAAATTAATATAATTTATATTTTTACAAAGCTCTTTAAATTCTATAATATAAGTTGTATCTTGGTTTTTACAAATTTACAAAAGAAAAAAAATGATAGAGCAAACTAATAATTTAAAATTTATAAAAAAATAAGATAAAAAGTAAAATATATTTAAAAAAATTTCTAACGATTTAAATTCTTTAAAAAAACCCTATTATTAATCCAGTCGATTGAAAAAAAAATTTTGTAATAGTGCGTAAACTTTTTTTTTTCAAATATAAAATTTATCATATTTTTACATTAAAATAGTGAATAAATAACCATATTTTATACTATACATTATTTTTTTTAAATTAATTTCATGTAATAGTACACTCATATACTTATGTATATATATTTATGTTTATATTTTTTTATAAATAATTTTTTTTTAATTAAAATTAAAATATTTTGTATTTTTCCAAAATTTCCTGGAAATTTCCTGGAAAATCGAAAAAAAATATTGTACAAATATTATCTTATACAAAAATATATAATTAAAACTATAATTGCAGATAAAACTAAAAAAAAAAATGTTAATGATGTTAAATTGAAGTTTCAAATATTTCCTATCTCCTCCATGTTAAACTTCCTATCTCTTCATGTTAAACTTTAATGAGGTGGCGCACCTCCAATAATTAATTTTTTTAATTTTTTTTTTTTGTATTCAATTTAATATGTTATCTAGTTAATATAAAAAAATGTGCAGCAATTTTCAAAAAAAAATTACCGAGCCACTCCGGCTTAACGCGCGTATATACGCTTATATATATATATATATATATATATATATATATATAAGCGTATAGTGTACGCCGTATTTATATACTGCAGTGTATATATATATATATATATATATATATATATATATATATATATATATATATATATATATATATATATATATATGTGTGTGTGTGTGCGTGTGTGTGCGCGTGTAATCTAATTGTGAGAGTTTTATAAATTTAATTTAATTTAAATTAATTTTACTAATTATAATCAATAATTATCACATATATGCTAATTAAAGTATACTTTAAGCTTATAAGCTAAGAAAGTAAGTGTAACGCATATTTCGATTTTGTTAAATTATTATGTAATATTCCGGTTATATTTAAACAATCCTATAGGACTATAGTCGAATACATAACGGAATTCATATTTAATTAGTGTATCCTTCAACGTGCATGTACATTCAGCGCACAATTATATCATAATATAATGTATACATTATGATAACATAATATATATATATATATATATATATATATATGATGAGAATTAATATATAATGAACAGTTGTAACTAATGCTAGATAATATATATATTATAAATAGGCTGACAATACATTTTGTACACGAAACTTACGCTACGCGTTACTGAATTGTAATATAATCAAGTTCTATAATAGTGTGGATAGAAAAATAACTATAAATCAGTGGTGTGATCAAATAAATTCATTTTATAGAAAACAATTTTAAATAATGTATTTTGAAAAATGTATTAAACTGATTAAATATATATGTATATATATATATAAATATATATATATATATATATACATTATAAAGTGGTTACCTACATTATATAGAATATATAAAATATTTCTTATAATACATTTTTCTTAAATGTATATAAAACTAATCTCGAGGTCACGACGGTTTAACTACTAGTCACCGACAACCTGAGAAATCCAGGAACGGGATAATACTCCTGGACAGTGACCTAGATATGTAGTTGTGTAGCAGCAGATGTAAATATGTATGCGATATCAGTAGATATATTTTTATTTTAAAATGATTTATCGACAACAAAATCACGTGGTGGTTATGCGCGACATGAGAAGGAAACAAAACAAAAATAATTATATAATCGTTTAACTAATGCGTATGTATGTACGCATAGGAATTTGATATCAATGTTAAACAATAGAGCTTTGTGTTTACACATCAATGTAAACACAATGTCCGACGGCGTCCGTCCACTACGATGTTATATGATGACGATGATAGGTATTTATTTAGACATTCATATACCCAGCAAACAGTAAGAGCAACATAATAGCAGCATAACAGCAGCATAATAGCATGATAAATTAATAGAAGCATAATAGCAGTATAATAGACATTTAAGAGCAGAATAATAGCACAATGTAAACATTTGAGGCTCTAGCATATGCTCTTATGCTGCTATAATCCGGCCCTATTGTTTGCTGGGTAATATTATATTCTTGAGAGTGTGAGAACGAGAAAAAAAACGAAAAACTAGAAAACAAAAATACGAGGTAAAACAAAGAATTTGGATATGATAGAAATGGGGGTTTAAATAATGGGGTTGTCGATGATAAATATCTTTATTCTTTTTTTGAAAACATATATAAATATGATATACATATACATATATATAATATTATCGTATAATTATATATATATATAATATATTAATAATTAATAACATGTTAAATATACCATTATTTTAAATAGTTAGTATTCCCATTTCCAAGTCTTCGTCTACAAATGTATCGCTCAAAGGTTTTATTTCAGGTTAAACACAAATTAATATGTATCAAATTATAATATAAAAAATCATGTATATCGTAATCATAATATATATACGTATATATATATATATATATATATTATGAATATATTTGTAAATTATATTTATACAAAGAGTTTAATGGGGTCAACATATTACTAGAATACATAAGACTTATTTATTTTAAATGAAATTGCGATAACAATATTATATGATGTAATACAAATAATAAATCTATATAATATAATCTTAATAATAATATTATTATAGTTATTATTAACTTTATTTCATATGCACATGTATACATATTCTATCTTACCTATATATTCCATCATAGGTAGGATAATACTAATTTTCCTATACAATACACGTGGATAATAACCAAACATGGAATAGTTTCTAAATAGATTCATATTTAAATAGTTTTTATAGTTAATGACTATAATTACAAACATAAAATAACCCTATTTTAATGATTAAACTTTTAATATAGTATATTTTTAAATGTTACACATTACAATTATATTATCATTATTTTTAATCTAGACTTTGACTATTTAAATATTTAGATAGTATGTTATTGTGAGGGTATTCTCAAGGACATGTTATTGGCATGATGTTAGGTTATCGTATAATGTCAAAAGTTACAACTGTCATTTATACATCTTTAAAATATGTTATTGTTATTGTTATTTTGGTTTGGTGGAATGCTTTCATCCCATCCATACATGAACTTTGGTGAACTATACTTCATATATGAACTTATAACCATATAATATAACCATATGCTCAAATGTCCCTCCGAAGATATGTTGTTAAATTCAATATTTATATTATATAAATAATATATTATAGTATACACAAAGATTTTCCGAAGGAAAGATATAACACTTACGCGAAATCGTGTAATTCGAATTTGTATACAAAATACCCCAGTGCCACCTATAGCGGGTTACTTTTAGGAACTATGTGTTGTTTATAATGTAAATTCGTATTTAACTATACACTTTTAACTCTAAAATGTTAAATAATATGCTTTAAATTAATATTTATATGATGAAAAAAACTAAGTGTTCATTACTAATATATAACAAACAAATATGATATGTATGTTTTAAATGCTATAAGTATATATTTAGTGAGTAAAAGCTAATTTATATTGCATGTAATTTAATAGAGCAATGAAAACATTGTTGTATGTAAACAGAGCCGAATCTAAATCTATTTCAGTGATTTCGATACTACTGCTAGCAGCGGTTGGGGATATTACTAAATTACGTTGCATAGGGAGTGTTATATCTTTGCTTCGCAAAATCTTTGGTATACATCTGTTTTCATTTTATTACGTACGATTTTTACTGTTATTACTAAATCTTAGTTTTAATTCCTTAATAAAGTTTTAATTCTAAATCCTATAGGATCTAAATGACTACTTATTGCTTGTATATTACATAATAATAGCATATTTAAAATGAATTACTGTCATTAAAGAAATAAAAGTAGTAATAAGATCCTTTATGAAATATTCGATAATCTTAATCAGTGAAATCATAAAACAATGTTGATACATCCAATTTGTTATTAAATGCGGATTGTCGATACACGATATTTATCAACAATACAATAGGTTGAATTACAGTTATTTGAAAAAATCAAAGAAGTAAAAAGCTCATTTCTGAACGCTTTTATCATATTACGTGTAATTAAATATAAAAATATTGTTACATAATTCGCATCTGATTCACCTGGCTTACATTCAAGTGAAATAATAAAACGATGTATCTATCCGAGTTATTGTCGTATGCGGATTGTTGATATATGCGTATAGGTGATATATACGGATTGTTCATACATAACGATGCGAATACCCAGCTAACAGTAAGAGCAGCATAAGAGCAGCATAATAGAATAACATAATAGCCGCAAATGTTTACATTGTGCTGTTATGCTGCTCTTATAAAGTTTGATTTTGTTGCTATTATGCTGCTTTTATGCTGCTTTTATTATCAGATTTGCTATTATGCTGCTGTTATGCTGCTCTTACTGTTAGCTGGGTAGGTTGAATTTAAATTAATACCAACGATTTTTCTAAGAATGCTTCGCAAAATCTTTGCTAAGCCAACATGTATAAGTATACAAAAACGAATTATTTAACATACTGTTTTACCGTATATATGTTATATTATATATTATATCTATTAATAATACATTGTTATTATTATTATTATTATTAAATTTGAATATTACTTCAGATCAGAATTCAATTATTACTAGTACATCTACAACGGGTTATTTAATATAGTCATACACATACATACACACACATCACACATCACACATCACAAACACATATACATACATAGGGGAAAGTCCCTGATTACCGACCCCCTCCTAATACCGACCCCCATCGTATCTTAGTAACTATAAGAGATATCAAAAAATAATATATACACGAATTGTTAGTAATTTAATGATAAATATGATTAAGTATTTTGTTTTAAAAAATATTTAATCTTACAATTGTTATTTGATAAAATGTAATATTCTTTTTTACTTTTTAAATATTTGAATAATAATTTTTTTTAAATCATTGTAAATACTTTATTATTTAAAAGAAAACTTAATACTGAGCATAATATTATAGATCAATAAAATATGTATAACTATTATAAAAATAATCTAATTTGAATAATTATTCACCAATATATCTTAATTATTGCAACCCATATGATTTTCCTATTACCGACCCCCAAAATTACCCTAATACCGACCCCATGTGATTTATAATATCCAATCAAAATAGATTAATATTTTACTTTAAAATATGTCGTAAGTTGTTTGCACAGAGCTAGAGAGAAAGTTATTTCTCTCTAGCTCTATGGTTGTTTGTGTATCATTGATATAGATTTATGATTCATGATTCCAGTTGATTATATAATTACTGATTAATAAATAAATATTAAATAATAATATATACTGTTTTAATATAATAACTATAAAGTTTAAATTTAAATTTAATATTACCATTAAAACATAAATTCAATACAAAATAAATTGCGTGAATGTTATAATTAATTATATTTATGTATATCTACTATTTTTATTGGATATTATAATACTACAATTATTTATATCACGATTATTTTAGGGGGTCGGTAATAGTAGAAGGGAATCGGTATTAGGGACAGGTATCCGATTACCGACCCCCCTGTTCATTATTGTAAATATAATTATATCAAAAATTTAAAATAGCCAAATTATTCATTGGCATAATATTACCCTAATTACAAAATTTAAAATAAATATATTTAATATTGAATAAGTTAACTTATTCAATATTAAATATATTTAATTTAAATTTTGTAATTATTACAAATAATCATTTAGGGGTCGGTAATCGGAGACTTTCCCCTACGTATATATATATATATATTATAGTATTATTATTATTAATATCAAATCATACATATACTTATATTGTATAGAGACACACCACGTGAGGTAGGATCTCATCCTACCGTAGGATACCTACATTACTAGAACGAGATAATGCCTCATTATAAATATAACGAATATAGTAAACCATCAATACAATAATGATGACTATAGTCACTATAGTGATTATTTGTATGTGAATTATTAGTATTATATAAAATATTTATTCCACCCGTTAAATTTGAAATTTCATTTTTATATTATTGATATCATCATATCATCATATGTAAGTTTAATGATTATAATTTTAAAAATAAAATTTAAAAGTTTTAATTTATTGAATCGAAGTTATTATTTTAAATTATACTTATCGTGATATTATTGGATAAAACTTGATATAAAGTAACGACATCTAGTGCAACATTTTCTGATGTTATTACCCTCATATGGCGGTATTACCCTCCGTGGATGGCAATTAGGTCACATCGTTAGTTTCGATGAGTTTAGCTATAATGAAAAAAATGACTATAAGATGTAAAACCTATCTATATTACAAACAAAGTATCGAATAATGATTATTAATATTTAAAATGTATATACCTACAACATTATCTAAACCCAGCAAACAGTAATAGCCGCATAATAGCAGCATAACAACATATTGAAATAGCCAAATGTTTACATTGTGCTATTATGCTGCTATTATGTTGCTATTAAATGTCTATTATGCTGCTATTAATTTGTCATGCTATTAAGCTGCTGTTATGCTGATATTTAAAGTCTATTATGCTATTTTGATGCTGCTATTAATTTTAAAAGTATATTATGCTGCTATTATGCTGCTATTCTAATATTAGCAGCATAATAGTAGCATAATAATAGCTTACTAGACCTTAAATAGTAATATAACAGCAGAATAATAGCAAGACAAATTAATAGCAGCATAATAGTCATTTAATGGCAACATAATAGCACAATGTGAACATTTGAGGCTATTACATATGCTGTTATGCTGCTATTATGAGGCTATTACTGTTAGCTGGGTAATATATAAAACAATCTTTTAATAACAACACAAATAAATGTAGGTAATTAACTATATATAGTTAGTAGCATATATGCTAGCAACGACTTGGTGCTATATACTATATAATATGTGCTATACTATAGCACCACTATAGTTAACTTACATTCTAACTTTTTTTTAAATTAAAAATAATAAAATCCAAGTTTTCACCTCGTATTATGTCATCTGCGCATGTGTTGTTTATATTCAAATTATTATTTTTTTTAAATTTACATAAATATATTCATTATAATAATGAAATTACATATTGACGGAAAGTTCAATAATGCTTTTGGCAAAAATCCAATGGTACCTTCTAAATTGCCAATATATTTAGAAAAGTTTATGTAGTATTTACATATATTTAACGGTAATAAAAAGGAATCGATAAATATAAATATACTTCACTATCAACAAACCTAATTTAAAAAGATATTTAATAATTCATCTATTCCAACAATTTATATGTCGTCAATTAGAAACTAAAATAAAAGAAGCCGAAAAAACAAGAAGCTATTTCGATAAGGCAGGTATTCTAAATAAATATACTGATAACTCTTATTTTCCTCTTATTAGAACGTGAATACCCATTTTGGCCGCCGATATATTCAAAGTTCAATTTGGGCCTACTTATTTAATAAGTTATTAATATGTTGGGTGTTAGTTAAAATAATTATTTTCACTGGTTGTGTTTGGTTGTGTTTAGTTTTAATATTTCCATGTTTTTTAACTGAATTACATCACGAGTGAGCCTATAAAAACATATATATATATATATATATATATATATATATATATATATATTTATATATATGTATACCCACTCCGTTAGTATATCGATGCGAAAACACATCTATTTTAGCGTGTGAAATCAAGCGTAACATATTTACTTGAGTGACATATATTTATTAGTTGGTCAGCTCTTATATATTAGTAGGACCGCCCAACTTGAACTCTTAAATATATCGGCGGCTTGCTTCTCCAGTCACCTTATTAGTGACTCACTATTATACTCTAAATTATAGTATAATAGTATTATTAAAATAATTATAATTTATAGTGGCTATAGTCTAAATATATAAATATATTTATAATAGTATTATTTGATAAGTTATTGTATACATATGATATACATATATTATTATTATTATTATTATTATTATTATTATCAGATTTAGGCAATGCCAGGGTAATTATAGAAGCAGTGTTGCTTATCGAGACAATTAACCCTATATACCCCCATATCATAAACAAACGTAATTCGTACACGTCGTATACGCCTACATAGATGAACAACTAACAGGAATCACAGTGCATATCATCTGCATCGGCAGCAACAACTACTGCTATCTGATCGTCGACAACAGCACTAAGGACTGCGTACTGGTGGACCCGGCGGACGATGATCCTATCTTCGTTGGTACGCGTGCTAGCCGTGTACGTTATACGCGGGTGTTTTCGTATTAAATATTTTTTATATCGATGTAATATCCACGGTAACACAATTGTTATCAATAATATACGCTTTCTAAAAATAAACTCTTGTTGAAAACGTAATATATATATATATATATATAATAACAATGTATACATTTACATAAATTTATTAAGGGTATCCTTAGTATAATCTAAATATAGCTTCTGGGTATCCCTCCGATTATTATAGCAAATATTCGGTAAATAAAATTCATTCATTCATACATTGTTATTTTTATTTGGTGGAGTCCTTTCATCTCATCCAGGAACTTAGATGAAGTTTTCACTTATAACCATATATGTCTCTAATGTCCCTTCGAAGCCTCGGTTCTCGTGTTAAGGCATCCGTGGTTTTAACGAGAGCCAATCATTTATTTATACACAATTATATAAGATCACTTCTAAATAATATATAATATACGCGGGTATTTTCGTATTAAATATAAACAGGATATTTACTTTATAATGATTTAGAATTTAAATGTTTTGTTTACGAATAAGTACGTTTGAAACCGTAGAGCTAGAGAGAAATAGAGCGGTAATGCACACAATCGCCTGGCAGCGTATGCCGATGCGGAAAGCGGAAATAATAAATCAGCCATCGGTACGGCGACCAAATATTAAAATATAATATTGTTTTGATCGTTTTGATCGTAACTTTGTTATTATTAATTATATCGAAAAAGTAAAATATGAAATTTATATTACTTTTTTTTATCCTCTTTCCAATAGTATTAATAATTTTATTCTAGCTACGAAATAAACAATCAAATAGGTCAAATCCGCCATTTTTCGGTGACCAAACTAGATTGACACTTTCAGCATGTCAGATACCTTGCTTACTACTCTATTTCTCTCTAGCTCTACGCTACACGCTCAGGCGATCAGGGTCTATATATTAAATCCTCTAGGTCTACATATTATTAATCTATAAACTATACATATATGGATGTATAGGTGGCGCGAGATGTGTTTCACGATGTAAAATTCAATGTTTACGTATCTACACGCATTTTAATAATTCTGAATTTGACTGAATTCTGTAATATACAAAGATTATCAACAATATAATTTAAAATTTAATAATTTAATGATAATTATTTAATAATAATAATTTAATAATAATTAAAATTTGTAATATATAAGTTTTCCTAGAATCAGGCTCAAAACTAATGTTGGATAGTTACAAAGTAAACAACGCGAGGCGGGAGTCACGTATACACAAAAGTGAATATATACCCAATAAAGGACGTACATCCTTTCTATAATATGTACATTTTATGACCTAATTAAAATTCGAATTTTATGATAAACTCGCGCGTTTGTTTTTTTTAACTATTGCGAGTTAGTTTTAACCCGTCACCCGCTTAGAGATTAGAATCAAAAAGGACGAGTTGAGTTGTAAAGGTTACATTTTAAATGTGAAAATGTGCCGTTTTATATGGATACATATATGGAATTTCCCATATAACGATAACAATATATAGATAGATAGATAGATAGATATAGTTTATTGGAGTAATTAATGTCGTTCTTTTTTTCATTTAGTATTCTTTTTGGTTTTATATAACATTATTAGTATCATTTCACGTGTATGTTTATAACGTACATGAATATTATAGTACTGTTGTTTGCATCTCGTAACTTATATGTAATCTGTAGAAACTATTTCTATAACACCATTATTTCGAATATATATATATATATATATATATATATATAGATATATATATATATATATACATATTGATGACATTGATTAAATTACCCTATAGGACAAACTGCGAGACCTGCGAGTGTACCCCCACGCTATTCTCAACACGCATAAACATTGGTTCGTTATCCCGCACTCTCGTGTATTATTGATATATATACAATGTAGGTTGGAGTGAATTTTGAAATAATTATGGCCGTCTGGTTATGTCTTTCGATAGTGATTTAACGTTATATGTGAATTTATTGACATTATTGATCTCCACGTATAACGTTACGTCACTATCGCAAGACGTAACCATATGGCCATAATTATTTCAAAATTCACTCCAACCTAATTATACATAGCTTATATTATCATTTTATAATTTATATATCACTGATTCAATGTTATTTATAACAGCAGTATTAAACGTAGTAAATACTCTTTATTTATAAGGCAAAGATTTTCTATGGAAAGATATAATACTTCACGAAATCGCGTAATTCTTTTTTATAAAAAAATCATGACGGCACCACCTATAGGTTTAATTTTTGGAAAAATCATATGTTTTAAATTACTATTCATATGATGAAAACTAAGTGTTCATTACTTATATATATATTGAAGCAATATGTTATGTTGGTTATACATGATATACATATATTATATATGATATATATGACGAGTAAAAGCTAACTTATATTGAATGTAATTTAATTGAAATATGAATAAAAAATTATATGAAAATTGCAGCAAACCTTAATCTCTTTCAGTGATTTGTAAACTAAATCTATTTCAGTGATTTTTGATACTACTGCTAGCAGCGGTAAGGAGTATATATTAATTACCTAGTGTAGATAGGGAGTGTTATAACTTTGATTCGCAAATTCTTTATAAGTATCATGTAATATATATATATATATATATATATACAAATGATATATAATTTGTTTATGTTTTTATTAATTTATTAATAAACAATTACTATATGAATTAATATATGAATGACAAAAGTTATATATATATATATATATATATATATATATATATATATATATCTTTATTATTATAATAATTAGCAGAACATAATGCTAACTATGATTTAATAGCCATTCAAATTAAGAGAATTCATTTTAGAATTGTTTTCCTACAAATTGGCTGATAAACAATTACTGTGATCTTAAATTAGTGATAGTAGATAAATAAACATTTCTATATTCTACATATATATCGCAATAATAGTAAGATAGGATTCAATTAAATACATTTGATCACCACCTTTATATATAAAACGTCCATAAGTATCTAATGTTTAAATATCTATTATAGATTTGAAGGGAGGGGTATTAGAGCAATTTTCTTATTAAATAAAAACATCATCCTAGTTCATGTACGGGATCGAAGAATCCACCAAAATAACAATAATAATAAAAAAATATATATATGTATCAATATATATATATATATATAATGATTAATTAATAAAACAGGGACCACTGTGCCAGTAACAAGAGTTTGAAGAGAAAATATCCGGGCATAAAAATATACTCGGGTAAGAAAGGACTTCAAGGGACCACAAAGTTAATTCTTATTTCGTAGTGTTACGCGTCAGTTAATCGATACTTTAATAACTCGAAACCCGCGTACTTAACTTAATGAATGTGCCTCTCTCTCTCTCTCTCTCTCTCACTCTCTCTCTCTCTCTCTCTCTCTCTCTCTCTCAAAACTCAATGACCCAAAATTGACTCATGACTCATTAGTTATGAGTCATGCACCATAGATACACTCCTTATCTCTCAATATATATAGTGAACTCTAGATATCGTCCATCGATTGAGTCAGAGTTTCATTGTCGGATATTATCGTACCTGAATACTATCCTAACTGATGAATACTTAGGTTTTAATCATCCCCTATGGGCGCTATAATAGTATACAATGTATTATGTATACAAATAGTATACACATGTAGCTATTTTGACTCAAAGTGTACCCGAATCTAACTACCGACAATTCGCACTATTCCGAGCATTTATTTAATAATTTCTGCTCGAGAGCCGATTATATAAATTCAATCGCTGAGTTTTAGCTGAAATTAACATGATTATACGCGTGAAATATCGAGATTTAGATTTAATTAGAGAATCAACTCATCGTCTATTGAAGTTTACGATCATAAGACATGTTTATTTAGGAATAGGACACAATTATCATACGATATATATCTTATAGGACACAATTATCATGTTATTTATGTTTTATAGGACACAATCATTATCATGTTATTTATGTCTTATAGGACACAATTATCATGTTATTTATATCTTATAGGACACAATTATCATGTACTTTATAGGTAAAGTGGTGGATATATGATAATTATTTTAAAATGGTTTAATTTGATACCACCTGTAGATCTGCGTACGTAGGCTATCCTAACCTATCCGATTATGTGTGTAATCTATGTAATTACGTACTTTATTAAATAAATAGTATCGTAGTATGTTATTTTGTAATTGCGACGAGAGAAAATACTACTTAAACGACGTATTATAATACTCGTAATGATTATATTCAGTAAGTTACTCTACAGTAAGTTACTCTACAGTAAGTTACTGCACAGTAAGTTACTCTACAGTAAGTTACTCTACAGTAAGTTACTCTACAGTAAGTTACTCTACAGTAAGTTACTCTACAGTAAGTTACTCTACAGTAAGTTACTCTACAGTAAGTTACTCTACAGTAAGTTACTCTACAGTAAGTTACTCTACAGTAAGTTACTCTACAGTAAGTTACTGCACAGTAAGTTACTCTACAGTAAGTTACTCTACAGTAAGTTACTCTACAGTAAGTTACTCTACAGTAAGTTACTCTACAGTAAGTTACTGCACAGTAAGTTACTCTAAAGTAAGTTACTCTACAGTAAGTTACTCTACAGTAAGTTACTCTACAGTAAGTTACTCTACAGTAAGTTACTCTACAGTAAGTTACTGCACAGTAAGTTACTCTACAGTAAGTTACTCTACAGTAAGTTACTGCACAGTAAGTTACTCTACAGTAAGTTACACTACAGTAAGTTACTCTACAGTAAGTTACTCTACAGTAAGTTACTCTACAGTAAGTTACTGCACAGTAAGTTACTGCACAGTAAGTTACTCTACAGTAAGTTACTCTACAGTAAGTTACTCTACAGTAAGTTACTCTACAGTAAGTTACTCTACAGTAAGTTACTCTACAGTAAGTTACTGCACAGTAAGTTACTCTACAGTAAGTTACTCTACAGTAAGTTACTCTACAGTAAGTTACTGCACAGTAAGTTACTCTACAGTAAGTTACTCTACAGTAAGTTACTCTACAGTAAGTTACTCTACAGTAAGTTACTGCACAGTAAGTTACTCTACAGTAAGTTACTCTACAGTAAGTTACTGCACAGTAAGTTACTGCACAGTAAGTTACTCTACAGTAAGTTACTCTACAGTAAGTTACTGCACAGTAAGTTACTCTACAGTAAGTTACTCTACAGTAAGTTACTCTACAGTAAGTTACTGCACAGTAAGTTACTCTACAGTAAGTTACTCTACAGTAAGTTACTCTACAGTAAGTTACTCTACAGTAAGTTACTGCACAGTAAGTTACTCTACAGTAAGTTACTCTACAGTAAGTTACTGCACAGTAAGTTACTCTACAGTAAGTTACTCTACAGTAAGTTACTCTACAGTAAGTTACTGCACAGTAAGTTACTCTACAGTAAGTTACTCTACAATAAGTTACTCTACAGTAAGTTACTCTACAGTAAGTTACTCTACAGTAAGTTACTCTACAGTAAGTTACTCTACAGTAAGTTACTGCACAGTAAGTTACTGCACAGTAAGTTACTCTACAGTAAGTTACTCTACAGTAAGTTACTCTACAGTAAGTTACTCTACAGTAAGTTACTCTATAGTAAGTTACTCTACAGTAAGTTACTGCACAGTAAGTTACTCTACAGTAAGTTACTCTACAGTAAGTTACTCTACAGTAAGTTACTGCACAGTAAGTTACTCTACAGTAAGTTACTCTACAGTAAGTTACTCTACAGTAAGTTACTCTACAGTAAGTTACTCTACAGTAAGTTACTCTACAGTAAGTTACTGCACAGTAAGTTACTCTACAGTAAGTTACTGCACAGTAAGTTACTCTACAGTAAGTTACTCTACAGTAAGTTACTCTACAGTAAGTTACTCTACAGTAAGTTACTCTACAGTAAGTTACTCTACAGTAAGTTACTGCACAGTAAGTTACTCTAAAGTAAGTTACTGCACAGTAAGTTACTCTACAGTAAGTTACTCTACAGTAAGTTACTCTAAAGTAAGTTACTCTACAGTAAGTTACTGCACAGTAAGTTACTCTAAAGTAAGTTACTCTACAGTAAGTTACTGCACAGTAAGTTACTCTACAGTAAGTTACTCTACAGTAAGTTACTCTACAGTAAGTTACTCTAAAGTAAGTTACTGCACAGTAAGTTACTCTACAGTAAGTTACTGTACAGTAAGTTACTCTACAGTAAGTTACTGCACAGTAAGTTACTCTACAGTAAGTTACTCTACAGTAAGTTACTCTACAGTAAGTTACTGCACAGTAAGTTACTCTACAGTAAGTTACTCTACAGTAAGTTACTCTACAGTAAGTTACTCTAAAGTAAGTTACTGTACAGTAAGTTACTCTACAGTAAGTTACTGCACAGTAAGTTACTCTAAAGTAAGTTACTGCACAGTAAGTTACTCTACAGTAAGTTACTCTACAGTAAGTTACTCTACAGTAAGTTACTCTACAGTAAGTTACTGCACAGTAAGTTACTCTACAGTAAGTTACTGCACAGTAAGTTACTCTACAGTAAGTTACTCTACAGTAAGTTACTGCACAGTAAGTTACTCTACAGTAAGTTACTCTACAGTAAGTTACTCTACAGTAAGTTACTCTACAGTAAGTTACTCTACAGTAAGTTACTCTACAGTAAGTTACTCTACAGTAAGTTACTCTACAGTAAGTTACTCTAAAGTAAGTTACTCTACAGTAAGTTACTGCACAGTAAGTTACTCTACAGTAAGTTACTGCACAGTAAGTTACTCTACAGTAAGTTACTCTACAGTAAGTTACTGCACAGTAAGTTACTCTACAGTAAGTTACTCTACAGTAAGTTACTCTACAGTAAGTTACTCTACAGTAAGTTACTCTACAGTAAGTTACTCTACAGTAAGTTACTCTACAGTAAGTTACTGCACAGTAAGTTACTCTACAGTAAGTTACTGCACAGTAAGTTACTCTAAAGTAAGTTACTCTACAGTAAGTTACTGCACAGTAAGTTACTCTACAGTAAGTTACTCTACAGTAAGTTACTCTACAGTAAGTTACTGCACAGTAAGTTACTCTACAGTAAGTTACTCTACAGTAAGTTACTCTACAGTAAGTTACTCTAAAGTAAGTTACTCTACAGTAAGTTACTGCACAGTAAGTTACTCTAAAGTAAGTTACTCTACAGTAAGTTACTGCACAGTAAGTTACTCTAAAGTAAGTTACTCTACAGTAAGTTACTCTACAGTAAGTTACTCTACAGTAAGTTACTCTACAGTAAGTTACTGCACAGTAAGTTACTCTACAGTAAGTTACTGCACAGTAAGTTACTCTACAGTAAGTTACTCTACAGTAAGTTACTCTACAGTAAGTTACTCTACAGTAAGTTACTCTACAGTAAGTTACTCTACAGTAAGTTACTCTAAAGTAAGTTACTCTAAAGTAAGTTACTCTACAGTAAGTTATTCTACAGTAAGTTACTGCACAGTAAGTTACTCTACAGTAAGTTACTGCACAGTAAGTTACTCTACAGTAAGTTACTCTACAGTAAGTTACTCTACAGTAAGTTACTGCACAGTAAGTTACTCTACAGTAAGTTACTCTACAGTAAGTTACTCTACAGTAAGTTACTCTACAGTAAGTTACTGCACAGTAAGTTACTCTAAAGTAAGTTACTCTACAGTAAGTTACTGCACAGTAAGTTACTCTACAGTAAGTTACTCTACAGTAAGTTACTGCACAGTAAGTTACTCTACAGTAAGTTACTGCACAGTAAGTTACTGCACAGTAAGTTACTCTACAGTAAGTTACTCTACAGTAAGTTACTGCACAGTAAGTTACTCTACAGTAAGTTACTCTACAGTAAGTTACTCTACAGTAAGTTACTGCACAGTAAGTTACTCTACAGTAAGTTACTCTACAGTAAGTTACTCTACAGTAAGTTACTCTAAAGTAAGTTACTCTACAGTAAGTTACTCTAAAGTAAGTTACTCTAAAGTAAGTTACTCTACAGTAAGTTACTCTACAGTAAGTTACTGCACAGTAAGTTACTCTAAAGTAAGTTACTGCACAGTAAGTTACTCTACAGTAAGTTACTCTACAGTAAGTTACTGCACAGTAAGTTACTCTAAAGTAAGTTACTCTACAGTAAGTTACTGCACAGTAAGTTACTCTAAAGTAAGTTACTCTACAGTAAGTTACTCTACAGTAAGTTACTCTACAGTAAGTTACTCTACAGTAAGTTACTGCACAGTGAGTTACTCTACAGTAAGTTACTCTACAGTAAGTTACTCTAAAGTAAGTTACTCTACAGTAAGTTACTGCACAGTAAGTTACTCTACAGTAAGTTACTCTACAGTAAGTTACTCTACAGTAAGTTACTCTAAAGTAAGTTACTCTACAGTAAGTTACTGCACAGTAAGTTACTCTAAAGTAAGTTACTGCACAGTAAGTTACTCTACAGTAAGTTACTCTACAGTAAGTTACTGCACAGTAAGTTACTCTACAGTAAGTTACTCTACAGTAAGTTACTCTACAGTAAGTTACTCTACAGTAAGTTACTCTACAGTAAGTTACTCTACAGTAAGTTACTCTACAGTAAGTTACTCTAAAGTAAGTTACTCTACAGTAAGTTACTCTACAGTAAGTTACTGCACAGTAAGTTACTCTAAAGTAAGTTACTGCACAGTAAGTTACTCTACAGTAAGTTACTGTACAGTAAGTTACTCTACAGTAAGTCACTCTACAGTAAGTTACTCTAAAGTAAGTTACTCTACAGTAAGTTACTCTACAGTAAGTTACTGCACAGTAAGTTACTCTACAGTAAGTTACTGCACAGTAAGTTACTCTACAGTAAGTTACTCTACAGTAAGTTACTGCACAGTAAGTTACTCTACAGTAAGTTACTCTACAGTAAGTTACTCTACAGTAAGTTACTCTACAGTAAGTTACTCTACAGTAAGTTACTGCACAGTAAGTTACTCTACAGTAAGTTACTCTACAGTAAGTTACTCTACAGTAAGTTACTCTACAGTAAGTTACTGCACAGTAAGTTACTCTACAGTAAGTTACTCTACAGTAAGTTACTGCACAGTAAGTTACTGCACAGTAAGTTACTCTACAGTAAGTTACTCTACAGTAAGTTACTGCACAGTAAGTTACTCTACAGTAAGTTACTCTACAGTAAGTTACTCTACAGTAAGTTACTGCACAGTAAGTTACTCTACAGTAAGTTACTCTACAGTAAGTTACTCTACAGTAAGTTACTCTACAGTAAGTTACTGCACAGTAAGTTACTCTACAGTAAGTTACTCTACAGTAAGTTACTGCACAGTAAGTTACTCTACAGTAAGTTACTCTACAGTAAGTTACTCTACAGTAAGTTACTGCACAGTAAGTTACTCTACAGTAAGTTACTCTACAATAAGTTACTCTACAGTAAGTTACTCTACAGTAAGTTACTCTACAGTAAGTTACTCTACAGTAAGTTACTCTACAGTAAGTTACTGCACAGTAAGTTACTGCACAGTAAGTTACTCTACAGTAAGTTACTCTACAGTAAGTTACTCTACAGTAAGTTACTCTACAGTAAGTTACTCTATAGTAAGTTACTCTACAGTAAGTTACTGCACAGTAAGTTACTCTACAGTAAGTTACTCTACAGTAAGTTACTCTACAGTAAGTTACTGCACAGTAAGTTACTCTACAGTAAGTTACTCTACAGTAAGTTACTCTACAGTAAGTTACTCTACAGTAAGTTACTCTACAGTAAGTTACTCTACAGTAAGTTACTGCACAGTAAGTTACTCTACAGTAAGTTACTGCACAGTAAGTTACTCTACAGTAAGTTACTCTACAGTAAGTTACTCTACAGTAAGTTACTCTACAGTAAGTTACTGCACAGTAAGTTACTCTACAGTAAGTTACTGCACAGTAAGTTACTGCACAGTAAGTTACTCTACAGTAAGTTACTCTACAGTAAGTTACTCTACAGTAAGTTACTCTACAGTAAGTTACTCTACAGTAAGTTACTCTACAGTAAGTTACTCTACAGTAAGTTACTGCACAGTAAGTTACTCTACAGTAAGTTACTCTACAGTAAGTTACTCTACAGTAAGTTACTCTAAAGTAATTACTCTACAGTAAGTTACTGCACAGTAAGTTACTCTAAAGTAAGTTACTCTACAGTAAGTTACTCTACAGTAAGTTACTCTACAGTAAGTTACTCTACAGTAAGTTACTCTAAAGTAAGTTACTGTACAGTAAGTTACTCTACAGTAAGTTACTGCACAGTAAGTTACTCTAAAGTAAGTTACTGCACAGTAAGTTACTCTACAGTAAGTTACTCTACAGTAAGTTACTCTACAGTAAGTTACTCTACAGTAAGTTACTGCACAGTAAGTTACTCTACAGTTAGTTACTCTACAGTAAGTTACTGCACAGTAAGTTACTCTACAGTAAGTTACTGCACAGTAAGTTACTCTACAGTAAGTTACTCTACAGTAAGTTACTGCACAGTAAGTTACTCTACAGTAAGTTACTCTACAGTAAGTTACTCTACAGTAAGTTACTCTACAGTAAGTTACTCTACAGTAAGTTACTCTACAGTAAGTTACTCTACAGTAAGTTACTCTACAGTAAGTTACTCTAAAGTAAGTTACTCTACAGTAAGTTACTGCACAGTAAGTTACTCTACAGTAAGTTACTGCACAGTAAGTTACTCTACAGTAAGTTACTCTACAGTAAGTTACTCTACAGTAAGTTACTCTACAGTAAGTTACTCTACAGTAAGTTACTCTACAGTAAGTTACTGCACAGTAAGTTACTGCACAGTAAGTTACTCTACAGTAAGTTACTCTACAGTAAGTTACTCTACAGTAAGTTACTCTACAGTAAGTTACTCTACAGTAAGTTACTCTACAGTAAGTTACTCTACAGTAAGTTACTGCACAGTAAGTTACTCTACAGTAAGTTACTGCACAGTAAGTTACTCTAAAGTAAGTTACTCTACAGTAAGTTACTGTGCAGTAACTTACTGTAGAGTAACTTACTTTAGAGTAACTTACTGTGCAGTAACTTACTGTAGAGTAACTTACTTTAGAGTAACTTACTGTAGAGTAACTTACTGTAGAGTAACTTACTGTAGAGTAACTTACTGTAAGTTACTCTACAGTAAGTTACTCTACAGTAAGTTACTGCACAGTAAGTTACTCTACAGTAAGTTACTCTACAGTAAGTTACTCTACAGTAAGTTACTCTACAGTAAGTTACTCTACAGTAAGTTACTCTACAGTAAGTTACTCTACAGTAAGTTACTCTACAGTAAGTTACTCTACAGTAAGTTACTCTATAGTAAGTTACTGCACAGTAAGTTACTCTACAGTAAGTTACTCTACAGTAAGTTATTCTACAGTAAGTTACTCTACAGTAAGTTACTGCACAGTAAGTTACTCTACAGTAAGTTACTGCACAGTAAGTTACTCTACAGTAAGTTACTCTACAGTAAGTTACTCTACAGTAAGTTACTCTACAGTAAGTTACTGCACAGTAAGTTACTCTACAGTAAGTTACTCTACAGTAAGTTACTGCACAGTAAGTTACTCTACAGTAAGTTACTGTAGAGTAAGTTACTCTACAGTAAGTTACTCTAAAGTAAGTTACTGCACAGTAAGTTACTCTACAGTAAGTTACTCTACAGTAAGTTACTCTACAGTAAGTTACTGCACAGTAAGTTACTCTACAGTAAGTTACTCTACAGTAAGTTACTCTACAGTAAGTTACTCTACAGTAAGTTACTCTACAGTAAGTTACTCTACAGTAAGTTACTCTACAGTAAGTTACTCTACAGTAAGTTACTCTACAGTAAGTTACTGCACAGTAAGTTACTCTACAGTAAGTTACTCTACAGTAAGTTACTCTACAGTAAGTTACTCTACAGTAAGTTACTCTACAGTAAGTTACTCTACAGTAAGTTACTCTACAGTAAGTTACTGCACAGTAAGTTACTCTACAGTAAGTTACTCTACAGTAAGTTACTCTACAGTAAGTTACTCTACAGTAAGTTACTGCACAGTAAGTTACTCTACAGTAAGTTACTCTACAGTAAGTTACTCTACAGTAAGTTACTCTACAGTAAGTTACTGCACAGTAAGTTACTGCACAGTAAGTTACTCTACAGTAAGTTACTCTACAGTAAGTTACTCTACAGTAAGTTACTCTACAGTAAGTTACTCTACAGTAAGTTACTGCACAGTAAGTTACTCTACAGTAAGTTACTGCACAGTAAGTTACTCTACAGTAAGTTACTCTACAGTAAGTTACTCTACAGTAAGTTACTCTACAGTAAGTTACTCTACAGTAAGTTACTCTACAGTAAGTTACTGTAGAGTAAGTTACTCTACAGTAAGTTACTCTACAGTAAGTTACTCTACAGTAAGTTACTCTACAGTAAGTTACTGCACAGTAAGTTACTCTACAGTAAGTTACTCTACAGTAAGTTACTCTACAGTAAGTTACTCTACAGTAAGTTACTCTACAGTAAGTTACTGCACAGTAAGTTACTGCACAGTAAGTTACTCTACAGTAAGTTACTCTACAGTAAGTTACTGCACAGTAAGTTACTCTACAGTAAGTTACTCTACAGTAAGTTACTCTACAGTAAGTTACTCTACAGTAAGTTACTGCACAGTAAGTTACTGCACAGTAAGTTACTGCACAGTAAGTTACTCTACAGTAAGTTACTCTACAGTAAGTTACTCTACAGTAAGTTACTCTACAGTAAGTTACTGCACAGTAAGTTACTGCACAGTAAGTTACTCTACAGTAAGTTACTCTACAGTAAGTTACTCTACAGTAAGTTACTCTACAGTAAGTTACTGCACAGTAAGTTACTGCACAGTAAGTTACTCTACAGTAAGTTACTCTACAGTAAGTTACTCTACAGTAAGTTACTGCACAGTAAGTTACTCTACAGTAAGTTACTCTACAGTAAGTTACTCTACAGTAAGTTACTCTACAGTAAGTTACTCTACAGTAAGTTACTCTACAGTAAGTTACTCTACAGTAAGTTACTGCACAGTAAGTTACTCTACAGTAAGTTACTCTACAGTAAGTTACTGCACAGTAAGTTACTCTACAGTAAGTTACTCTACAGTAAGTTACTCTACAGTAAGTTACTCTACAGTAAGTTACTCTACAGTAAGTTACTCTACAGTAAGTTACTCTACAGTAAGTTACTCTACAGTAAGTTACTCTACAGTAAGTTATTCTACAGTAAGTTACTCTACAGTAAGTTACTCTACAGTAAGTTACTCTACAGTAAGTTACTGCACAGTAAGTTACTCTACAGTAAGTTACTCTACAGTAAGTTACTCTACAGTAAGTTACTCTACAGTAAGTTATTCTACAGTAAGTTACTCTACAGTAAGTTACTCTACAGTAAGTTACTCTACAGTAAGTTACTCTACAGTAAGTTACTCTACAGTAAGTTACTCTACAGTAAGTTACTCTACAGTAAGTTACTCTACAGTAAGTTACTCTACAGTAAGTTACTGCACAGTAAGTTACTCTACAGTAAGTTACTCTACAGTAAGTTACTGAACAGTAAGTTACTCTACAGTAAGTTACTCTACAGTAAGTTACTCTACAGTAAGTTACTCTACAGTAAGTTACTCTACAGTAAGTTACTCTACAGTAAGTTACTCTACAGTAAGTTATTCTACAGTAAGTTACTCTACAGTAAGTTACTCTACAGTAAGTTACTCTACAGTAAGTTACTCTACAGTAAGTTACTGCACCATTATTGTACATTGTTTATATTTATCATTGTTTATATTGTAGTATTATTGTTCAATTGATTATGTTATGATAACATTGTTATCATTAGCATTATTATGATTAGCGAATACGCATACGTTATACTCTACTATATATTACGATTAAATATTTGCTTAATTAATAATCAATCAATAATAATGTTAATAATAATAATTATATTATTATATTTTTAATACATATATATATATTCTTCAATCAATATATATATATATATATATAATAATTAAGTAATGGTATATTATTAATAGTATTATCAAGGTAATACTCTAACCAATGTTTACCACAACATAGTTAGTAAATTTTATTATTATGTTATTAAGGGTATCCTTAGTATAAGCTAAAAATAGCTTCTGGGTATCCCTCCGATTATTATAGCCAATATTCGGTAACAAATTTATTCATTCATATCGCGTAACCCCCGCATAAACACCCCCCCGCCCCGCCCGCGCAGCGTATTAATGAAGTAATAGTATTACTCTGGTAGTAACCCTAACCAACGTTCACCACAACACATCGCTTAACCCCCGCGTAGTAACCCCCGCCCCCTCAGCCCGCGTAGCTTAATAATGAAGTAATAGTATTATTATGGTAATACCCTAACCAACGTTCACCACAACACATCGCGTAACCCCCGCGTAACAACCCCCGCCCCACGTAGTAACAACCCGCCCTCACCCCGCCCCAGCTTAATAAAGGACAACGACCCGATCGCGGTGGGTCGCCTGCAGTTCCTAGCGCTGCACACACCCTAACCAACGTTCACCACAACACATCGCTTAACCCCCACGTAGTAAAAACCCCCCCGCCCCAGCGTAATAAAATACAACGACCTGATAGTGGTGGGGCGCCTGCAGTTCCTAGCGCTGCACACACCCTAACCAACGTTGACCACAACATATCACGTAACCCCCGCGTAACAACCCCCGCCCCGCCCCCGCCAGCGTAATAAAGGACAACGACCTGATAGTGGTGGGTCGCCTTCAGTTCCTAGCGCTGCACACGCCCGGCCACACTGTCGATCACTACGTCTTCGAGATGAGGAGTCTGACGCCCGTCTCGGTGCCTAGCTGTATCTTCAGCGGGGACCTCATCTTCCTCGGCGGGATAGGTTAGCTAGTGACCTCTAACGAGTCATCAAGGGCATGCCCTTTATGGTCATCGAGGGCATGACCTTCGGCTAGTGTAACATGATAATAACACGCGTATACAGCTAATTTCAACTGTACCATAGATACATATATTTATATATATATTGTTATGTTTTATTTGGTGGAGTCCTTTCATCCCATCCAGGAACTTAGATGAAGTATTCACTTATAACCATATATGGCTCTAATGTCCCTTCGAAGCCGCTCTCGTGTTAAGGCATCCGTGGTTTTAACGAGAGCCGATCATTTATTTATACACAAGTATATAAGATCACTTCTAAATAATATTTTAAGAGCCATTTTATAAAATTAATTAATGGTCCGGACAAGGCTCGAACTCGTGTCCTACTGCTTGTGTGTCTGACGCATTAGCCACTGAGCCATACAGGCAGTTAATTATATTTAATATAATTTTTTTTATTTAATTATAATTTATATATATAGATATAGGTATATATATTTACCTATATGTCTAGATAAATATATATTTAGGTCCTAGGCGATCCACCAGAAACGTGAGTGAGATATAGTAATGTGTACTTGTATTTACATAGGAAACACGCGACATGAAACTCGCTATATTGACATTCTCTAAGCCGTATTTTATAACGTACATTTCATATATATATTTATTTACTCTTTTTGCTATATTCATATTATCGTTTGATATTGTACGTTAATTCAATAATTGTTATTAACATTTTTATTTAGTTTAGACTATTAATCTGTTTATTATATTTTTATAATTTATATATATATATATATATATATATGTATATAGTATACTAAATTAAATATAATATATAGAATAAAGACAAAGTCTAAGATTTCATATTTTTATTAATATTTACAACTTTACAAAACACCCACGATTATAGTGTCAGTAAATTAGTTTTAAACTCAACATTTTTTTATTTTATAATATAGTTTATAAACTTACCACTTACCGCAAATGTTTAATATGCATATTATTATAATATAAGTAGTAACAAATTACATATATATATATATATATATATGTAATGATAATTGTTATGATAATCTATCATATAACAACGAATCTAATATTAGTTTATTAAACTTCATTATCTAAGATAGAAACCCTATCTAAGATAACAACCCTAGCTAAGATAGCAATCCTAGCTAAGATAGCAACCCTATCTAAGATAGCAACCCTATCTAAGATAGTACACGCGCCTATTAATACCGCAACCTCATACCATCTTAAGGTTCAGCATTCGAAGGAGATGTTGACATGATGAGGGCCTCGCTCGAGAGGATTGCCTCTTATCCCGACACTACTTTGATATTCCCCGGTTAGTACGCAGTTAGTATGCAGTTAGTGTGCAGTTAGTATGTTAGTATGCATATAAATCCTCGGTTAACATTATAACTGCCTGCGTGGCTAAAATGGCTAAGGCGTCAGACGCGCAAGCATTAGGACGCGGGTTCGAGCCCCGTCCAGACCATTAAAAAGGTCTTGAGATAATATTTAGAAGTGATCTTATATAATTGGGTATAAATAAGTGATCGGCTCTCATTAAAACCATGGATGCTCTAACATGAGAACGGCTTTGAAAGTACATTAGAGCCATATATGGTTATAAGTGAAAACTTCATCTAAGTTTCTGGGTGGTATGAAATGACTCCACCAAATAAAAATAACAACAAGTATTGATAACAGATATATAATCTAAAAAAAAAATAAAATAAAATGTTTTCAAATAGGCTTTCATTTCTTAACCTACATATGAATTCACCTATTATTATTATTATTATTATTATTATTATTATTATCAGATTTAGGTACAAGTACCTGGGTAATTGTAGAAGCATTGCTGCTTGTCGAGACAATTACCCTTTGACAATTACCCTATTCACATTATTATACATTCCCTTCTTACTATAATTAATTTTATTTAAACATATATGTATAATTAATATAGTGAATAATGTAAAATTAATATTCTATTGATTTAAAAATTCATGTATTTATTAAATTTAATATTTCACTTAATAAATAATAAATGGCATATTTTTTAATGACTCACTCTTAACATATATTTAAATACAAATTAATTAATCTTAATTAACTAACTTAATGAGGTACAGCCGGTATTATATGTATGTGGAAATGATTATATAACTATAGCTCTTGGCTAATAAATATACAAATTTAAAAAAATCAAAAATTTGTTTCTATAATTGTAATAATAATATTTGTTGATAAAATTACTATTATATGAAGAAAATTAATTATAATTTTTTTTTTAAATCTATATAAAATAGTTATTATACTTATACTATTACTAATAAAATGAATGTTCATTTGAAGAAATTAAATATTATACTATTATATTAAAGAGAAACAAGTTATTATAATAAGAAACAAATAATTCCTGATTTTTTTATTCTCTAATTATTTTATTTAATAGAGTATTTAATATATGCACATTCATATTTCATATTCTAGCATTAGTAAAAAATTGAAAAAAAATTAGTAAAATCTGGATGTTTACCATTTCTAGATAATTCTAAGCATTCTTGACCCAATATAATCCATTATTACTTAATCGAATAACAATTACCCTTTATAATATACGTATAATCAATATGAAGTAAAAGGATAGATTTATAAATTAATTACGAGGCTGCTATGATAATACATTTAAAAATTGTATTTATAATCTAAATAAATTTATTTAATTTGCATCAAACTCATTTTACATACTTTTTAAATTAAGTTTATTATCAAAATATCATCAGGAATACGTAATATTCAAATATAGACACTATGAAATTATATATATATAACAATTATTAGTCCTTAATTAAAATGATCTAATTGAACTTTAATTAATTGTATTGCTATTTATCGATATTCGTTATCTATTTAATACTTTATTCGTGTTATTAATTGCAATACTTTCATTTATTAAAATAAACAACTCATATAGTTATATAAATATAAAGTATAGTCGACACCCCATACATGCGCTGATACCAACATTTAATGCCAACTAGGTCACGAGTATTCGCTGACGAACATGAAGATGGCCTGCGAAAATTTTCCCGACGACCCCATCCTTAAGGTCAGTTAGCGCTACACACACGTGTACAGTAAGAGTGGTTATATCGATACATTTTTAATGGATTTTTACAAAAATTTTAGGCTCTTTTTATTGTTGTAAAAACCAAACAAAATTTCAGAATATTTTGACAATTTTTAGGAGAATTATATCAAACATTTCATTCATGAACTTTGAACATTACAACTTGTTTCGAGTTGAACATTTATGTTTAGAATATTTCGAAATTATTCTATCAATCTTCTATTTATTGTATCGAACATTTTGTTATTGAACTTCATGATTGACTTTCAAACATTTACACTAAATATAATGTATACATTTACTAAATAAATTTATATAAAATGTATATCATCGTGATATTCTTTGCCGGTTAAATAAATATAAAAATCCAAACTAATATTTATAAATATTCAGTTTCAATTCTTTCAGAGTTTGTTCTTTATCTAATTTTGTCCATTCGTAATATATGTATTTCGTAATGAGAATGTATAAATTATCAAACGATGTGTACAATAATGTCAAAGTTCAGTATTCGGCTTCTAAACAACTGGTGGTCGAGTCGGAACTTAATGCTATAAATAGCTGCATAGTCCGGCAAGTTAAACCGTGTACACACAGCTAGCATCAAATGCAATAACAACTTGTTACTAACAAATCGCCGCCTAAAATTGTGAAAAGTTCTATTTACTAGTAACAATTCGATTGATGCTCGCTATGTGAACAGCTAATTTACTCGGTAACGAGCGCAGTAATAAGTCTCTGCACTCGCTGTACTTGATGCTCGCTATCTGAACACCAATAATAAAGTATACTGAGCATCAAGTGCAGTAACAAGTACAGTAACAAATCGCCGTGCTTGATACTAGCGGTGTGTACATCACTTTAGACACATGTACAGAATTAATGCTTATTTGCGGAGAACAGTCTTATTTGTATAAAACACCAAAATCATATATCATCGGAGATCGTTGAAGAACTAATATCTATCATTAGTATTGTTGATTGATTGATAATTTATTTAAGCAAATACATAGTAGAAAATATAATCGAAAGTATAAAGTATAAATAATTGCTTACGATAACATGCTTTATAGTAATAAACAAAGAATAATACAAAATTAAAACTTTTTACAGAAATCGTTAAAATAAACGAAAAATGATCGAAATAGAAATAAAAGATAGCGTAAAAATAATCGAAAATAGAAATAAAAATATTCAATTTCTACTTTAACTTTATAGATTTCTTCTTATATTTGTACCCTGTATTAAAATTAAAATTATTGATTTATAATATATCCTAATTGTTATATATTAATAAAAACCTAAAGAGAATATCTTTTAAAATCTCATATATATTTACTAATAAATCATTTTGAACTGTATCGATACAATTATTGTATGATTCTGTATCACGTATATAATGAAAACTGTGTTCATGTGCAGCACTAATACAGATACATATACACATAAACACGCATGCATATCGTACAGGTACATATACTTGAATAAATAAGTATACATTTAATATTATTTGATATTTAATAATAATATATAATTAATATAATATTCATATTTGTATATATATTTAATTTACATTTTCAGGCAAAATTTGCAGAAATTAAACTAAAAAGAAAATTAAATTTATGCACGGTATATAATTATAGTATATATATATATATTATAATATGTTAATATATATTATATATATATATATACAGTAAAACCTCTCCATAAGAAACTATTTTTTGTCAGTACTTTTTTTCTTATAGAGAGGTTTTCTTATAAAGAGGTTTTTACTTTTCCAATGATTTTAAGAATTAATTTATAATTGAAAATACATTATAAAACCTATAGGTTATATATATATATAGTATATTTATTGATATTTATTTAAAAGTATCAATCAAAAGAATAGTTTAGAAATTTATAAAATTTAAAAATAACATTTATTAATTAATGTTGATAAATTTTAATAAATGTATGGATATACAATAACAATTATTAATTAATTTTAATTCATTTCGAGCTATTTATGTAATATAAAATATTTATAAGAAAAAAAAATATCTTATATAATAATTAATTTCTATAATTGTTATCAATATATAATAATTCTATTTATATGTAATTATTTTTTATATTTTGTATACAATAAGTTTCTTATAGAGAGGTTTTACTGTATATATATATAATCTAATGTATTACATATGATATCGGTGTACTCGTCATTAAATATTAATCTTAGCTTCAAGCGTAGTCAAGATAGCTTAATGCGCAAGTGTATATACATTTCTATTTATAAGTGATAAGCAGAAACGAGTAACACAAAATCAATAAATTATAATTAATAATATTTTTCAGAAGCCAAAGTAAGGCTAGCTAAGCATATTTACATGGTGAAGATAGGAGATTTTTTTTACTAAATATATTAAAAATTCTGAAGTAAATAAATCAATGACTAATTTTGTTATGTCTTATTAATTACATTTATATCTACATTTTGATCTATATATATATATATATATATATATATATATATATATATATATATATATATATATATATATATATATATATATATATATATATTAAGTATTAGAAGTATGAGATGATTATTATAAGACAATAATAATGTGACCAACACCAAAACACTAATTTTTAAATAATTTTATAAAATTGTAATCTATATTTTTATAAGGTTTTATTTATAAATACTCATTTAAATGTATTACATTTATAGTTATATATATACACCATATATCATTTTAAAGATAATATATTAAATTTAATGATTTTATATAATATCATTTTTAATAGAAAATATATTTATTTTAAAAATCACCCGTTTCACCGTCATTTAAAGATGAGCACGTATCGATAACACTCTGTAAATCTTATTATCAGTGGTGTCGCTGAAGTGTGTGTGTGTGCAAGTAAATTACAAATTTTAAGTTGGTTAACTTGTTTACCAACTTTTAATTTTTTGTCATCGACAACAATCCCCTTGATGTTATACATAGTTATGGAAACAAACAACTAATATTATTATCGATTGATAATTTATTTAAGCAAATATATATTAGAAATATTCAATAGAATAATGTAATCGTAAAGTATACATATTTGCTAACGATAACATACGTTATAGAAATAAACAACTAATATTATTATTGATTGATAATTTATGTAAGCAAATATATACTCGAAATAGGTTTATTTATAAACCTTTTCAATCGAATAATGTAATCGTAAAGTATACATATTTGCTAACGATAACATACGTTATAGAAATAGACAACTAATATTATTATTATTATTGAAATGTTCCGGCAGATTCCGACGACGGTGGGCGACGAGAAGAGGCACAACCCACACATGCGTAAACTGTTGTCGGTGATAATGGCCGCCATGGAGACCATAGACGAGGACGCCGGCGCTAACGTCGAACAGCGCTTCGGGGACTTCCTGTAATCGCCCGACCACTGCGGTAGAGGTCAGGGATCACGCGGTAGAGGTCACGCGCGCGTACGTTATCGAGTGAATAAGTGCCGCGCGACGACGCCACAATAAAATATTTTCTACGTACATATCGTTTATTGTTGTCAATCATACGTTATATTTGTTCACTATATTAATATATATATATATCATACTCCACTATATCAATGCAGTCTGTAGTATATAACACTACACCATATCAATGCCGTCTGTAGTATATAACCCTCCTCTATATCACTTATTATTGTTGTCCGTGTTAAGTTCAATGTATATCATTATTAAATTATTATCGTATTACTATTATCTTATTATTATTTTCTTCCCGCATGAGCATAGGGCTAGACATGATCATATTTTAGTGACTAATAAACAAAATTTCATAATCATCATCATATATATAAATCTTGAATATTCGAGGTTTTCTGATTCAATTGTATAATACATAGTGTATTGCATCTTAAAAACATGATATCTGTAACCCTCGAGTTTCTCTTTGACCACTTGTACTATTACATATAATATTTTATAATAATATTTATTTATTGAATCTCATATATATATATATTGAATACAATACAAATAGCGGATACAAATGGACTCCTCAAGGAGTCATAGACTTATACATGTTATAAATAACTGTGAGAGGCCCTGGACAATACAATACAAATAGTAACATTTTTTTCTTGTGTTTTGATTTGTCATTTATTAAGTTCTTGATAAACACAAGAGAAAAACAAGAACTGCCTGGAGTCGAATCCGGGACCTCCGGCTTATTAGCTTTCGGTTTTCTCACACGCCATAGACCCCAGACGAATATGATTATTGATTTTTATTAATTATCACATCATCTATACACAGTTAACACATATGTATTTAAGTGTTAAATAAACTATTACAATTACATCTACACCATGTTATAATGTCTCCGCTAATTTACGTTATTGCCGATAGTCTCGTAAGTTCTCCCCCCGTACACTCTATGATATATATTTTATATCTAAATTATTTAATAATCTGTTAATTGTTGGGTTATTAGTTGGGTTAAGCGTAATTACTTATATCTAGGGGCGCTGGAACGATGTTGTATGTAAAGGTAATCTTAACATAAATGTTGTTGTAAAAGTGGTGGGGGGCCAATACATAAGAGGTCTCAATAGATTTTAAAGTGGGGAGGATATGTCCCCCCTGTTGAAGCGCCCCTACTTATTACGCACATTTACCAGAGTGTGTATTAACTCTATTGTTAATTGTACACCTCTAGTGTTTAGCGGTCACACAACACACATTAATGCATTGTGTATATTGTAATTATTTATCAGTATAACATTTCAACGGCGCATTATTTATAAAATATTGATATCGTAATGTAAAAAGTTGTACTTATTTGGATTTATTACAAAGTTTAATATATATAATCTATTTTATAAGTATTTACTTACTCTAAAATTATTTATTGCGATATCAATTAATATAATTATATTATTATGAATGAATTTTTGTTAAATATATTCAAAGATTTATTTCAATTATCATTAGGTATCATTAATAAATATGCCTAGTTAAAAGAAAAATATAATAATACTATATAATTTGCAATATAACTATTCAAGGCATAGTATGTAGAATGAAGGAACATTTTTATAAATATAATTCAAATAAAGAAACGACTATTGAATTGTTATATTTTTTGATAATATACATGGTATACTTTATATAATATAGTTAATACTATTATTAATAATATTGATACTAATAATAAATGATACTATTGTATTGAAATTAATATATTTTTCAACAATATTATATAAATAATATTGATACTAATATTAGGTTATATTATAGTATTGAAATTAATATATTTATTAATATTAGATAATATAATTAACAAAAAAAACAACTAAAATGTAAAAAAAAACAACGACAATAGTACATAATTAATGTACAAAGTTATTATTAATTTGATATATTACTCTTAATTAATTATTATTTTATCAATTAATAACTAAGATTGATTATAGACTGAATTTATATTCGAAAATATGAAATAAAATTAGTAAAGTATACTTTAGAGTCTAAAGTTTAGACTATAGTTTAGTAATAATTTAAATCATTGTTCTGAGTACAATTTTCATTAAAGACTATTCTAGAACCATTACTTATTACTATTCATTTTATACTTATTACTATTACTTAAACTATTTAAATGTATTTATAGATAGATTATATTTATTTATGAAACATTTCCGATATATACAATATATACAATAAATAGTCTTGTACATTGTATTGCAACTGGTTAACAATAATACTATTATGATATTTTAAGTTATATATTTTGAATACCTTTCGATCCCGAGGAACCACGAATTATGATTCATCTTGTAGTTAACGGTTCAATTCATATTTAAAGTAATCGCGACTAAATCTAGTATTGAACATCTTAATCTTTTATATATATATATATATATATCTTTTATATTATTTTATATCTTTTATATATATACATATATACATGCAAATAATTTCCTTTCAAGTGGTATAGTCTAGCATATTATGTTCTAATTATGTGTCATCTCAGCCCGCTTATAACAACACAACGATGTACTACATTGTATTATAGTCGTAGTATCGTTCTTTTAGTGGTGTTCAATCAATATATATATAGTAAATAACTATTGGTGAGTAAGTAACAAAATATAGTTACTATAGTATACTAGTGATGTAAATGATGCTAACATCTAAAGCATCGATGCTGTCTCAGTCTTAACAATGCTCGGGCTCGTTTGGCTAGAATCTCATCTTGTGTCGGGCTTGGTTTTTTCCGAAAATGAAAGTCTCGACTCGGTATCAATAACCAAAAGTCTCGGCTCGGCATCAAAAAACTCGATATTATTTACATCACTAGTAATTACTATTCTACTACTTAAGTCGTATATCCTCTTTATATCCCTAGATCTCTATGGTTTAATATCGTTACGTATCATATAAGTTCTTTACAAATAGATAACTTTAATTAATTAGAACGCGATTATTATGTCTCTTTTCTTTAGTAGTTTACATTGTATTTCTAGTGATTTCACCTAAAGTGCTTACAAATATGACGGCATTATTCTATTTGTATCGTCCGTAATGTATCAAGTACTAGTTAAACATAGAACGAATATACATTCTGTAGTATATAACACTCTTCTATGTAACTTATTATTGTTGTCCGTATTATATTCATTGTATATTATTATTAAATTGTTATCGTATTACTATTATTCTATTATTTTCTTCCCGCACGAGCGAAGGGGTCACGACATGACCCTATTATAGTACCTAATAAACCGTATATCATCATCATCATAGTAAAGCGTACAGTATAGTTATACGTAGACATTCTACAGTATAACGTACATAGAAACTCTACTATATAGTTACAAACGTAACTATAAGATGAGTTTCTATGTATCCGTTCTACGTATCGGTTTCATGTGTAGATGCGATGACCTCAATACTCCGCTCAATAAGTTGTAATACAGGCACCGTGTACGGCCAGGTGAAATATCAGTTTTAAATTATTTATTTAACGTAACTGGTATATACATTAATAATATGGTCGCGTGTACTATTGTATATATATATATATATATGTACGTGGGTATTATTTTGATGACATTTAATTCGAATTTACCAACGGATAATTATGTACTACGATATATGATACGGGATATGATTTCTTGTTGACAAGGTAACGCTAGTGAAGATGAAATGATCGATAACGACGATGAAATGATTGTTGAAGAAGATGATGTAATGATGATGCAATGTCGATGATAATAACGTTAGGTAATAAATAGACGATAATGATGCCGGTGATGGTGTCGATAATAATAGCGGTAATAATATATACGTACGTAATAATAATTCATTTAAACATGTTCGTGATCAATCGGCGCATACCAATAACCTAGTTGTACAAGTATCACGTTCACACCAATAAACCCTAGTTTACCCTATTCTTTAAGCGGATATCGGCTGCTTAGAATTGTTCTCTCGAATTATTGTAACGACTTTCGTAGTCGATGATATATTTCATAATAAATAATAATAATAATTGTCTACTTATTACTTGCCTAAAATATTTGTTAAAAATGACAAATTCGAAGCAACCAATATCCGGCTAAAACGCGGGGTAAAGCGAGCGAGATTGTTGGTATTAACGCGGTATTTACCATTTATTCATAACGACGGCAGTCACTCATGCGAATGACGCGATCGTTATATTAGTAAAGCCCCCAACTATCGTGGAGGTATCTGTTACGCCCACAATCACACTATTAGACGAGAGCCGGCGATGTACCTACTCTCCTTCCAAAGATTTGTCTCTCCGCAGTTCGTCGACTTCCTCTTGCACTGAAACAACGGAATATCGTAGTTAATTAATTTATGCAAACGTATAGCAAATATATAATATAATAATAATATTTATTAGAAGAATTTTAATTTTTTTTTCTGTTAAATTACCACGATATTTATATAATGTTTTCTTCGAAAGGGCTTCAAAACAATATGAATATTTTCTGTTGTCGTTGCCCATTATAAACATATTTAAACGATGATCCAATTACCGACCCTCCGCATAAACATGTTTATTATTGTCAATATAATTACATTTTATAATAGCAATATTAAGTATTGCAATAATATTACCCTAATTACATAATTTAAAATAATTATATTAATGATTAATTATATTGAATAAGTTATTACAGATAATCGTTTCTGATTCGGTAATTGAAGATATAATATATATTAAGAGTAAAATTAATTGCATTCTGTAGTATATAACACTACACCATATCAATGCAGACTGTAGTATATAATAGAGTCCTCTATATTAGTGTTGTCCGTGGTATATTCAATGTATATTATTATTAAATTATTATCGTATTACTATTATTTTATTATTATTTTCTTCCCGCACGAGCGAAGGGGTCTATGGATATAGCCATATTTTAGTGCAAATAAACCTAATATCATCATCATATTAAAAATAAAAATAATTGCATTAATTTCAACTTTTCTAAACCTGGTTGCATCTCTTATACTTGTCGCATTGTTCGTGAAGTAGCGCTCCGGGTTCGGCCATCTCTTGATGTCTTTGTCGCATGTCGCGTGACCTCTTCTCTTCTTCGGCTTCTCTCCAATCGGCGACGAGCGCTTTTCTACTGCGAGCGCAGAGTTGATAGCGTACCAATCTTTCCTCGATCATTCTGCGTGTCGGTTATATTGAATGTTTAATTTGATCAAATTTTTTTATAAATCGATTTTAATGTGTTTTTTTTTTCATTTCTGCGAATTTTTCAAAAATAAATATTAAGGTAACCTAATTTTTTTTTTCAATATAATTATTTTCTAAAAATGTAATGAATATGATAAAAACATGTTTAATTATAATTATTATTTGATATATTTATTTAAAAAAATAAATTCTATGAAATATAGATTTTAACAAAAATTCATGTAAAATACGAACAAATTTGTCGAGATCATATTGCACATATTTTTTTTTTTTTTACATAATCAAAATTAATCTCAATTAGTAGTAAGTAATACATTTTTTTGTTCATAAATTGATTATAAATAATTGATGTATACTTCAATTTTTATAACTTATATGAGTTAATTTTAAATAAAAAAAATATTTTCACTAATTATATAAATAATTAGTAAAAAAATCATAGACTATTTTTTTTTAAATAATCTACTGATACAATCATATAAACTACATATATTACAGTAGTTTTAAAAATATAATGTATGTATCTTAATTATTTCTACGGAATACACATTTATGTTATGTGGGCTAATTTCCCTATCTTTCCCATGTACATTTATGACACCTATTGTTTTGACACTAGAATGATGGGTAATAAACCTACACATTTTAAATGTAATATGATATACATACCCCTAGGTATACACATATGAAATTTCAATAATATCCACAATGGAAACATTATGTTTCATCACTCAATGCGAGTAATTCGAGATTCATTTTTTTTCATAATTCATAATGTATAGCCTTTTTATACGTTTTTTAAAATAGGTAGTTATTTCGCAAACAAAAAAACTAAATTAGATACTTAATTTAATAACTGTGTCTATTAAATACACCATGTTGAAACTGAATAAAACGAGTATGATCACCCCAATCGCCGCACGCTTGTATATGTATAATTGCTAGGGGCGCTGGAACGATGGTGTGTATGTAGGGGGGACCAATACATAGGAGTTCCCCCTAGATTTTAAAGTGGGGGGAAATATCCCCCGTCCCCCCTAGTAAGTGCACACATGTGAAACATATGTATGGGGTCTATTGCTCAGTGGGGCAGTCTAAAGCTAAAGCGTTATACTGTAATAAGCGAGAGGTCCCGAGTTTGACTCTAGGCGGTTCTTGTTGTTTCTCTTGTGTTTATCAAGAACTTAAGTTCTTGATTTGTAATTATTAATAGTAATTAATAAACAATAAATGAAAACACAATAACAAAAAATGTTACTACTTATTTGTATTGTCCTGGGCCTCTCACAGTTATTTATAACATGTATAAATATGTAACTTCTTAATGGGTCCTTTTGTATCCCCTATTCGATATATATATATATGTGATTCAATCATTGATGTAAATAAAAGGATTACTTTTATTTACATCGATGGATACATAAATATTGACATTAAAAAGTATATATTATTAACGATGTGAATGATACGGGTTTACGCTATGAGTCATAGCCTGTGACTAACTCCTCTTTGTTCTTGTTCAGAGCCAGGTCGTCGTGTTTCAGCTCCGTGAGACGTTCCAGAATCTTCTCTCGTTTCCTTCTCTCCACTGTCTCCAGTTGTTCTTTGTAGACTTGCTCGGATCTCTTCCTGTTGTCACGTGTATGTTATTACGTAATCAAGTGATGTATCGTGTTACGTAATACAATCAGTGTGACGTCACAGCTAACAGTAACAGCCTCATAATAGCATAACTAATAGCCTCACATGTTTACATTGTGCTATTATGCTACTATTATGTTGCCATTAAAAGTCTATTATGCTATTAATTTTAAAAGTATATTATGCTGCTATTATATTTCTATTATAATAATAGCAACATAATAGCACAATGTAAACAGTTGAGGCTATTAGATATTCTGTTATGAGGCTATTACTGTTAGCTTGGTTGGTAAATTGTTTATTTAATACACACTCGCACTGGCTATCTATGTACAATGTAACTTATAGTCACACTTTATATAGAATTTAATTGTATTTTAATAACTTTATATATATATGTATAGGTATATAATAACATACTTTCTGGCAGCTAATATTTCATTGCAAGCATCTCTAATGCCGAATATCGGTTCCGATGAATCTGCAACTCGAGCAGGAAGCGGAAGTGGCTTGAACTTTAACTAGTTGTTGTTGTTGTTGTTAATTAATATTAATTCATATTACACGATAGTATAATAATTATATATATATATATATATATATATATATTTACATATATGTATCCATATATATTTACATGCATATATATATATAGGATATCGATGATAAATAGCGATAGAATGGAGTGTAGAGAATAATTTATATAATACAAATTATTAATAATTATAAAATTTAAAAAAAAAACAGTTATATATATATATTTTTATTTTATTGTGGTGGAGTCCTTTCATCCAATGGAACTTATAACAACATTTTACTTATAACAATATTACTATAAAATACATTATAATCTCCTACGAATCCGCTTTTGTGTTAAGACATCTATGGTTTTAACTATAGCAGGATTATTTATGTATACACAATTATATAGCTTGTATATATAAATATATAATATCGAAAAATAATAATACATTTAATAATATAATCAACATTGAATTACATGCAGGCATAGATTTATAGTTTACACACTCGTAAACTATAAATCTATGCATGCAGGTGATATTATAAATAATGAGAAAATTAGGAAAGATTAGGAAATACCAACTGCTAATTAGTCTGTAGATGTAGATCATACATTATGTGAGTGAGTGGATAGGTATAATATGGTAGTAATACAATGGGAATAGATAAGTGGATTATAAATACAGAGGACTGCCCTACATGAGGAACCCCAGCTAACAGTAATAGCCTCATAATAGCATAACTAATAGCCTAAAATGTTTACATTGTGCTATTATGCTGCTATTATGTTGCCATTAAAAGTATATTGTACTGCTATTAATTTGTTATATGAAATAATATTATTTGCAGCATCTTTATAAAAGAGAGTTGTAAATGCAAGCTTTCTGAATGTAAAGATGTTTTGTTGTTGTTATACTGGCTTATTTTCTTCGTTATTTAAATAGGCGATAATTACCACATGGGGTGAATGCATTCTTATAAGAATGCATTCACCCCATGTGGTAATTATCGCCTATTTAAATAACGAAGAAAATAGGCCAGTAGCGATGGGTCAGAATATATGTAGGTCAAGTGGCCAGGTGGTCGGATAAGCGGTAACATAGAGTTAGGATGAAGAAGCTGTTGCATCAGGTACCATGGTAGAAGATTAGAACATGGATGAAGTGAAATAAGAATTAATTAAATAAAGTGTAAATGGAATACTAGACTTCATTTTAAAGACAATATAGGATGGTTTATTTTATTTATACACCAAATATGGTAAAGAAAGATTACCCTCACTGATATAATCAATTGCGAGAAAATTAGAGAGAATGTGTAGCCCCAAGCTGAAAATGTGAGGTAGTCTTAAGAGGATGAACGGGGTAGGTTTAGGTGCAAAGTAAATTAGAAAATTTATAAATTAAAATATAAATAGGCTTCGAAGGGACATTATAGCCATATATGGTTATAAGTGAACATTTCATCTAAGTTCCTGGATGGGATGAAAGGACTTCACCAAAATAACAATATATATAATCTAACGTATATATATATATATATATATATATATATATATATATATACTATATACTATATATTATATAGTGATATGCATGACTGCGTTAGCACTGACTAACGCCTCCGAGAAGTGATTAGTTAATCTTAATACGTCAGTGATACATTACATATATCCTCTACATACATATATATATACAGATATATTGTGTTAATTAGTTAATGAATACTACACTATTTAGCTAACCTGTTCTCCTAGCGCCTTCTTGTACATGGTTTGTTGTTCGTACTTGTGTCGTATGTACTGATCCCGCTGACACGCTAAACTATTGCGTAATAGATGGGAATGTAATAGCTGTTATGCAATACGGGTATCGTGCCGCATGGGGTGCTGTGGCATATAGGGTGTTGTGGCATATAGGTCATGGGGTTACTTGTGTCGTATGTACTGATCCCGCTGACACGCTAAACTATTGCGTAATAGATGGGAATGTAATAGCTGTTATGCAATACGGGTAGCGTGCCGCATGGGGTGCTGTGGCATATAGGGTGTTGTGGCATATAGGTCATGGGGTTACTTGTGTCGTATGTACTGATCCCGCTGACACGCTAAACTATTGCGTAATAGATGGGATGTAATAGCTGTTATGCAATACGGGTAGCGTGCCGCATGGGGTGCTGTGGCATATAGGGTGTTGTGGCATATAGGTCATGGGGTTACTTGTGTCGTATGTACTGATCCCGCTGACACGCTAAACTATTGCGTAATAGATGGGAATGTAATAGCTGTTATGCAATACGGGTATCGTGCCACATGGGGTGCTGTGGCATATAGGATGTTGTGGCATATAGGTCATGGGGTTACTTGTGTCGTATGTACTGATCCCGCTGACACGCTAAACTATTGCGTAATAGATGGGAATGTAATAGCTGTTATGCAATACGGGTAGCGTGCCGCATGGGGTGTTGTGGTATATAGGGTATTGTGGAATGTATGGTATTGAGGCATATATATATAGGTGGTTACTTCATGGTTACCCATGTGGCATAGTACCTATAGGTGGTTACTTCACGGGTGTCCTAATGCGGTTATTTCGATTAAACACGATTTTACCATATTTATATAATAAATTATATTGGAATTATTGTATATAGTTTTTACCAACAATGATAGATAATACGATAATTAAATATGATAATTTATTGAATGTATTTTTGATACAAAAATATTGGTTTTTAAAATTATTATATATATATAAAAATGAAAGACCTTCTAACAAAAGGTACACAATACAATAGAATATATATACATGTACAATTGTACATTGTACATTGTACATGGATTAATGTTACTGTATACAATAAACTCTTACTATAACTACTATCCATACTCTTTTAACTTATCTATATAATATATTTTATATATATTAAATTATCTAAAGTAATATTTATTTAACACAAATTAAGTACATATATATATACCTAAATTATGATCTAATCTCGTTAACACATATATACATAAATACATACCGATAGTGTTAAGTTATATAACTTAACATCACACACGGACACATCGCTATTACACCAGCACTAACTCCTCGGCCAGTTGCACTTGTTCCAATCTTCCGAGGAATTCGTCGTCGGACCTCTTTTTCTTCACGATGTCGCTCCTGTCTTCTACCTGTGTTTACCGTGTTTTGCTGGTCAGTAAGAAATGCTTACTAAGCATACATAAATACACACACACATATATATAGAGTATAATATATATAATACATATACATATACACATATATAAATGTACACACACACACACATATACATTGACATGGGCAACAACAATAGAAAATAAAAATTCTTCTAATAAATAGTAGTATTATATATAATATATATTACATATATGCATATATGTATACATGTATAGATAGATATAGTAAACTATATTAACTACGGTATATTATATTTAATTAAATGTATATTCTATGTATAATATAATTAATATATACATACATATACACATATGTGTATATGTATGTATATATTAATTATATTATACATAGAATATAATATAAGATAATATAGATATTAATGTTTAAATAGAGGAGTTTTTAAAAACATTTATCAAAATCATAGTAATTAAAGTTATCGAGTCGATAATTGGTACGAGTGGCATATTTTGCTACATTTAAACTATTGACCTTTAAACTAATAAACGAATTATATTTAAAATATTAAACGAATAATACAATTATAAATATTATACTTTAAAATGAAACACCAATACACACACACACACACACATACACACACACACACACACGGTATAGTATATGTACACACGTAATACTAGTATGTATATTACATCATGTAATTTACATGTAATAATGACCACAAACCTGTAGTTCTAAATCTTTGGAGTATTTCTCTTGTTTGATGTGTTTAGGAGGTGTAATAGGTCTCTTCCGGAATATGTACGAGTTCTACACAGTGACGATGTTGTGTGTCAGTGTGTGTATATATATATATATATATATATATATTAGGGGTAATTTTCTCGATAATAAACATAGCTTCTATAATTACCCTGGATTTGCATAAATCTGATAATAATAATAATATATAAGTATACTTATTATATAAATAGCATACGCAGCAATATAGTAACTATGTTAATTATAAATACTAATATTAGAGATAAGATAATATATTAGATAATATACCGATAAACATCAGTATTATTTACATAGAAAATACGTGTGATATCATACTGATCATACCAAATATATAATAATAAAGTTATATATATATATATAATTCAGAATTTGGTATAAGAACCCGGATAGATATTAAAGCTTATGATTATCCGTTGGATAACAACAATTATGAGTATAGTAATATAAAGTAATTTTCCATATATATATGGAGATCCATATATGGAGATTGTATTTAAATTGTAATGGTAAAATATAAGTATTATATATATATATATATATATATATATATAGATGGATATAATGTATATATATAATGTGTATATAATGGATGACGTAATACCATCTATACTATGAGGTATACGAGCGATAAGATGCTAGCGGGTAACTAAGATATACTGTAACTAATACATAAGCTATCGCGCTGGTAGGGGCGCTGCAATAGGAGGGGAACTGGGGATATGTCCCCCCCCACTTTAAAATCTAGGGGGACCTCATATGTATTGGTCCCCCCCCCACTTTTACCACAACATTTATTTTGATTTGTTGGTCCCCTCTGCATACTAAATCATTCCAGCGCCCCTACACGATGTACCAGCGTCTCTTGTATACATATAGGCTATCGAGAAGCTAACGTGATAAGGGTCAATGATGTTCTTCTTACAGTGGACCGCTTCGGCCACGCCCAGATTGAAGGCCGCCATCCTCTTGCCCTCTTGTCTCCTGTCGTCGTTACGCTTCTAAGTGGACGAGTGGGCAAGTGGTCGAATGGACAAGTGGGCGAGTGGTTACTCGTATAAGTGGTCGAGAGGGAAACCAACGCGTCGATACTACTCGCGCGGTATCAAGTGTAGTCGATTTCACGAATTAAAACTATATATTACGTAATATCGATAGTGATCCGCGACAACGTATTTATTACGTAATACCTCTCACCGTATTGTAGGCCGTAGTTCACCGGATATTAACGTCGATATGTAAAGCATGCGCGTAACGACATAGAACGATAGCTGTAGATAATGGTTACCGGAATCGCTTACTAGATGCGAGGCGCTATAACGCTATATCGGGGAACTGTGACTACCCGTAACGATAGACGTAATCCTTATTTGATATGATGATGATGATGGTGATGATGGTGATGATGATGATGATGATAGTGATGATGATGATGATGATAGTGATGATGATGGCGATGATGGTGATTATGATGATGATGATGATGATGATAGTGATGATGATGATGATGATGATGATGGCGATGATGGTGATTATGATGATGATGATAGTGATGATGATGATGATGATGATGATGATGATGGTGATGGCGATGATGGTGATGATGATGATGATGATAGTGATGATGATGATGATGATGATGATGGCGATGATGGTGATTATGATGATGATGAAAATGATGATGATGATGATGGCGATGATGATGATGATTTATTATACACGAATACAATAGCGAGCGCTATTATCGAACGTGTTTTAAGTAGCGTGTTACTTATATACGTAGATTTGTATTTTACAAGGTAAACTATAAATCTATGCTTATATATAACAATAGTAATAATAATTATAGAAATTAGTATAATATATATACGTCGTTCGCTTCGCGTAAATCGTATATATATATATATATATATATATATGAGTGTGTATATATATAGTAAACCATTTCACAAGAGATGGCATTAGCGTCCACCAGCCTCTGGTAGTTCTGTAGTAGTCTGTCGTCCTGCAACGGTGTAGAGTGTGATGTGTTGGGGCGGGGTGGGTGTATAGGGGTGTTGAGGGGTATAGAGGGGTGTAGAGGGGTTTATATATAAGTATACTTATACCTATATATATAGGCTCGTTAATGTAATGTGACGGGTAGACGTGTGCCACATGTCGTGTGGGTAGACGTGTATGTATGTAGGTGTGAATGTATGTATGTATACTATTTAAATCCTGATTAGGCATATATATATTATATAATACATATAAGACGTATATAGTAAGTACATTGCACGTATAATATATATTAGCTTATAATCGAAGTTTGAACTTTTAATTTCATAGATATATACTATTTTGATATATTAGAGTTAATAGTAATCATGTAAAGTTCACTCTTGTATACCGCCGCGCTCATAATGTCATACGTGTGGCGGTATATATTATATATATATATATATATATATATATATATCTTTATATATATATATATACACATCCTATATATTATATCCGGGTTAATGGAATATGAATGAGAGAATGTAGGTTCCGTATATCGGCGATACTAATCGAGGTAATAACCTGCATAAGCTGTAGCCTCACTTATAAGGTTACCCGTATTATAGACGAGTAAACGGTCACGTTATACTATGTCGATGTAAGCGGTACATCGTTATAACGAGACTAGGTATAAGTGGGGTTGTCGAGTATATACATAATAATGTAATAAGGTTGTGCTTTTTATATCATGAATGTTAGTCATCTTGACAGGTGGATATATATATCTATATGACTATAGTCAGGTGATCGATTATCTAGGTAATAGTGATGTAAACTATTCAAATCGTAAGCTTTTTTACACCATTTAAGTTTCAAATGGGAAGGTTCGGGATATCTAATATAAATGGTGTAAAAAGCTTACAATTTGAATAACGTACACCACTACTATCTAGGTAATTTAGCTATAGATACAACGGTATTGTGTCCACCTGTACAACTGTCAACGTATACAAATAACGTCCTACTAATACATCACGATTCATTGTCCAAAACAATTCTTCAAGGCTATGTCGAAGGTAATAGTAAAAGGGGAAGACCAAAGAAAAATTGGTTACATGATATTTTTGAATGCTCTAATCTCCCTCTTTAGCAACTTTTAGTTATTGCAATAGATCGTTATAAATGGAAAAAGTTAATACACACATTGTCATGTTCTCCCCATACGATGCCTACGTCACGGGACTAAGTAACTAAGTAACTAAGTAACTAAGTAACTAATTAAGTAATACCTCTTTCTCTTTAGCATCGCGAGCTTTGGTCAAGTAAACGGGGACATTACGGGCCGCCCGCTGGTGACAGAGATAGCACAGCTCTTGACCGGCGTTAGAGTGACCACATCCGGTGTTCTCGCCACCCTGGTCGCCTTCCGCTTTCTTTGGCGGATCTGAAACGAATAGCGTAACGTTACTATATATATATATATATATATATATATATATATATATTTCAGCGGCTCGTATAATCCAATGTTTTATTTTGATTTTACTTCTCTGTTTATTTCTTGTTTTTGTATCGTGTCGTTTTGTCTTACTGTTATCACATTTATGTATTTTGTTTATATATGTTTATATATAATTATAACTTTCTTTATATATAACCAGTAATTTAATAAACTTTTGATCTATCTATATATCTATCTATCTATATAAAATCATGTAAAATAAAGAATTAGACAATTAGGTTGGCTAATTAGTTTATTAATTAACAAATTAACTTGTATATAAGTTCATATATATATATTGTTATGTCATATTTCAGTGGAGTCCTTAGATGAATTTTCACTTATAACCATAACCAATTCAATTATATGGCTCTTAATATATCTTCGAAGCGGCTCTCATATTAAGGTATCCATGGTTTTAACGAGAGCCAATCCCATGTTAGAAGCACTTATATAAGAGAACTTCTAAATATTATATTAAGACCTCTATATCTATCAAATATATGTTATATTTCCGGATGGGGATTGAACAAGCACCGCACTACCGATATGGTTATCTTCCTTGTCAGCCAGTTATATATGTATTCACATATATAACTGCCTGTGTAGCTCAGTTAGTTAGGTGTCAGACTCACATGCAGTAGGACGCGGGTTCGAGCCTCGTCAGAACAATAAAATAGGTCTTAAATGAATACATTAGAAGTGATCTTATATAATTGTGTGTATAAATAAATGATCGGCTCTTGTTAAAAACATATATGCCTTAACATGAGCGCGGATTCGAAGGGACATTAGAGCCATATATGGTTATAAGTGAAAATATGATATAAGGTCCTGGATGGAATGAAAGGACTCCACCAAATAAATAACAATATAATATAGAAATCTAAAATGTAGTATATAATATATTTGAGATTATTAATAAGGGTTAAATTAATATACAAATATATATACAATAATATATACAATACTTCTGTACTAAACCTTTTACTGCACCCGGGGGTATTATGTCATAGTTGTCGCTGTTGAAGGCCTGCTTTTTATCGGGGCTACGAATGTTATGTAAGATTATGATCATTTCATTTAGGCAGGATTTAAATAAGTTATATGAGCGGGGTAGATAGGTATTTATATAGAGGGATTCTTATATAGTGAGAAGAAATACATACAGGGAGGATACTTATTAAAGCCCATCCATTAGTTAGTATTATTCGCATTTAAATAATGACCATGTAATAAATAAGTAATGTATTACTTACATATATATATATAAAATAAAAAATATCGACTTTCCATATATAATATATTATATATATATATATATATATATATATATATATATATATATATATATTGAATACAATACAAATAGCGGATATAAATGGACCCCTCAAGAAGTCATAGACTTATACATGTTATAAATAACTGTGCCCCGGATAATACAATACAAATAGTAACTTCGAGAATCCGGGACATCTCACTTACTATCTTTCTGTATCCCACTAGGCCATAGCCCCCAGACAAATATATATATATATATATATATATATATATATATATATATATATATTTATATATATATATATATATATATATATATATATATATATATATATATATGTATATATATATGTACATATATATATGTACATTGACCGTCCCGCTATAACAGTAATACATTATTGTTTTCATATTGGTGAAGTTCATTGGTCGCATCCAGGAAAGTCAGTGAATTTATAACTATAAACAACTATCTATAATGCCCCTTCGAAGCAGCTATCGTGTTAAGGATCCGCGCGTGGTTTTAAATATAGTCGATTATTATTCATACGTAATTAAATAGGCTAAATTCGATTATTATGTTAAGACTCATTTTATAGGGTTTTAACCCGCACCCTACTAACTGTTGGCTTAATCTCCACCCGTGTTAAAGTTACATTATATATGAATGAATGAATATACATAGTTTATAGAGTGTACTCTATATACAGAAGGTAAAATTATAAAAATATAATGTCTTCATATATAATTTAGCTATATACACAGTTACGTGTCTATAGCCTGTGCACTACAGGTATATACTATATATAGTTATAAGAATATAGAGTATATAAAAGTATATACGAGATATAAGAATATATATATATATATATATATATACGATTATAGTTATACCAAAGGGCTTTGGTTATACATATAGGTATACGTGGCTAACTTTTCGAACAGCGGTCTATCCACCCCACCCCCGGTACTCGAGTGTAGAGAACAATTGCCGACCTTCTCTAGGGGGGACAGTTTCCACAACTTCTCGAAGTTCATCGATTTCGCTATAGTTAAAATATAGAGTTTATATTATTACTAGTTTCCTTATATATAAGTATAATATAAATATATATTATAATATAAATAACTATACGCTTAATAATAACTATATCAACTAATAGTTAATAATTATGACTAAGATCCTATATGATTTATTCAAGATGTATAAGTAAACAATTATCGAATCATACAATGATGAGTCTATACTAACCTATTATCTTAAATCTACGATGGAACTACGATTAATTTAAATTCATGAATAAATTAATCGTAATTGTTTATGTGTTATGTATGCATAAAAAAAACACATAGACATGTCTATGTGTTTTTTTTTACATTTGTATATGTACTTACATGTATATGTATGTATGTGTATATAATATTTACATTACTTATATATAATAATAATAATAATAATAATATTTTTTAGAAAAATTTTAATAATAATTTTTTTTTCTGTTAATTATAATAATATTTATATGTTTTCATCTAAAGGGCTTCAACATAATATGCCTATTTTCTGTTGTTATTGCCCATATATATTATGTATTTTATGTACGGTAGACATAGAGATTAGAGTGATATAGCACACTCAATATCTATGACGGTAGATGTATAAATACGTTTATTAATATACATTAAATTTATAACAAAATTAAATAAAATGTCGAATCTAATCCAATACTTCGACCTCTATATACCTATATATGACCTCTACATGACCTCTATTCGCGTATACTCGCTATCGATAGTCACCTGATAGATTGGATGCAGGTCGTATCTGATCCGAAACGGGGTCGCAGTTTATCAGGTTCTCCCCATTAGGTGACAGCTTGAAGTTTGAACTGAGCGTATTGTTGTTATTGATATTGTTATTGTATTGTTATTTCTATTGTTATATCTCTTTGTATTAGCAAGCCATTGGTATTACTACTATTAAATCGTAATACAATATGCAATATAAGTATAATTAAATATGACTAATGAGCTAATAACAATTATATAATTTAACAATTATATAATTTAACAAGTTGTAAATCAACATAATATATTAAAATATATGTTACATTTTATATCTAAAGATAATACCATCGTATACGATATATATAATACGAATTACAATTGAATTACATCTCATAGGCGTATTTATTATATTTCTCTATTCTCAGCTAACAGTAATAGCCTTATACTATATTTTTAAAATTAATAGCAGCATAATAATAGCATAATATACTTCAATGGAAATATAATACCAGCATAATAGCGCAATGTAAACATTCAAGGCTGTTAGTTATGCTATTACGTTGCTATTACGAGGCTATCGCTGTTAGCTGGAACGTCACGCCCGATTGAACAAACCACGCCCACACCACGCCCATGCCCCGCCTACCTGTAATGAGGCATACTTCTGCCGAGGTCGCCGTTAACGCTGCTCACCGGAGACAGGGCCACTCTGTTCATGAGGGCGCTGCTACCTCTGTTCACCGGCAACATCTGAAGGTCATGTGAAGGTTATGTGAAGGTCGTAGTAGTGGGGTGCGGGTGTACTACTTATATAATGTACACTGTATATAATGTATACTATATAGTGTATAATGTACACTGTATATACAGTGTACATGTGTGTGACGAACATTGTGAGGCTATATATTTGTATATATTGTGACTATATAAGTGATTTTGAATATAATTGAATATCATTATTTGATTATGTTTATTATAGTATGTTTATTCATCGTATTATGAACACAGATATTTCTAAGATAATATATAACACTTACGCACAAAAAACCAACAGCGCCACCTATATAGGATCACTTTTCGGAACTATGTATTGTTTATACTATGTAAATGTATATATAATTATACACTTTTAAAATGTAAAATAGAATGCTTTAAAATAGTATTTATATGATGAAAACTAAGTGTGCACTACTAATATATAACAAAGCAATATAATATATTGGTTTTAAATCCTACATATCTATAAACGCCAATTTCACATTTCGTGTAATTGAATAGAGCATTGACAACATTTTGGAATAAATACCGCGTCATACATAAATATATTTCAATGATTTCGATACTTGAGCAGTACTAGTGTATACTGCTAGCAGCTGGATATTAGTCTTGTTGAATATATACATGTAATTCATATATTTGCTTCGAAACATATTTCTTATGAATATGATAATAATTTAAGTTATATATATATATATGTATATATATATATATATATATATATATATATATATATATTGGTAAATTAATGTATATCAATTATAAGATGCATCCTTAAATTAAACAAAATATTATATATTGAAATCCTAAAGCCGTGTACACACCGCTAGCATCAAGTACAGCATCAAGCGCAGTAACAAATCGCTGGATAAAATCTATGAACATTTCTATTTTTAGTAACAAGTCGCCGGTGCTTGATGCTCGCTGCGTGAACAGCTAATTTTCTCGGTAATAAGCGCAGTAACAAGTCGCCGTGCTTGATGCTAGAGGTTTATACACCACTTTAAATACGATAGAGCTAAACGAATTCGTATGAACTCTGACCTTTGGGGAGTCGAGTTCAGAGTTGACGAGGTCGTCGGCGAAACTGACGCCCATAGCTCGCGGAAGAGTGACGCACGCCCTCAGTTGACCTTGAGAAGTGCCCGACTGGACGCTTCCGCTACGGGATAGAGACTTGTTGTCCAACTGGTCGACCGGTGTTAGTAAACCTAGCGGACAGTATGAGCGTGAGTGTGTGTGCGGGTGTGTGTGCGGGTGTGCGTGTGTGTGCTGGTGTGTGTAGTCGTGTGACACATGACATGTGTCACACTCTATAACGTCGTACGTAGCAGTTTAGTTAATTATAATAATTACCATAGTAACTCATAAATATATATATATATATATATTGATATATGTGCAATGTACACATTGTGCATGGTACCGACCTTATTTAGTTATTTATTATATTGATTTTATATTATTATTATTATTATATATTATTCGGTATTGATATATCCCGCCGATGTAAATTCTTCAACATACGTGGTGCCTGGATTTAGGTAACTTAAGATGGTACGACATTCACACGATACGTGCATTGAATAACAATTATTCAAATAAATAATATTGATTTTTATTTACATTCGATTTCGTTTCTATATACGCTTATAAAGTGCGTTTCAAGTATGTCAAAATAAACAGTTATATATATTTATATTATATATTTATACCGCAATATAATTGCAATATTTAAATTGATTAAATATTACTTTATATATAATGGTCAACCATAGTATGATACCTAAATCGAGGCACCATGTATGTCGAAGAAAATCACGTGACTAAAAATCTAGGTAATCTAGGGTATACACGTACGATTTATATCATTAAGCGGTTCGTCATCTTCCCCGTTGCACGGCGCTGCTCTCTCTTCGTAGGTCATGTCCGGTTCTATAACAAAACATTCTATAAACACATCATATTTATATATAATTTTACATTGTCGATATTTTATTTGTATATATACTTACGAATGTATCAGAATTTCAAAATATTTAGTTAAACACATGTAATATATCCTATAAACTAGAGTATTACGATGAGTATACTATCGTATACCTCGTAGTAATATTATATCCCCGTTATTAGCATTGAAATCTCTCGATTTAATCGTCGGCAGATAATTGATTACAAGTATTCTACAGAAATCGTATTCGTAAATAATTAATATTTACAATACATAATACGTTTATACCAATTTTAGATTTTCAAAGGGAAACTTAAATAAAAGTATGTATGCAATTAGTGAACTATAGTTCTATTACAATACATAGCCCTCGTATACGTATAACAATACATTACAATACAATAAGAGAGTGTATACAAAGCACGTGACATATAAATACGTGAGGTGTGCATGGCATACGCCCACTTGACCTACATAAAGCTGCATGAGTCATACCAATGGTGCTTAGGTCCCGCGGTATAAGGTACAGTATTTACACTATAGATATCGCGATTAAATACAATTGATGATACAATTAATAAATAAATAATCAATACAATACAATATACAGTAAAACCTCTCTATAAGAAACCTCTTTATAAGAAAAACCTCTTTATAAGAAAATTTTTAACACATTTGGTTGGAATTCAACCTTTTCCACATTAAAAAATCTCTTTATAAGAAAATCTTATAAGGAAAATATTAGAAAAACCTCTTTATAAGAAACTTATTGTATAAAAATATAAATAATTATATATAAATAGAAGTATATTGATAACAATTATAGAAATTAATTAGTTTATAAGATATTTTTTTTTCTTACAAATATTTTATATTACATAAATAGTTCGAAATGAATTAAAATGAATTAATAATTGTTATTGAATATCCATAAATTTATTAAAATTAATTAATAAATGTTATTATAGTATACAATTAATTGTTAAATAATAGATTATTATAATATTCATTATATTATATTCATCAATGATGATTCATAATTTATAATTGCTAATGTAAATATAATAAAATTTCATTATGTATTCATTATATATTAACATGTCTAAATGCAAACAATACAGTATATATTACATATAAATAAATATACTATATATATATATAACCCATAGGTTATATAATGCATTTTAAATTATAAATTAATTCTTAAAATCATTGGAAAAGTAAAAACCTCTTTATAAGAAAACCTCTCTATAAGAAAAAAATTACTGAAAAAAAATAGTTTCTTATAGAGAGGTTTTACTGTATATATATATATACACTAATTAATATATATCGCACTATATTGACAGATATTTTAAATTATTGTTTACGCTAAAAGGTATGTATTACAATTTCCGATATCCGATACTCGATATAAATACGTTAAAATGAAACTTGTCGATATTGACTATAGTCATGATATCGGTTGTTTAAAGTATTGCACGGTATCTGTATATGTGTATGTGTTGATGGCAAACGTGTATGTACCATCGAAATAATGAAAGATATATATATATATATATGTTATAAAGTGAAGTCTACAGATATATTGATTAATGTAATATACATTTCTGTCGAATTGAATTTAATTCAATTCGTTCATTACGTAATATCGATATATCTGCATGCATAAATTGTTTTAGGCTTCACATTCGTTTGATTGCATAGCAATGTGAAGATTTATGTTGTAATTAAATGTTTTATTATTTGTATAAATTGTTATTCGTTTTGTATTTTATATTTGTTACCCGATAAACAATTTTTTAAATAAATTCCATTTTAGTGTCCTAATTTATCCTTATAACACACTGAACAGTATATATTTACTGTGACGCTACTTAAAAGGATGTTTACAGTACTTTTAATAATATAGACCAAATAAATATGCAACAATTTACTTATAATGTCCTGTAGATACCATGAGCAGTAGTTTATATATAATAGTATACTATGTTACTGTGCAGGAAATTATTAAAAAGTATATATTATTTTTTTTTAATATAGAAAGAATAACATATTATACCTTTTAATTATTTTAATATATTGATTTAATTTGTATCTATGCAAATTAATTATTAATTATTATTTTAATTTTATATTTAAGTTAATATAATGATTTTAATAAATAAAATATTATTTAAAAAACTACAATTATTTAAGTAATCCTATGTATTTTTCTAAATTATCATAATATCATTCAAGTGACACATTGAAATACAATTTTAATCATAATTATATTGATAATATAATTGGAAATCATGTTTAACTAATTGTCCAATATTAAATATATAGCAATTGAATATTGATTAAAATTTGTATTCAATATTAAAATGTTATTATTATTGAATTTAGAATTTAGTTTTGAACTTAAATGAATTTAAATGAAATTAAATGTTGAACTTAAGTTTTTGATGTAAGTTGAATGCTGGGCTATTCTATATAGGAATAGAAAATACTTTATATGTCCCTTATTTGTCTATACCAGGATTAAAATATCCTTTATTTTATCCTTATTTATCCTTATCAGGATTAAGAAAGTCTGTTATTTTTCCTTATTTATCTTTAACAGGATTAAGAAATTCTGTTATTTTGTCCTTATTTATTCTTAGCAGGATTAAGAAAGTTCGTTATTTCGTCCTTATTTATCCTTATCAGGATTAAGAAAGTCTGTTATTTTTCCTTATTTATCCTTAGCAGGATTAAGAAATTCTGTTATTTTGTCCTTATTTATTCTTAACAGAATTCAGAAAGTTCGTTATTTTTTCCTTGTGTATCCTTACACAGTGACTAATAAATCCCTGTAAATGTCTTGCACACATGTAAAATAGATAGACAGATTGTTACACTTTAGGACATCTGCAGGAGTCCTTAGCAGGGTATCCAGCAGGACAACTGTTCAGTAATAATTGTTTGTCGTGATATCGGTCGGTGTAAATACGGTACCTTATACCCCGGGACCTAATCACAATTGGTATGACTCATATGTAGCTTTATGTAGGTCACGTCGGGCGCATATATACATGCCACGTGCTTTGTATACACTCTCTTATCGTATTGTAATGTATTGTTATTCGTATACGAGGGCTATGTATTGTAATAGAACTATAGTTCACTAATTGCATACGTACTTTTATTTAAGTTTCCCTTTAGTGAAAATCTAAAATTGGTATATATATATAGTATATTATATATATATATATATATATATATATATATATGCGATTACATTCTTCATATCGATGGAATTTACCAATACCTCCTATAACCTCTAGGTTATAGGAGGTCAGAGGTCACGCGCGCGGAGGTCAGAGGTCAACCCTAGGTGGCGATAATGGAGATGATCAGTAGGGAAGCTGGGAACTGGTAATAACCGTTATCGTTGCCGCGTTGCATCTCGTCCTCTTCTATCGTCGGCATAGCTCCGAACGACAGCTGATTCAGGCTGACGTGGACACGATGGGTTATGGTATTGTGCGTATGTCGATGTGCATTATACAGTGTATATTGTACAATGTACAATGTACAATGTACAGTGTACAATATACAGTGTACAATGTACAGTGTACATCGTATACTATACATTGGACAGTGTACATTATACACTGTAGGTACATATTGTTCACTATGAAATGTACACATTATAATTTATACTGTAAATTAAATTATAATTTGTACATTTCGTAGCGAACAATATACGACGTATATAGTAAAATGTGGATTTTACACCCTACACATAAATTATTGTACACCCTGTATAAAGTCTTATACTTTACACGTTTACATGTAAATCATTTGTTTAACATTGACATGTTTAGTGGTATGATTTTCAATGAATTTTCATTTTTAGGGTGTAAAGTCAAAACAGGAATATTACACATTTCAAACCATTCGTTGTAGGGGATCTCGAGAGTGCTCTAATATCGACATGCACATAATATCGACACCCTATAGATCTCCTAAAATATAATTCAAATCAAAAAATAATTCATTTATGAAATGTTAATCAATATAATTCTAATTCATATAAGTATATATTTTTTTTTTAATAATTATTTTTTTTTAAATATAAATAAAAAACTGATTTTTTCGTTACAACACTAAATTTATGAAATTGTTATTGTTATTTGTTATTTTTATTTGGTGAAGTCCTTTCATCCCATCCAGGAACTTAGATGAAGTTTTCACTTATAACCATATATGGCTCTAATGTCCCTTCGAAGCTGCTCTCATGTTAAGGCATCCATGGTTTTAACGAGAGCCGATCATTTATTTATACACAATTATATAAGATCACTTCTTAATAATATTTTAAGACCCATTTTATAAAATTAATTAATGGTCCGGACGAGGGTCGAACCCGTGTCCTACTGCTTATGTGTCTGACGCCTTAGCCACTGAGCCACACAGGCAGTTGTTGAAGTACAATATCGATTTTCAATCATTTGAAAATTTATATATTTTAAATATTTTAAATACATATAGATCTAATTATATTCTACAATGTGCCGAAAAGATTTTGTATTTTACATAATTTGTTACAAAGTTATTGACGTTTACCTAAGCAACATACATTTTCATAATACCGACACCTTAATTGCATGTAATACCGACACCCTTTAACCAATCAGCGTTATTTGTTTACAATGTGCGTGCATTATGATAATATTCATAAATTAATATACATACCTAATAATATACACATATGCTAGGAATTGATTCTACTTGGAATTAAATAGTCTTTCAGAAACTATATAAAACTACTATGTACGTACAATATTCGCATTATGTAATTTAAAACTTAATATTTATAATATAATATAAAATATTAAATATTTTCGAAAATTAATTATAGGAAAACAACGTATGAATTGCGTGTGTTAACTAAAAGTATCGCGTATTTAATTCTGATTGGATAGTGGATATTAAATAATGGTATATAATGGTATATAATAATGGTATATCTAAATATCGATATATTTAAGGTGTCGATATTATGTGCCAATTTTCTGTATTCGAGGCAGTGCCTGTAATATCGACACCCCTGTTATCTCAGAGTTAAACAAACTAAATTAAATTTTAAAATTTATTTTATATTATATAGATATAGCTATTATATGTGTATCCTACTTAATACTTATAAATAAAATTTGTAAATAATGAATTGAGAAATAATAAAGTTATGGTGATTTATTGTTATAACAACCCTATAGGGTGTCGGTATTCGAGTACTCTCCCCTACACCTTTTTTCTATATTATTTCTAACAGTGTACCTCCCTGGTATAACTATTGTATATACACAAGCGAGGGGTCATTGTATACATACATTTTAGTGTATTTATCTTAAAATGTAGATTGTATATTTATATTGTAGTGTACAGTATACATCTAACACAGATTATATATAATATTGTAAGATATATGTTGTGTATTATACACTGTATAATAGACTGTATATATTATATAATATTCCGTATAAGTTTTACATCGTATCTATATATTGTGTTCACATTTTATTTATTTTTTAAATAATTTTTAATTTGTTATTTTAGTGGATTCCCTTAACCCGATCCAGGAATTAGATGACATTTATCCGCGAGCATCTTAAATTATATCCTGTATATATATATATATATATATATTATATATATATATATACATATATCATATAATATATGTATATCGTACTGTATATACGTCATACTATATGCCCGATTAGAACAATAGCTCTATTGTGTACCGTTGAAGATAACCTCGGCAGCAGAACCGTATTGTTGGAGAACGGCCGAGTGGGTGGTCTGTCTGACATCACCGAGTCTGCGGTGCCCGGCCTCTGCGTGACGTCATAGGCGTTATAGTTTAGTGTTAGCGATAGGCCGTAATAACACACCTACATTATGCAGGCTACATATATGTGAGTATGAATATATGAGTATATATATATATATATATATATATATATATATATATATATATATCTATGCTATTATTATATTATGCATAGGAATTGAAAAAAAAAACATAATTGTAATGCGTATGATTAACATTAAAATAATGAAAATAATAAAATTGAAATAATCACAATATAAACGAAACACACACAATAAATAAATTATAATTATACGTATACGATAGATTATGATTATACATATAATCATACTTTCATATTTTCTATAGTATTATATTTCATAATTTCCATAGAAACGGTTTAAATAATTCTGTCGTACTATAATTTGTGAATACTTTGCGAATTACCCTAAATTTAGTTATGAGAAAGTACATTGTATACTATATGATAAATGCACATCACCCGTGATGAGCAGTTTACATGCAAACATGCACACCTACGTTCACATACATACGTATTCATACACATTCAAACACACACACACACACACACACACACACACATACACACACAATCACTAGGGGCGCTGCAACACGGGGATATGCCCCCCCCACTTTAAAATCTAGGGGGACCTCATATGTATTGGCTCCCCGCCGCACTTTTACCACCACATTTATTTTGATTGGTTGTTCCCCCTACATACACACCATCGTTCCAGCGCCCCTACCAATCACATACGTCTACGAACATCTTTCATTAAGCTAATGAGGCGACCCATTCCACTAGAGTCCATGCTGTTCACGAAGTCTTTGTAGAACCTCATCTTCACCTTCTCGTTCCTTATCTAAAAGTGTGTGTGATAGCATCTATATTATATCATATATATCAATTATGTTATCTTACTTATATATATATATATATATATAAGTAAGTTAACATATTATAAACCTTAATATATTATAGGGGAATATACCTATAGGGGAAAGTCTCCGATTACCGACCCCTAAATGATTATTTGTAATAAATTATTCAATATTAATTATATTTATCTGAAATTTTGTAATTAGGCAATGAATAATGTAGCTATTTTATATTTTTGATATAATTATATTTACAAGAATAAACAGGGTGGTCGGTAATCATATACATGTACCTAATACCGACCCCTTCTCCTATTACCGACCCTCTAAAATAATCGTGATATAAATAAGTGTAGTATTATAATATCCACTAAAAATAGTAGATATACATAAATATAATTAATTATAACATTCACGCAATTTATTTTGTATTGAATTTATGTTTTAATAGTAATATTAAATTTGAATTTAAACTTGATAGTAATTATATTAAAATAGTGTATATTATTATTGAATATTTATTTATTAATCAGTATGTATATAATGAACTGGAATCATGAATCCTAAATCTATATCAATGACACCCAAACAACTTACGACATATTTTAAAGTAAAATACGGATATATTTTGATTGGATATTATAAATCACATGGGGTCGGTATTAGGGTAATTTAGGGGGTCGGTAATAGGAAAAGTATATAGGTTGCTATAATTAAGATATATTGTTAATAGTTATTCAAATTAAATTATTTTTATAATAGTTATAAACATTTTATTGATCTATAATATTAATCGCAGTATTAAGTTTTCTTTTAAATAATAAAGTATTTACAATGATTTAAAAAAAGTTATTATTAAAATATTTAAAAAGTAAAAACAGAATATTACATTTTATCAAATAACAATTTTATGATTAAATATTTTTAAAACAAAATACGTATTCATATTTATCATTAAATTACTAACAGTTCGTTTATATATTATTGTTTAATATCTCTTATAGTTACTGAGATACGAGAGGGGGTCGGTATTAGGAGGGGGTCGGTAATCGGGGACTTTCCCCTATATATAACTAATAAATATATTAATATATATATATATGATATAATAATAAAGTATAATACTTAATATAATATATTATATCTATTCATAAAGTATAAATCATAAATCAACATTTATAATGAAGTAATGTATAATTATCTACCGGTATACCGCATAGTGAACAACTACACACGTATGCGATGCGAGTAATACAGGCCACCTGTACAGTGTACACTATGTATTGTAATGCTAATTTCCCAATCTTTTCCCGTGCTAATTTTTGACCCCGTTCCGATTTTTATTTAACCATCCAAATTAAAAAAAATAAAAACATGATACACATACGCATAGGTACCCGCTTATGATGTTGCAACGATATCCATCATGAACACCTATTCTATCATCACTCTTACTGTACACCTGTACACATGTACACTGTACACTGTACACTGTACACCTGTACACTGTACACCTGTACACTGTACACTGTACACCTGTACACCTGTACACTGTACACTGTACACCTGTACACCTGTACACCTGTACACCTGTACACCTGTACACTGTACACCTGTACACTGTACATCTGTACACTGTACACCTGTACACTGTACACCTGTACACTGTACACCTGTACACTGTACACCTGTATACCTGTACACCTGTACACTGTACACTGTACACCTGTACACTGTACACCTGTACACCTGTATACCTGTACACTGTACACTGTACACTGTACACCTGTACACTGTACACTGTACATTGTACACCTGTACACCTGTACACCTGTACACCTGTACACCTGTACACCTGTACACTGTACACTGTACACTGTACACTGTACACTGTACACCTGTACACTGTACACCTGTATACCTGTACACCTGTACACTGTACACTGTACACCTGTATACTGTACACTGTACACCTGTACACCTGTACACTGTACACTGTACATTGTACATTGTACACTGTACACTGTACACTGTACACTGTACACCTGTACACTGTACACCTGTATACCTGTACACCTGTACACTGTACACCTGTACACTGTACACCTGTACACTGTACACCTGTACACCTGTACACCTGTACACTGTACACCTGTACACTGTACACTGTACACTGTACATTGTATACTGTACACTGTACACTGTACACTGTACACCTGTACACCTGTACACTGTACACCTGTACACTGTACACCTGTACACCTGTACACCTGTACACCTGTACTACACTAATACATGTGTGCTATACTCCGCTAATAGGCTGTAACCTGTAATCGACCGAGACCGCTGAAGATGAACTCTACGGATCTTCCCTGGGATACCGACCTGTCCAATGCTAATAATACCTAGGTGTGCGGTATAGGTGTTTAGGTATTTTATAATACTTCAATGTATATATATATCTGGTCTATAATAATAGTAAACTTTTACATCTTAATTTGAAGCCCTTTATTAGTAAACAAAATATATTGAATTTGTATTATTATGTATTTTTATAACAAAAATTATACATATATATAACTAATATATGATTATTATTATTATATATATATATGTTATCTAATTAATTAAATGCAAGATATGTTATGATTTATGTTATGTAGTTTAATTATATTTAAATTAACCACTCATAGTGTAAACTAATCATTACATAGATAACAATAGGTTAATTGTATGCAGCAAACAAATCATCGTAATTAGTATTGCATAATATGTCTGTAATCTATAATATTAACGTATATGTATGATAATAAATTACAATAATATGTATATACTTCTAATGAATAACACGTTATTAATGAATTTATCACCATATATGGTGATATCCATATACGGAATAAGAACTGTTACCTTATAATTATTATATTTTCTACCCATACTACTACTACTACTACTACTACTACTACTACTACTACTACTACTACTACTACTACTACTACTACTACTACTACTACTACTACTACTACTACTACTACTACTACTACTACTACTACTACTACTACTACTACTACTACTACTACTACTACTACCTGACTACTACTACTACTACTACTACTACTACTACCTGACTACTACTACTACTACTACTAACCTCTCTTATGCACAAATCCACCGTGTCCCTATCAAATCTCGAGTCCATAGCTATAGCCGAGCAGTTTAGTTGCACGACAGGAATATTGGCTGTCGGGTAGTAGATATGTATCGTTAGTATGTGTCATTGAATGCATGGATGTGTAGGTATGCAGGGCATATGTGTATATACATGTACAATGTATAATGTGCAATATACATTGTATATGTAAATAGTAAATTCTAGAAATTTCCTAGAAATTTACAGGATACATTCTTAAAAATTCTTTATATTTTCTATTCTATTAATATAGAGTACATATTTGGTTAACATTTTATACAAAATTATTCATTACAAAGGTTTAAAATCCTTATATTTTATAAGTTATCTTATATTTAGAAACATATGTATCTAATTACATGTTAAACTTCACAGGGCTGTCGTATGACCTTAACAACAACAATTAATAAATGGTGTAATTTATTTGTTGGGTATATTTAATAAGAAAAAAATAGTCCAGTGTTAATATATGTTACCTATGATAGCCTTTAACATACATGTACAATGTACATTGTACATTGTACAGTGTACAATATACAGTGTACATTGTACAGTGTATATTGTATACGATATATATGAGTAACACGTAGTTGGATTTATAATTAAAATAATAATGTGTAATTCACTTTAGTAATATATTTTCTTATAGTAATACGTGTTTCGTAGTGTTGTTTTGCGGGAAGTAACAGTATAAACAGTATATATATATATATATATATATATATATATATATATAGCAGTAGGACACGGGTTCGAGCCTCGTCCGGACCATTAATTAATTTTATAAAATGGTCTTAAAATATTATTTAGAAGTGATCTTATATAATCGTGTATAAATAAATGATCGGCTCTCGTTAAAACCACGGATGCCTTAACATGAGAGCGGCTTCGAAGGGATATTAGAGCCATATATGGTTATAAATGAAAATTCATCTACGTTACTGGATGGGATGAAAGGACTCCACCAAATAAAAATAAAATATATATGTATGTGTGTGTAGCGTATTAACTATATTATAATAATTCAAATAATATAGTATACTATACATAATATATATATACTATAGTATACAGCTATATATGTTATTTTATTAAATAGTAGTAATGTATAGTTGCCCAGAAGTAAATACATTATATATAAATATTAATATTATTATTAATAATAATACTAATAATAATACTAATAATAATACTAATAATAATAATAATAATACTAATAATAATGATGTATGTGTATGCGGATACTTATATGTTATCGTTAGCTAACATTAAACTTGTATACACACTAAATGTATACCTACACACACAATCGATATGCAATTTAATTAATAATGCATGGGGAATATACGCAATCTAATAGGCCGTTCAATTCAAAGTTAGCTACCCACACGGTAGGCACCACACATAGCCCGTACGATGCACGCATGCTGGAGTATAGGATGATACTAATATAGGATATACATACATATATATTGTTATTGTTATTGTTATTTTTATTTGGTGGAGTCCTTTCATCCCATCCAGGAACTTAGATGCAGTTTTCACTTATAACCATATATACCAATATATATATATATATGGCTCTAATGTCCCTTTGAAGCCGCTCTAATGTTAAGGCATCCATGGTTTTAACGAGAGCCGATCATTTATTTATACACAATTATATAAGATCACATCTAAATAATATTTTAAAACCCATTTTATAAAATTAATTAATGGTCCGGACGAGGCTCGAACCCGTGTCCTACTGCTTGTGTGTCTGACGTCTTAGCCACTGAGCCACACAGGCAGTTAATATATATATATATATATATATATATATATAGGATACCTATAGATACTTTTATATATGAAAATGATCCTATTGGAATCATATATATATATATACCTATAGGAATATACGATGTACAATATATACACTATATATAGTGTATATACTATATGCAAATGTAGTGCAACGTTGAATTGGTAACCATTGGTAACCGTTGATATCTAAATATGAGTCATCACTACGATACTTCTATGCGTGTGTGTATGACTCACCAAACTATGATTACGTAATACCTGAACTTAGATGTAGACTAGACAACTATGTATATAATCATCACTGTATTACAGTTACCCGACACGATGTCATATAGTATAAGTTTGATTATTGTTGATTAATTTTTAAAGTACATTATTTTATTTTCGATATATTTTCTATCGAATACGTTTTTTGTTCAATGTTATTTATTGATTTTATTATTTATGTATACATACATTTACTTAAATCTATCGACCAATCATCATATAAATAAGTAAAATACATTTGTAAATGTTAATTAATATAATGATAATAAATTATTTCATAATCATTACAAAAATAGCATGAATACAACTTCTTATAATTTTATATTTATATATATATATATATATATATTTGTTTATGAACCCAGTTAGTTAATTCTTCTCTCGTGATTATGAAGGATTAAATCAAAGAAATAATACATCAAAAAACACAATACATTGATCTTATAAGTCACGTGGTACATAGAGGTACAGAGACCCACTAGTTCTATGGGTATTGCATTAATATACAACCACCGACTTTGAGGGGGGCCCCCTCAAAGTCTGTGTATAAAACAGCATATATTATTGCAATAACAACAGAAAATAGTCATATTATTTTGAAGCCCTTTAGAAGAAAATATTAAATAAATATAATTGTAATTTAAGAGGAAACAAATTAAAATTCTTCTAATAAATATTATTATTATTATTATTATATCGTGATTCATACATATATGTGTACCAGTGTGTGTGTATGTGTGTGTGGGTTTATTAACATGACCGTCTGACATACAGTTAAACCAGTTAGTTATAGCCTATTGACCACGCCCACTTAGGCACTGTGATTCTTACTAAACGTATGTATCGATCATACTTCCATTGGACACGCCCCTAACACGCCCCTTTAACGCCCCAACAATAGGTCTATTCACCGTTAACAATAGGGTCGAAGCCCTCCGTTCTCGGTGTACTATTGTACATACTATTGTGCCTACTATAGCACCTATAGGTATACTATAGTATCTAGTAGATACTATCTACTATAGGAGTACTGCAGTAGCTACTATAATACCTACTATAATATCTACTATAGGAATACTACAGTAGCTACTATAGTACCTACTATAGTACCTACTATAGTATACTAAGGTATACCTACTATAGTATACACCATATAGTGACCTATAGGTGCCGCTCCACCAGCACTGTGAACGCTGATATTTAGGAACCGCGTGAAATCTATTGTTCTCACGCGACTATTGTTATACGGGTTGTGTTCGTGCTGCTCGTTTCGGGACAATTGCGTTTACGTATAGGGTAGACTTTGGGGTAGAGGTATGCCTACCTTATAGTCATAGTCTACCCTATAGGACTTATAGACTATGATCAAGTTGGTACATATTCGTGTGATATTATCGTGATATATATATATATATATATATATATACATATATATATATATAAATGTAGGCATATCGATAACGTTTAATACGTGATTTTAGTGTCATAATTCATTCGCGTAAATCAATAATTCACGCTAGAAATTCTACTATTTAAAGGATTTCGAGGCCTTTGAAATTTGTTGAAAATAAGTATTTTAATATTTTTGTATCTAAGAAAAGTATTATTTAATATATATACCAAAGATTTTGCGAAGCAAAGATATAACACTCCCTATGCATGCAACGTAATTTAGTAATATACCCAACCGCTGCTAGCAGTAGTATCGAAATCACTTAAATAGATTTAGGTTCGGCTCTGTTTGCATACAACAATGTTTTCATTGCTCTATTAAATTACATGCAATATAAATTAACTTTTACTTACTAAATATATACTTATAGCATTTAAAACATAAATATCATATGTGTTTGTTATATATTAGTAATGAACACTTAGTTTTCATCATATAAATATTAATTTAAAGCATATTATTTAACATTTTAAAAGTGTATAGTTAAATACGAATTTACATTATAAACAACGCATAGTTCCTAAAATTAACCCGCTATAGGTGGCACCAGGGTATTTTGTATACAAATTCGAATTACACTATTTCGCGTAAGTGTTATATCTTTCCTTCGGAAAATCTTTGTATATACTCTAAAACTTGTAGAGAATATAAAGTTCTATAAATTATATAATTTGACAGTTTAGTACTTGATCTATTTGGTAATTTTTTTTTGTAAAAAATTGCGTAAATTATTACAAAAAACTCATATTTTAAACTTATAATATGATATCTAGAAGTTAATATTTTTAAATAATTTTAAATGTAGTATTATATACGATATATTATTTAATATGGTGTAAACTAGTGATATTTATATTTAACGGATTTATATCAAATGAACGCATCGCATAAGGTGTAAAAGTAGCATTATAAACAACGTAATTGAGATTGCATCATTTATTTATTTATTATTCATATATTGTACATAAATAAATATGATAAAAAAACTTATTTTCTTATAAAAAATGTCATAAATATAGCTAATTATGTGTAATTAGGTATTGGTAAGATAGTATAATATAAATATTATAAGAATAACTTTATGGGTATATATTAGTGATGTAAATGATGTTCAAATCTAAAGCATGATGCAGTCTCAGTCTCAGTTACCTAAAGTCTCAACTCGGCTCGGGCTCGTTTTGTTAGAGTCGCGGCTCTGCTCTGGCTCGCTTGGCTAGAGTCTCGGCCCGGCTCGGGCTCGTTTTTTTCCGAAAATGAAAGTCTCGGCTCGGCATCAAAAAGATCGGTATTATTTACACCACTAGATGCAATTTACATTATTATTCATTGAATCGCGAAGTTTGAGCCTATTATTTTTTTTAAATTGATGTAAATGTGAAATATATATTAAAATTAGTATTAAAATGTAATTTCAAAAAAGCATCATTTCGACTCGGTAATATTTTGTAAAAGGCTCAACTCGGCTCGGGCTCGTTTTTTTCCGAAAATGAATGTCTCGGTTCGGCATTAAAAACCAAAGTCTCGGCTCGGCATCAAAAGCTCGGCATCATTTACATCACTAGTATATATATATATATATTAATGAGGTATTCTGTTATATTATAATACTAAAAATAAATAAATATGCTAACAAAAAATTATTTTCTTGTTAAAAAATGTATTTTATTTTTTTTTAAATGTCATAAATATTAGCTTATTAGGTATAATTAGGTACTTATATTATACCTATATTATACCTATAAATATTATAAGAATAACTGAATGGATAATTAGTGGTATTCTATTATAATTTAATACTAGAAATGTAGTCAAAAATACAAAGAATAGACATAAATACTATAAAATGTAAAATAAATGTAATCAAACTTTAAACTCGATTTACTCAAAATATTTAATTTATTTTGAATCTTAGATATTTTCAGCCATCTCAATAATTATCCAAACTTGATGATATTGTCATAGTATCTTTATTATTATATGTATAATAAATGTTACTTAATATATATTTAATACTTATAGTATAACATATAAAACAATTAAAACAATTAAAAAAAAATAAAACAATTAAAAAAAATTAATTTAATTTTGCATCATATTTTGCCTCACAATATTTCGGGCCTTCAGCTAACCATTTTTTTTTAATAAAGTATATTTTATTAGAATTATATTGGTTAATAATATGCAATTTAAGAATTTTAATCGGATCAAAACCCTATGTGCTGAAAATTGTTCTAAATAACATATCCTACATAACAAAATAAGATCACCTATCTTAATACATTGTATACATCAAAGGCCGCGAACCTCCTTAATGTAGGTTTCACGCATGAATATTATTGAAGACTTTTTATAAGGCATCGAGAACCTTCTCTCTAATGTGCATATTTAATATGTACAGACAATAGTTATAGCTATATATATATATATATATATATAGCATATTAACAATTGTTATTATTATACGAGAAATATATATCTCCCTCCCTCTATCTCTCTCTCTCTATCTCTCTCTATATTACACTATCTCTCTCTCTCTCTTTCTCTTACACTATATATCTCTCTTTTTCTATTACATTATCTCTTTCTCGCTTTCTCTTACACTATATCCCTCTCTTTCTCTATCTCTCTCCATCTCTCTCTCTATCTCTATCTCACTTACACTATATCTTTCTCTCTCTCTCTCTCTCTCTCTCTTTTTCTATTACATTATCTCTCTCTCGCTTTCTCTTACACTATATCCCTCTCTTTCACTATCTCTCTCTATCTATATCTCTCTCTCATTCCCTCTCTCCCTCTCTCTCCGTCTCTCTATCGGTAACTACTAACGACTAGTGTGTATCTTAGAGCTCCGGAAGTTGTGCTTGGTGACGAACTTCTCGGACAGTACGAATATAGGCCGTTGTACAATTGTGAACTGACTTTGACCTTGACCTGTGACCGTATTTATTAATTACACTCGCGAATAACATATATAAATATGGATATATATATATATTATAGATTATATATATATATATATATATATATATATATATATATGTATATATATATCTTACACGTATAATAATAAGCTAGATATAACCTAGTATATGTACCGAAACAATTTAAACACAATTTTAAAATATAATCATGTTTGAATAGGTTAGTTGTATGTGACAACATATCAAAGGCAGAAGTTTGCGATCAACAATATTACTTATGCAATATGCTTCAATATTTTGTATTATACATATAGCTTTTTTGTATTAAAATTAACGTAATCTATTTTTATAGTTATTACCACATATTTCAATACCATAAGAAATGTTATAATATTTAAATATATATATCTATAGATAAACATATCTAAAGATATAAAAAAAATAATTATATAATAATTAAGTTTTTATATAATTTTCGATAATTGAATACATACAAAATTAATATGTAATGAATATTTAAGTTTACTATCAAGTAATACCTACAAATTTATAATAGTTTACTAAGAAAATATCCACATTATCTATGTTTATACTATTCAAAATAATTGTATTGAAATAAGGCAAATATATATATATATCATTATTTGTTAAAAATATAGATTTCTTAAGAATTAGTTATAAATCATTGTCTATATTGATGACCTTGAGCATGGAAGCATATAACCTTGAGTGGCGCTTGTTTCGTTTCGTTTCTGGTTGAATGTGAATATGCCCAACCCGTTGATACAGACTCCCTGTGGTAGTTTATGTGTGTATGTGAGGAGGTATACCACCGAAAAACTATAGTTGTTCACGTTACTACATATACCCGGTTATATATGGCGTATTGTATAGAATATATATATATATATATATATATATATATATATATATATATATATATATAAAAGTATGAATATGCTCGGTTATATATACACAAACTTATATATATATATATATATATATATTAAAAAAAGAAAATAGAGTATTAAAATTAATTTTTTCTAAACCTATTGATTTTAGTTCAAAATAAATATTTATTGATCATAAGTTATTAAATATATTTAATTTGTGTAAATATTAAACACTAATATTTATGCATAGAATATATTATAAAACTTGTAGTCCATATATTTACAAAATTTTTAAAGAATAATTAAAAAAAAATTAATACAATAAGTACTTTGATTTCATTCAACCTTATAAGGTATATATAGAAAATATAACTATATGAATAATTCTTTAATGTCATATGGACCAAGACTTTGGAATGAATTAAATATTGATAAAAGAAAATTAATATCTATATCCATTTTCAGTAATAATATTTTTTATTATTTTTTAACCTTGTGATTGTGTTGATCTACTATTATTTTCTACTTTAAATTATATTATAATATTTTTAAATTTTTAATAATTTTAATATTTTTAATACATTTTATCCTTACTCAGACTATATGAATAATTCTTTAATGTCATATGGACCAAGACTTTGGAATGAATTAAATATTGATAAAAGAAAATTAGTATCTATATCCATTTTCAGTAATAATATTTTTTATTATTTTTTAACCTTGTGATTGTGTTGATCTACTATTATTTTCTACTTTAAATTATATTATAATATTTTTAAATTTTTAATAATTTTAATATTTTTAATACATTTTATCCTTACTCAGACTTTTACATTAATTCCTTCTTTTTATCCATATTTTATACTATAATTACGCTTCGATTTATGAAAACTATCTAAATATGTGTTACTTTGTGTAGATAATTTATGATGATGATGATGATGATAAGGTTTATTAGCACTTATCATAGGTGTGGCCAGTGGCCACTGGCCACCCCTCGTAGGTGCATAAATTTATAAATTTATTTTTAAATATTTACCAATATACATATATATATATATATTATCTTTTTATTAAAGTTTCATGTATATATATATCTTTTAAACCTTTCTTGTCTGTTATTAGTTTTTTTGTTGTTTTAGTTTTCATTGATGATTTTTTATCATTTTGTCAAGTCCCTCACAAGTACAATTATTAGATCTTATTTATAATTAGATTTAGTGTAAACAGGAAATCAACTTAGATATCACTTTATGTTATATATAGTTTATTCTTTTTTCAGGAATTTATTATTCCAATAACTGTACTTTTTAGGACTTGTCAGAATGATAAAGGGTAATTGTCTCGATAAGCTCTGCTTCTATAATTACCCGGTTGTTAAACCAAATCTGATAATAATACTACTTATTCATATTTCAATACACATGTTATTAGTAAAACAATACACCTACTAAAACTAAACAATATAAGATTACTGTTATAATATAGTGTATTGATTAATGGGGTCATACAAGTATGTATATATATACATGTATATATGTTTGTGTATTATACTACTAGAAAATAGTATTGATTATGTACATTTTCGTAAATCTCAATAATACATATTTCACACATTTACACACTTTTAAACTAATTCGAATATACATAATTAATTGTACAAGATGCAACAATATAGTGCTCTTGTCTTATTCTGCATATATTATTCTACATGTATTATATTTAATGCCTGCGTCGATGACAATAATAATACTGAAACATTTCGTTTATTAAAAACTAAGTAGAGTAAATATTCTCGAGTTCTATGGAATATAACTATAGAAGTTGATGGTAAAGTTTTATTTTCAAAAATGCACAGCTATTACGCAAATAATAAATCATGTTAACTAATTTATTTTAAGTATATCTCTTAACTGTAAATTATAATATCCACACTATAATTAATTAATGGTATTCCACATATACGTGATAGTTTTTACATATTATATATATATTTATCATTAATTGTACCCATATATATATATATATATATATATTTATATATTATATTTATTATATATATATATATATATATATATATATATATATATAAATTACTTATGAATTAGATTTGGTATTCAAATAACTGATACCGGTCAATGTGTGTTTATACTTACCTATATGTATGGACATTATTCGTATACGAACTACAGCTATAGCTATTGTTAATATAAAGAGGGTATCCCACTACAAGTATTTCCGGAAACTTGCCGAAAATATTGTAACTTTATAGAGGTATCCTATTACAACTTGATAGAAACTGGTTTTAAAGTTATAATATTGCTGGCAAGTTGCCGGAAATACTTGTAGTGTGATATCCCCTTAATGTAATCATCGTAATATATTGTATCGTTATGCAATTATGTATCTATTGTTTAATAACCTAGCCCATATGCTAATATTGTAGAAACATTATACGATATGCTTATATGTGGATAAAACATTATGTGTTTAAATTCCAATAAATATTATGTAACAAATAAATATGGAAATATCAATAATTCAATATATTTAATTGGTATATCGATACGCGCCTATAGAAATATGATTTTCTCAATTATCCGATATAGTAAAGAACCCTCCTGATTTATTATTAAACCTCTTTAATTCGAATATCGAATTACATCTAGACATAACCTATGACTTATAGGGTGATATAGCCTATGATGCATTGTTCGTTTCCTAAACCGATTTATTATACGCTAGAATAGTCCATATTACACAGTAAAGTAATTAGTACTGACTAGGCATACACCACACACACACACACATATATATATATATATATATATATATATATATACTATAGTATACGAAATATTAAAGGTGTACCCATTACTTATTAAAAGTGTTATGTTTAGTTTTATTGTACACTAAATAATGTTATTAGTTGTATTTTAGTTCTAAATATATATATATATATATATATATATATCAAAGATTTTCCAAAGGATTTTTCAAAGATTTTCCTCTGTAAAATCTTTGTATATATTATAATTTACATTAAATTTACGACATGCCTGTTTTAATCATATACATAACATATATAATAACCTTTTTAAGTTTCATCTGTTTGAGGATGAATTCGGACACGCAGTTCCACACTTGCATGATATCTGTAGTGTGTCGTTAGCACGTGATAACACAGAGATAAGGGGTTACTGTTAGATAAGGGGGACTGATAGATAAGGGGGGACTGATTGATAAGAGGGACTGATATATAAGGGGGACTGGTAGACAAGGGGGACTGATAGATAAGGGGGACTGATAGATAAGGGGAATGGTGGATAAGGGGGAATGATAGATAAGTGGGACTAATAGATAAGGGGAACTGATAGATAAGGGGGGACTGATAAATAATGGGTATTTATAGATAATGGTATTGATAGATAAGGGGGTACTGATAGATAAGGGTACTGATAGATAAGGGGGACTGATAGATAAGAGGTACTGATAGATAAGGGGGACTGATAAATAAGGGGATTGATAGATAAGGGGGGACTGATATATAAGGGGAATGATAGATAAGGGGAATGATAGATAAGGGGGGACTGATAGATAAGGGGACTGATAGATAAGGGGGACTGATAGATAAGGGGGAATGGTGGATAAGGGGGACTGATAGATAATGGGTATTTAATGATAATGGTATTGATAGATAAGGGGGACTGATAGATAAGAGGAATGATAGATAAGGGGGGACTGATAGATAAGGGGACTGATAGATAAGGGGGACTGATAGATAAGGGGGAATGGTGGATAAGGGGGACTGATAGATAAGTGGGGACTGATAGATAATGGGTATTTATAGATAATGGTATTGATAGATAAGGGGGACTGATAGATAAGAGGTACTGATAGATAAGGGGGACTGATAAATAAGGGGATTAATAGATAAGGGGGGACTGATAGATAAGGGGAATGATAGATAAGGGGTGACTGATAGATAAGGGGACTGATAGATAAGGGGGACTGATAGATAAGTGGGACTAATAGATAAGGGGGGACTGATAGATAATGTTACTGATAGACCAGGGGGACTGATAGACAAGGGGGACTGATAAATACATAGCGGTTACTTGATATTTTGCTAGAGGTCAAATGTATGTCACAATGTACGACATGTATACATCTGCATTAAAATCACTTTTATTAATTAAGCAATGTACATATTTTCTATATTATAATGTATGATATATATATATATATATATATATTTGTATAACTCATTATATATACGTTATTAAATTTATTAAATTATTATATAGGTATATTTGTATATTGGTATTATTGTATAGGTATAATATATATATATATATATATATATATATATATATATATAATTACAAAGTTTAAATATAATATATATATATGTATATGTTATAAATTCAAAGTTGTAGATATATCGATTAATGTAATATACATTTAAATGCTTTAGCATTACGTAACAGAAATCGATATATCTACATAAAAACTTTAAACTAGATTTCGATTTCTCGCTCTGTGTTAATTACATAGCCATAGCCATGTCAATATTTGTTTTTCTGGTATTTTATATTTTTATCGTCTGTAAAGTATATTTCGTTATTTTTCTATAGAATAAATTACACTCGGTTAGATTCCCTCATTCTTCGTTCTGCATCTCATCAGGTTGATACTATTTTATTATTATTATTATTATTATGTTATATTATTGGTATTACATTCAACAGGTCTTTGCTGCAATAAAGTGAAGTTCATTCGTATATAACTTTATTGACAATGACCTGTATAATAACATAAATACAAATAATAATAATATATGAATAAAATAATAATAATAACGACAATGACAATATGTAACAACACGGTGAGTCGCAGAACCAAAAGTGTATCAATCTCACCTAGCGGCGTTCCTTTTATAGGAAACGAATGACACGACATATACATATACAATAACAAATATGAAATAGAAAACAAATAACAATTTATACAAATAATAAAACATTTAATTACAACATAAAAATGTACACATTGCTATGCAATCAACCGAGCGTGAAGCCTAAAACAATTTATTCATGCAGATATATCGATATTACGTAATGACCGAATTGAATTAAATTCAATTTGACATAAATGTATATTACATTAATCGATATATCTGCAGACTTCACTTTATAACATGTATAATTATATATTGTCTATAAGTAAAATATTCATATAATATATGTATTTGTTTTATTTTCACTTATATACTTTTAAACTTCTATTATGTATACCTAGGCATCCTATAGGATATATACTATAGTATATGTCAAATATACCATATATGGTATATAATATATACTATATATATATATATGCATCAGTATGTACAAAGATATTGAGAAGTTCCTTTTGAAAATCTTTGTATGTATCTACTAGTTTGTATTCGTTTATAATATAGCACATATGTTCTATATTTATTGTTTCATGTTTTTTTGGGGTATATAATTTCTAATAAACTCTATTGAATATATATATATATATAAAAATGTGAGCAAAACTTATATTTGCTGAATTGTATTCGCTTTCTAAACACAGTATACTATTTTCAATTCACTTCAATATATCTGTACTGAGCTACGTGAAATTTGTTGGATCCGCGTTTAACGGTCGCGTATACGGGAACACTTGATACTTTATTAAGGGGCAAGTAGCAGGCTTATCACGTGACGAGCGTATTCGTAGCACGTGACACAATGGAGCCACGTGATACAGTGGCGCAACTACTCGGTCATGGTCGTGCGCTCGAGTAACAATGACTTCATTGTGATCAATGATCATGCGATTAGGTGCCCGCCCACCCGTTACGTCATACGGTAATAAAGCGTTACGTCACGCATGGGTAGCACCGTATTACGTAATGCTAATGTAGCCACGCCCCCTCAGTAATGCGCCGAGTGACTAGGGCAGACTTTAACCGTAGCCGAAATTAAAATACACACCTAAATTACACCTAAATGAAAAGGGCTGGTAGTATAATAGCCTGGCCTCCTTTAGCTAGAAGGAAGCTAAAGGAGGCCATGGTACTAGATATTCATGTGTCCAAGGTGGCAAACATTTCACTTATAAAAATACAGATTTTACTTGTTGATTACTACCTTTATTATAATTACTTGTGTCGTTATTATTATTTATAGTAATATTAGTATACTATAATTTATATTATTATTAATACTAGTAATATTATATATTATTATTATTAATAATATATTAATATTAATAAAAAAGTGATTTTATCTCGTGATATATGTACATGTATCAGTACTATAGTACTATACCTATAGGTATTTATCTATTAAACAATATATATATTGTTTAATAGAGTTATATACGTATATATATATATATACGATTTAATGATAACTATAGTGGTTCCGGTGATCCTAATTTTGGGAAGACATGAGTCGTTTTTTATTTTGTAATTATTCAATACAAATTTTCTGAAAACATTTAGAATAAGAAATGTATTTATTAATTATAATATACTATACGTAGGTATACCTACATAATATAAGCCAATTTACCAAATTAAACAACACGTCTTGTAGTGTTAGTAGTGGAGTTGGAATGATGTTGTGTATTTAGGGGGAGACCAACCAACCAATCAAAATAAATGATGTGGTAAAGTGGGGGGCAATACATAGGAGGTCCCCCTAGATTTTAAAGTGGGGGGGCAATACATATGAGTTCCCCCTAGATTTTAAAGTGGGGGGGGGCAATACATATGAGTTCCCTTAGATTTTAAAGTGGGGGGGCAATACATATGAGTTCCCCTAGATTTTAAAGTGGAGGGGGGCCAATACATATGAGTTCCCTTAGATTTTAAAGTGGGGGGGGGCCAATACATATGAGTTCCCCCTAGATTTTAAAGTGGGGAGACATAACCCCCCGTCCCCCCTGTTGCAGCGCCCCTAAGTGTTAGCATTTATTATTGCCATATAGCTAGTTTTAAACTTCAACAGATAAGTCAACACCTACACGTGTAACTGTACGGTTTTAACTCGAGTTAATAATACGTAGAACTACGTATTATTACGTACGTATTACAGGCAATGTTAACATTCTATTTGTATCAGTATTTTCTAAATCGGGAAAAGGAAATGTACATGCATTTTGAATTGTGTTTACTTATTTTTACTTAAGGGCCAGGGTAACCTTGCCGAGTTTACATGTAAACTTACATGCATGTAAAAGATAGGGAAAACGAGGGTCGCTTAAAAAGACTACTACTTTTACATACATGCATATAATCACCTAATAGTTTGAAAAAAAAAATCAAAAAAAAAGGTTCTGAGATATAGCCCTCTAAAGTTTTTATCAATATTATTTTGAATAAATAACAATAAATGTATGATAGTTATACATTTTATTATAATATATAATGTTATTGTAATTAGCAACTACCTGCATGTTAACTGGATGTAGCTCTATAGATAAATATTAATATTATAAATAATGAAAATAAAACGTATCATAACTGAATATTTGAACACAAATATTACTCAAATTTTATCAAATATTTTGTACAGGACTATCTTTAAAAACTCGATTTAAAATAATTTGAAATACTTTTATTTTAAACTTTATACACCATTTTAAAGATAAATTTGTATATATATTAAAATATTAATATAAAATGTTTAACAAAAAAAATGCCAAGGTTTACCCGGCCCTTAATTATTTGTGAGTCATTTATTATCATACAAAATGCCTATACTCTATATAATTGTCATTTATATCTTGGAAAATATATTGATAATATAATAATATCCCTTAAAATAAACATATATGTATACTATAGTAATATATATATATATTTTTTTAATATGTAGATCCAATTGCATTTATTAATAAAGGTATTTATAGGCTGAATATTAATAATAAATTACTTATAAGATAATGATTTACTTTATACATAAAAATGTTAATTATAATTAATGATATATATATATATATAAATCAGAAACTTTATATTAAGTGAGATATTATGAACTGGATAGCTTTCGTAAATCTGGTGTCCTCAAATATGGTATTCTTTCTTTATTTCTAATATATATATATATATATATATATATATATATATATATATATATATTGGTGTACAAATATAATATTTTATATAATATATAGTATATATATAAGTTTAGTAATGTTGTTGTATCGGTGAAGACTACAGTATATTTACATAGTATACATATAACGTATAGAGTAATTTATATAACGACTGTCAACTATTCGACTTATAACATATTACGAATAACCGGGGTACAGTAATAGAAACATACTAGTGTTATGTTGAAGTGTTTTAGAACGAGTAAAGAATTGCTTTTATTAATATTTATTTTATTACAAAAAAAACGTCCAAAATAATAATTATTAATAGTATCATCACGATTAAAACATAAATATATGATACGTATTCAGACTTGGTATACAGTTAAAGGTAGGATAAACGTAGGGTGCTGCAACAGGGGCGGGGGATATGCCCCCCCCCCTACTTTAAAAGCTATGGACCTCCTATGTATTTACCCCCCCCCCCCCCACTTTTACCACAACATTTATTTTGATTGGTTGGTCCCCTACATAGAAAATCGTTCCAGCGCCACTAGCTAAAAGTGAAGCTTTTTGTAATGATTTTAGTATAATAATCTTATAATCGATATATAGTATTCTATTATCAGTAATCACGTGTTATTATGGAGATAATTAAGTCGCGTTATATATTATATGTATGTGTTTTATAGATGTGTGTATGTGTGTATGTTTGTGCGTGTGCGTGTGTGTGTTTATAGCATATAGTTAGAGAGAGAGGCGTTATCTCTAGCTCTATGGTATATAATATATACCATATACTATATATCAGTGTGTATATGGTATTATATACGAATATATATAGTATACTAGCATATATTATACTAGCATATATCATATATACATGCATGTATTTAAATATATACGTATATGTACGTATATATGAACAACATGTATCGCGGTACGTGTATGTGTTAGTATATAGATATAGTATGTACTATATATATAGTATGTGTTACCATGTGCTGCGATCTAGCATAGGGTTAACCCTTGACCTTTAGAAGCTTGGCTAACTTTAAACAGCTAAAGATAATTAAGTATTTATTATAACTAGTACGATATATAACGAAGTATTATATGATATAAATATATTAAGCATATATTATTCACACATATATATATATATACATATATAAACAGTAAACCATCATCGTCCATGGTGTTCTGAATGAAGGAACACCTTTGCTTCTTGGCGTCCTTAATTAGTCCTTGTATGGCGTCGGTCATGGCTGTAGTTCACGACCCTTGTGGTCAGTATATCGCGACCGGGGGTGGTGGGGTGGGGGTGTAAGGGTAGGGTGGACGTACTTCCTCGCTCTACGCGCGTGTACTCTGGGTATAACTAGTGTACTGGTATACTATACTATGGTATACTATAGTATGGGTATAGTAAGGGTGGGGTTATTACGTGGTATTCTACTACCACTAGTGTCGCCGAGCACTTTTCGGTAGGGCGGCGCGGCGGTGGCGTTGCTAGGGAAGCTGTTTAGTGAGCGCGACCGCCGCTCGGTGTCGCCGGCGCGCGCCTGTTGTTATGTAAACAACTCTAGTGGCGGCCGCACTCGCTAGGAGTTAGTGCCCCCGCACCCCTGTTTGATTATCGATATCAATTCGCATTGCAATATGATTATACGTAATATATATTATATAATATATAGTATATATATATATATATATATATATATATATATATATATATATATGTATATATATATACCAATTATATATATATATATATATACTATATATTATATATTATTCGGACTTCCTGATTATAAATACAACAACAACAACAATATCTAATTTATCACAACAAAATCACCATTTATCTACTTTATGATTAGTATCACACCTTATATTTTGGTATTAATGTTATTATAAATATCATCTACTTGTAGATTTATATTTATTTAATATATTTATTCTCTATTTGAGTGTTAATTTGAAGTATTTAATTAATTTCTTATTATTTCTTTTTACGCTTCATTAATTTCACAAATAAACAATACATTATATTATAAATTCACATGCATACAATTTATATTCATCTAGTAATGTTCAATATCTAGAACATTTAAATACATATTTATATTTTCATTCATAAAATTACATTTCTAGTGTACTATATTTATATAGATCTTATAAACAGTATTTATTTATTTTCAATATATTATACACTTAAGTTAACATTTATAACTTAACCGAACTATAATTGTATTGAAAATACTCTCTGATACATCCTCTGGGACTCTATGCTTGGGTAGTTGGACTACCTACGACTATCCTACGGTGAGATACTGTATATTTTATATTATACGTTTTCCTGTCTCCTATTTGCATATAGATATATACTTTGGTATATTTTATCGGATCTCCGCCGTGCTGATACATCCTTCCTGAGTTGATTGTCTACATCTAAGTTGATCCGCTGCACTTGAGTCAGAGAATACATTCAAGTGGGCCCTCGTCATCGTCGCTACCCCGAAACTCATCTCGTGATCTCAAATACCCTCTACTCAACGTGGTGCCCCTCTTCTCTATCGACATTTCTACCAAAACTAGTTTTTGTTTATATAAACTCTAATATTATATTATATTTTATTATATTATATTATACTATTATTAAACATGAATTCACATTGTACCCACTGCACTCTTCCTACTATAGAGTATTATCTCACCTGTAAAACATGCCACTCTAGTTTCCATTATAGTTGTCTCCATCCTTCATCCATTATATCTATATCATGTACTCACTTAAACAACCCCCCTCCTGCTTATGCAATTGCTATTTTTAATTCGACTAATTTCTTCTTCTCCTGCCCTAATTGTCTTTCAATCAAACCCCTCACTAGCCCTCACAATCTTCCTACTTCCAATAAAAACACTAAGCCTGCCTCCGTTATCTCCATATGCAATACCAAACCTGAATCCCATACTACCTCCCCCTCACAATTAGCCCTGCTATGTTCCATCTCCCTTACTCCCAAACTACTCAATATTAAAACATCCCCCCTAGCATATCCGTCAATCCTACAATATATCATAATTCACCCCCTACTATTACCCACCACCAACTACCTTTCAACTCCAAATCAATCAAGTCATCGCAACCTATTGCTTATAATTATAAACTATCATCCTCACGGCATCCCCTTCCCTCACACATTCCTTATCATAATAATTATTCATCCACCCTTACTTATTCCCGCGTGTCACAACTTAATAACTTACTCAATGAAAACTCCCTTATAATCATGCATCTAAAATCTACTGAATTAAATACCGAGTTTATAAATACCCTGATTAACCATCTTGATATACCAGCTAAATATATAACTAAGGCAACATTTACCAACCATTCTACCCAAATCTATCTCATCAATTCCTTTATTGTAAAAAATATTTTCCAAAGATTTTTGATTGCTAGGAAAAATACATAATTTGCCCATTTATTTATTCGCAATAATATTCCCTTTCATACGAGAATGAGGGGTAGAATTATCTACCATGCCTACATTAACAAACTTACTCCCCCAAATTATAAACCATACTTCAATAATCTGACTAAAACGCACGAATTAAATACCCCTAACAAACATAATGAATGGTTCCACTCATCAATACCAATATTAACCTCAGATATTTCTAAATGGAAGCTATCTTATGAAACTTACTTATCTTCTAATCCCAATACCTCAACTCGATTGAATCCATCGCAAATCACAACCGACCGCTTACCCTCCCAAATCATTACTGACCCCGTATTATCCCAAAACGCTACTGAACCCTTACCCTCCCAATACACTACTGATCACGTATCCTCACCCTTACAATATAACAATAGTACATGACTCTCAGTTAGCTTGTCACTAATTAATATTAGGTCCCTTAGATCTAATTCACTATTACTATTATCCTACCTGAAATATTCTAAAATTAAATTAGTTGCTATTACTGAAACATAGATATCGCCAGATGACTCCGATATATTCTATCTCTTCCATGATATTGGATACTCTCTATTTATTTCACCTCGTATTAAAGGCCGAGGTGGAGGAGTTGGTATATTAGTTCATTCTGACCTGCCATCTCATACTATTATCTACCCTTATTTCTCTTATAGTGATTGCCTGACAGCCTCTTTAAATTTTATGAATACTGTCTACTCCTTTACTATAATTTATCGATCTCCAAAACATGACTATACCACCTTCTATAATGAATTTTATGACTATATAACTGATACTCCACTATCTAACAATAACTACATAACTTTATTCTAGGTGACTTTAACTACCACTTCGAATCAAATATACATTCCCATTCCACATTCAAAAATATTACTGACTCTCTCTCTCTACATCAATTTATAACTTTCCCTACTCATATTGCTGGTCATACACTTGATCTAATTTTTTGTAGATCTCATAGTAGTTGTCAGTGTATCACTGATTGTTGTAAATCTGACTTAATTACCGATTATTTTCTAATAACTTGTTGATTAGTTCTTCCTTACTCCACCTCTATAGAAAAAAATCCATCATATACAGAAACTACAGATCTCTTGATTATGATTGTTATGCCTCGGAATTTAAAGTAATCCTCCTTTTATTGCCGTGTTCCATTGATTCACTCAATTATGCTCTATCTTACCTGATTGATAAATTTTCCCATCTAAAAACTCGAACTATTAATATCCATTCAAACTCTCCATGGTTTTCTTCCGAACTTATTTCTTTCAAATGCAACCTACGTAAGCTTGAATGATTCTTCCACGGTAATCCCTCTTCTAGTAACCTCTTAATATTGTCTACATATCGCAAGTTCTATAAATCTGAAATCTCTAAAGCCAAGTCTGCTTTTTATATTAGTAAAATAAATAACCTCACATCCAATCCCAGTGCTTCTTTCGCCCTTGCTATTAAGCTTCTCTCCCCTACAATGCCTATCAATATAACTCATATATCTAATATTGCAAAAAATGAATTATGTTATGAATGCTAATTATTTTACTGATAAAATTCAACGCACCTGCATTTCTATTTCATCTCTCCTACCAATTATCTCTATTCCGTGCATCTGCATTAGTAAAACAATTCCATACTATATTTCTAAATTCTATATGCCTATTATTTTCACAATATTTAATCTTATATATAATTCTTACTCTTCTCATTCTTCTGACCCAATTAACCTAGCCACCTTTAAAAACCTAACGTATACTCTATCCCCTATATTCTTGATATTATAATTATTTCCCTAAATGATAGTATTTAATGACAATATATACTCTACAGTATCTCCATCTATCTCCTGCCAACTTATATTAGTAGACCTCTCATGTGCCTTAGATTCATTAAGCCATTCCGTTCTTATCTCAAGATTAGACATGATTGGTATACGCGGAACCGTACTAAAATGGTTTTCATCCTATATATTAAATCGATCATCATCCGTTAAAATTTGCAATTTCTCTACTAAATCTCGTACTCTTCATTATGGTGTTCCCCAGGGATCTGTTCTCGGCCCCCTCCTCTTCTCAATATACATCCTCCATATACATGATATTATTGGTCAATTTCCATATGTACACTATCAGTGATAGTCTATCACATTTACACATATTCAACTATATTCTTTCCTACCCAACTCCTCCAATGTACTACCAGATAACTCACAATTATGTAAATGTGCACCAACTATCAGATCATGGCTTCTATCTAACAATCTTCTACTTAACTCTTCAAAATCTGCACTCCTAAATATCCCATCTAACTATCATTATTTTCCTCCTGTTATCATCGACGGTCTCCCAATCATCCCTTCATCATCTGTTATAAATCTTGGAATTACTTTGGATGCTAACCTATCCCTAAATTCCCATATAACTATTATATCTAAATCAGCTAACCATATATACAGAGTTAATGTGATATATAACCTCCCTCTGGATAAACTTATGATAAAAAGTGACTTTTTGTAAGGGATATATCCCTTCTACTATTATCTACCCCCCCCCCCAAACTAATACATTTTTGCCACAACAAAATCATATTTTTCTCAATAAATTATATCATAATCTTATTTATGTATTATAAATCAGTAGATTTATTTTATTAGATTGTTTTTCATGTTTTTCACCTACATATATATATATATTGTAAATAAAATAATATTTTTGGAATTTCCCCCTCTTTCAAACCTTAATAAAAGCATTGATAAAGCGTCATAGATAGTATGACAGATTATCACAATTCTCTAAGCCATATAATAATGTTTTCAAATATATTTAGAAGTACACTTATATAATTGTGCATATAAATATAATCGAATGGGTATTCGTAATTGATGATCATTTACAACTGTCAATCAAACACACGCGCGTGCTTAAATTTATGACGTCATGTTTAAATATATTTCGGTCGATTATAAAATGACGTAATATTCCAGTGAACGACATATCAGTGTAGGCGCATTATTAATGATTGTACATTGGTTGTGAATTATAGAGTAATGTTTCATAACGTAACCCCGAAATAATATAATTATAATCTTAATGAATAATATCATAATTATAAAAGTACCGTAATTATTTATAAATTATCTTTAAATTAAACTTTATAACGAATAAACATGTCCTCTCAACTAATTCCTCTTATGGACATATGAATATCTTCTTTATTAATAATAATTAATTAATTATTTTCTAGTTATTTTTCGCCGATTATCCGAACCTTTTCACCAGTACTTATATCAGACCGGATGTTTAATTGGTGACGTCACGATATCTCTTACATATACATGTGTGCATAAGAACAACCTCAATCTACTAAGTTTAATAGTATCTCTGTAATTCAAATATTACTCATTAATCATCGAAAAGAGATTCTGTGAATCAATCTCGGTCAGTTATGGTATTTTCTTGATAACGATAACATCGTATTACGTCATATATTGCTTTTTATGTTAAGTTATGTAATACTATATGTTATGGTTGTCAATTTTCTACAAAAAGAAAGTTTCAGTATCGTATCAGTATCGTTTGACAGCTGTCTCAGTATCGTATCAGTATTGCTTGACAGCAGTCTCAGTATCAGTATATACTATATAGTATATACTATATAGTATATATCAGTATCAGTATATATATATATATCTCAGTACCATTTGTCAGCAGTATCAGTATCATATCATATGATGGGATAACTAGATAAAACATAACTGGGCAATATCGAATCTTCCTTAATATATTGATTCTCCTCGCTATTCTTAGTACTCATTTGTTCGATAAAATGATTTAATTTACTAATTTTTATAATAAACTTTATTTCATATATATAATATAATATATCATATGTAATATACATATTAATATGCTCAAATACATCAATATTTATCCATTTATTGATTATTTGTTGTTATAATTACAATAATAAAATATATATTATATTATCTTACAATAGATATACCTGTAGGCTTATTATTTAACATAACTATACAATAATATTAATATCAGTAGTGTATTATTATCATTTACAAATAATAACATTATCATTAAATTATCTATGAAATACAATTAATAATACTGTATCATATATTTATACTTACGTATATAATACGTTTGATTCGTCTACATAAAATGCATGTATCACGAATAGCTAACTATGCAAGCACATATTTGATCATTGTTATCAAGGAAAGGTCACCATTTTCAGTTAGCTAACAAAACAACAAATATAATAAATAATAAAAATAGATACATTTATATTAAAAGGAACAATATATATAATATAAAATTTAAAAATAAATAAATAATATATATACTTCATTAATTCGGTATAGGACATTTATTAATAACTAATGTAGACGTTATTTATTGTTCTTATACCCAACACATATACCTACGAATACTGACTAATGTCTACCGGTTCGGTATGGGTAGGGGGCGTGACTACTTTGTCACATGTCTTTACATCTGGGTACCGGAATATTGGAGTAGAGCATATTCATCTGAAGTACAGCGAGTTATTGTTTATATTGTGGTGTGTATATTATGTTTAACGATATAGATACATTAGAATTTATATATTAAATATAATTGTATATTTTTTATATTTTTTTCAAACTATAATAAATATACGAAATAGGATGAACTTTTAAATAAAATTCAAAGACGAGAGTTCGACTAAAGTAAGTAATTAAGTAAGTATATGAAAAAAACTAAGTGAACTAGAATGTTTATAACATCGATATAAAGAAAGTTTATCTTTCTTTATATCGATGGTTTATAAGTTGATTCATTTATTTTGTTATAGTCTCGATCTACATATAGTATTAAAACTAATAGTATATTAAAAATAAATAATGTTACATTGAAAGTCGTGTTTCCTTCACATTTCATATTAATTTTTCAAATGTGATTAATTAAAAAATACGTATATACATATTTTAATTATTGCCAAAATAAACTGATGGATAGATATTCAATAATCTACCAATTCGAACAACGTGCCGTGAATTATATTTTAACAATGTATAAGCACTGAAATGCCTATATAAATATATATATAAATATATATATATATCTTGAAATACATGTAGTACTTACTAGTGATGTAAATTATGCTCAAATATAAAGCATGATGCAGTCTCAGTCTCAGTTACCTAAAGTATCAACTCGGCTCGGGCTCATTTTGTTAGAGTCTCATCTCGGGCTCGTTTTTTTTCAGGAAATTAAAGTCTCGGCTCGGCATCAAAAGCTCAGCATCATTTACATCACTAGTACTTACTATGTAATAATTTAAAAGTAAAATATATGTGTGTTACAAATCGTGTGCACAATCTTATGTTGCTAACCGTTATAACTTTAAAAATAGAATTATAAATATAAATATTCTTATTCTGTATATTTCTCTTCACAATATATATAGTTACTGATTGCCATAAATAGTTGCATAACTTAGATCCAATGATTCTTTCACCAAAATTAACTGTTATTGTTTAAATGAATATAAATTAATGTATATGCAATTGTACATAGATTTATAATAACATTATATTGTACTTATTTTATAATAAATATGAATATTTTTGCTACTTCTAATTCTACTGCTACTACTACTGCTACTGCTACTACTACTACTACTACTACTACTACTACTACTACTACTACTACTATTACTACTACTAATACTAATACTACTACTACTACTACTACTACTACTGTTACTATTACTACTACTACTACTACTACTACGTCGGACACCCTATAACTATTCGGCGCATGAAGTTCATACTATGAACTATATTAATGTTCATAAAAATATCGTGCTTTATAATATTAATACCATCAATTTATTAATATGTTTCATGCTTATTATTTAGATACTTTACTTTTAATTATAATAAATAAAATATTAAAAATGTAATGAATTAATTAATTAGTAATTACTAATTATATTATATTAAATTATTCATAAACTTAATTACAAGTATTCATTTTAATTTATTTGCTTGGTTCATCAATAATATATATATATATATATATATATATATATATTTCCTAGTGGTATATGGTGTCCGTGTTATAATGCAGTGTATCCGTGTTCGAAAATGGGTACCAAATACGGACACACCCGTTATCTATTGAATATAAATATTAAATAAAATTTTAAATTAAAATAATATCTTTGATCAACAAATATAAAAATATTATAATTGTTGAATACAAATATCTAGTCGTCAAATGTTAAGAGAATGTATTGTTTACATGTCCGTATTATGATACTGTCCCTACTACAACTATTAATAACAAATAATATAAATATTACGTATATATTAATGTTATCTATAATATTGTTTGATAATCGGGTACAAACTATACGATATCTTCTTGGTGTTAGCAATTCTATCAAAATAAGGTTTCACAGGTGGAAATAAATAATACTCCGTAATGTTTGTGTATGAATTCTATATTAATTATTGTAGTTATGTCAATTATAGATATATATTAATTACCTGTATTAATTTCATTATTTCAATTTTGTGAAATAGTTAACAAATATATATATATATATATATATATATATATATATATATATCACAGATATATTATGATGTCTATGATATATACAATTAACTATTCGTCATACATAGGTAGGGTGTAGGGTATTGCATTTTGGAACTAAATTGAAGATATGCTGTTGTGATCATCTGAGCAGTCATATCTTTTAACCATTATGCTCTACCTAACTATCCTACTCTGGCTCCAAGCGCCACACCCTGGTAAACCATATCAACATATGGACTAAACTAGTAAGGGTCTGGGAAAGGAGATAGGCGCCACTCAGATTAAAATTCCTATTGAAAGAATCATAACAAACAACAACAAAACTATCATACCGGATCGGCCGTGCCCCGGGTTAACAACGATCATCCATCGGAAATTCCCAGGATAGAGGTGGAAAATGTGCTACTGGCGATATATACACAAACAAAGATAATATAAGTAATGAATTTAAGAAAATAAAAATGGCATCTAATATTACGACAATTGGAACTTGGAATGTTAGGTATCTTGCAAAATGTGGTAAATTAGAAGAACTCTGTCGAGAACTCGAAAACTATAAATGGGACATAATAGGACTATCAGAAGTAAGATGGAAAGGAACAGGAGAAGAAGTATCTGACAATGGACATACATTTCTATATAGCGGACAGAACAGACTAAAAAGAAATGGTGTTGGATTTCTAATAAGGAAAGAAATCACAGACTCAATACTTGATTTTTCATATGTCTCAGACAGAATCATATCTATAAGAATAGAAGCAAAGCCGAAAAATTTAACTATAATACAGGTATATGCTCCTACTTCTGACTACTCATATAATGAAATTGAGGAATTTTATGAACAAATAGATGAAAGCATAAAAACTACACCTAAAAAAGATTTTATTGTAGTCTTAGGTAACTGGAATGCTAAAGTCGGAGAAGATGCATACCCAATATGGCAGAATGCTATAGGACGCTTTGGTCTTGGTAAAACAAACAGTCGCGGAGAGAGACTACTTGAGTTTGCTGAAAAACATAAGTTAGTTATATCCAATACATTATGTAACCACAAATTGTCAAGGAAAACCACATGGCACTCACCCGATGGACAAACTCATAACCAAATCGATTATATTCTAACACCACAAAGATTTAAATCTAGTATCATTAAAACTAGTACTAGAACATATCCTGGAGCTACCATAAATAGCGACCATGAGTTCTATGCGGAACTTTAGTTCTATGCAATATCAAAATGAAACTATGTCTATAAAAAAAGAAAGAAATAATAGAATCCGATACGACCTTGAAAATCTACGAAACCCACAAATTGCAAACGAATACAAAGAAAAACTCGAACTAGTTTTATCACAGATCAATAAGGATGAAAATAATGTGACATAAAATTATTTCTGATATTGAAAAAGCGATACACCTTACTGCGGAAACAATAATAGGTAAATATCGTAGAAAAAAACAACCCTGGATCACTAACGATATACTTGATTTGTGTGATAAAAGAAGAGTTTTGAATGCATTAAAAAAGAATAATTCAGACATAAAACGAAGATATGGCTAGAGGTATATCCAATAAAAGAGCATATCAAATTTTAAAAACCCTAATAAATCCAATAAAAAGGTAAACCATGATAATAGAAGACGAAAACCAAAACATTATTAAAAAATGAATCATTATTAAAAAAATGGACAGAATATTGCAATAATCTGTACAATTATCCAATTAAACCAAATATTAACAAATTAACTAATCGTAATCAAAATAACACTGACATCGAAGAAACACTGCCAATCCTAAAATCGGAAGTTGAAAATGCAATTAATATTGCTAAAAAATGATAAAACCCCAGGAAATGACAACATTTCAGCTGAACTAATAAAGCATGGAGGAGAAAGCATAATCAAAATATATACAGAGATATGTCAAAATATATGGAAAACAAAAATATGGCCAGATCAATGGACAAAATCATTAATAATTCCTATTCCGAAAAAAGGTGACACAAAGAAATGCTCAAATTACCGAACACTAAGCCTAATACCACATCCGAGCAAAATTCTATTAAGAATAATATTAAATAGACTAATACCGCAAGCTGAACAAATTTTAGCTGAAGAGCAAGCAGTGTTCAGATAATCAAGAAGCACTATTGAACAAATTCTTAACAGTAGAATAATAATGGAGAAGCACATCGAAATTGAGAAAAATGTGTACCATAACTATATTGACTTCAAAAAAGCCTTTGATAGAGTATGGCATAATGGGCTATGGAGTGTCATGGGTCATTTTGGCATATCTCATGAAATTATAAGAATAATTGAATCGCTATATAAAAATTCGAATAATGCTGTAATAATAAATAACAAGATAGGAGACTTCTTCCACACTACAGTTGGAGTAAGACATGGTTGTCTGTTATCCCCACTGTTATTCAATATTTTCTTAGAACAAATCATGCAGGAAATACTCCATAACCACAAGTCAACTATATATGTTGGTGGTAGGATTATAAATAACCTTAGATTTTCTGACGATATCGATCTAATCGCTGGAACCAATTCCGAATTACAAGAGCTTACTAATAGACTTTCTGAAGTTTCTAAAGATTATGGGATGGAAGTAAGCAAAGAGAAAAGCAAGACAATGGTAAATAGTAAAAACGAAAGTGCAAACATAATGATGGACGGAACCCTACTCGAAAATGTCAAAACATTTAAGTATCTTGGATCGACGTTGAAATCAGATGGATCATCAGATAACGAATTACGAATACGATTAGCAACAGCAACCTCAGCAATGGTAAAACTTGGAACAATATGGCAAAGCACAAAAATTGCGTTCCATGTAAAATACAACCTCTATAAATCACTTATATTATCAATACTTCTCTACAAACTTGGACCTTAATGGAAAAAGAGGAAAAAAGGATACAAGCATTCCAAAATAAATCGCATAGAAGATTACTGTGTATTAAATATCGCCAAAGAAAAACAAATGACTATATCCATGAAAAAATGATAAATCTAATAGGCAAATATGAACCACTCTTAAGCACTATAAAACGAAGAAAGCTTAAGTATTATGGTCATATTTGTCGACACGATGGACTGGCCAAAACCATTCTACAAGGAAAAGTAGAAGGTAAGAGGAAAAAAGGCCGGCCACAAAATAATTGGATGCACAACATAAGTAAATGGACAGATAGAAGTACTAGCGAACTAACACGGATGACGGAAGATCGCGAAAAATGGAAGAAATTTGTTGTTGATACTTGTATGATGATTCCCCCTACGATTCAAGAGTCAAGGAAGTAAAAGTAAAAAGTAAGTATATATAGGTTGAAGATACTTTATTTCTATACTCATAAATATATATATATATATATATATATATATATATATTCAAATATACAACATTATGTATTACATACTTTCAAATTTTATAAAGTAAATATATATTAATAAAATAATGTGCCATATTTACCTTCATATTATCTATGTGAACAATTATTAAATATATATATATATATATATATATATATGTTTGTGTATGTATACAATGTATACTATACATACATGTATGTGTGTATATATTTGTGTATGTATGTGTATGTGTGTTAGTGATTCAAATGAAACCGACTTTTGTGTTTTCGAAACATCCGAAACTTCTTTATGTTGGTTTCGAAAAAAATGAATCCCGAAAAAGTTGGTTTCGAAACATAAAATATGGTCGTTATAAAATCAATATTACAATAAAATGATAAAAATATGAACACTAATAATATGATACATTTCAATACATTTTATTAAATAATTTAAATAATTAAAAAAAGCTCGATTGAGTTTCAGTCCGGATTGACTCGACTCGAAACGGAATATGGCTCGACTCGACTCGAATAAAGCTGAGTTCACACCAAGAATACGTACGGATATTCCGCACGGATATATATTTTAAAATAAAATATATTTAAAGCATTCATAAATTCGGACAGAAAATCTGAGTATAAAGCACGCCGTTTTTCGTGCGTTCAAATTCATCATATTCCTTCATAAAATCCGTTCAGTGTTCGTATTTTATAGAACATGTCGTAATTACGTTTATTTAAATAAATCCGTACGGATTTATCCGAACATTTAAAATTGACTTCACACCTAAATTAAGCTAATATACTCGGATTTTAAATCCGTACGGATTCTTGGTGTGAACTCAGCTTAACTCTACTCATTTAAATCAGTATAGTGGTGTATATATATATATATATATATATATATATATATATATATATATATATATATATGTGTGTGTGTATGTGTATGTGTTTGTGTGTATGATTGTAATATTAATATATTATTATAAATATTATTTATATATATATTTTCTGAAACGATTAATTATAGTTATATATATATATGATATTATTTCATTTATTATTTCATATTCTATTTAAGAATTTCATATTCTATATTCAGTATTGTGTCATAATATAAGTATTATTATATACAATAATAAGACAAATAATAATATAATATATAAAATTATAAATTAAATTATAACTATCTAACTATTATTATACTCTCTCATATCATTTGCAATATCTTTTTGATGTTTCATTAACTATATTAAATTATGTATATTAATAAAATATATATATAGGAATATGAATCAGATAATAATTTATTTTAAAATGTCAATTTTGTATATTTCATTAGAACTATAATTTTGTATAAATACTATTGTATATATTATTAAAGTGGTGTACTTTATAAATATGATTCGTGTAAATGAACATAGTTCTGAATAACTATATATAAGAACAGTATATAACAAAAAAAGAAATAAATGTATAAAATATATACAAAAATATAAAAATAAAAAAGATAAAAAGATAAAGAAACTAAACACATTACAAAATATGAAAACCAATACGAAGAGTTGTTGACTTGTTAACCAATACGAAGAGGTAATATATAATTTAATGTTTTTTAAAAGTTTTTTAAAGTTTTTTTATTCATTAAGTTGAGAAAAGTAGCTGCTAATTTATTCCATATCTGAAGAGCTTTGTTAGAGAGGCAAAACTATTTTCTATGTGTTCTTATTTTGGGTAAAACCAATTGTTAAATAAAAGCTAATAAATATTTGAATTTTGTGTAAAAATATATTGTAAAATTATATGCAAACATTTAGTCATGTTCATCTATTTATATATTTAAGATATTAATCTTTATAATATCTTGACATTTTAAAAAATTGATTTTTTTATAAATGTTATCTATAGATATATCTATCTATATATATTTTGATTAAAATAAATATACAAATTTGTTATTACCATAATTACCATATTACCATATAGCAATATAATAATTGGTTGAATATTAGACAAAAAAGTAGTACCCCTAATAGATGAACAATAATTTATATGACTTTCAAAATACTATGATATATTTATATATATATATATATAAAAATTATATATGATTTTTTAAAGGTAGTTTATTTTTTATTTTATTTATAATATCAATGAATCTACTTAGTTTTGCTCTGAAATAATTTATATAATAATTCCAGTTACATTTATCATCAATTACCAGTCGACATAACAAATAAATTTGATAATAAAATAAATAATTACAATATAAGAAATAAATGCAATTATAGAATACCTAAATATAAAACAAATAATAAACTTCACACAATAAATGTATATGGTATTAAGCTTTGACATGAATTAAATAATACATGTAAAAACTTAAAATACAATGCATTTAAAAAATATATAAAACTTGAATATTTAAATAAATATTAATTGCTTTATTAACACTCGTTATTATAATTTTAATATATATATAACAGTTAATATATGTTATATATATTTACTAATTTTGTTGTATATAGGGGAAAGTCTCCGATTACCGACCCCCTCCTAATACTAACCCCTTCTCGTATCTCAGTAACTATTAAAGATATAAAAAAAAATTATATATACATGAACTGTTAGTAATTTAATGATAAATATGAATAAGTATTTTGTTTAAAAAAATATTTAATGCTACAATTGTTATTTGATAAAATGTAAAATTCTGTTTTTATTGTTAAATATTTATATAACAACTTATTTAAAATAATTGTTAATACTTTATTAATTAAAAGAAAACTTAATTTTGTGCATTATATTGTAGATCAATAAAATCTTTATAACAATTATAAAATAATGTAATTTGAATAACTATTAACAAACATATCTTAATTATATTAACCCATATGATTTTCCTATTACCGACCCTCTAAATTACCCTAATACCGACCCCATGTAATTTATTATATCCAATCAAAATAGATCCGTACTTTAAAATATGTCGTAAGTTGTTTATGTATCATTGATATAGATTTAGGATTAATGATTCCAGTTGATTACATACATACTGATTAATAAATAAATATAAAATAATAATATACACTATTTTAATATAATTACTATAAAGTTTAAATTTAAATTTAATATTACTATTAAAACATAAATTCAATACAAAATAAATTGCGTGCATATTATAATTAATTATATTTATGTATATCTACTATTTTTATTGGATATTATAATACTATAATTACTTATACCACGATTATTTTAGGAGGTCGGTTATAGGAGAAGGGGTCGGTATTAGGCACATATCCGATTACAAAACCCCCAATCATTTAGGGGGTCGGTAATCGGAGACTTTCCCCTATATAATATTAAATTAGTTTATCTATTTTTTTCTTTCTCGTTTTACTATTCTTAATTGTATCGTTGTTATATTATTGTATTATTATATTATTGGAGGGTACCCTCGTTATGAGTATAGATTACGAGATAATCTCTGATACTCTCCTTTGAGAATACATTGTATATACTGCATTATATTGTATTTATACTCAATAAACCATGTTCAATTCAATTCAATTCAATTCAATATATATATATATATATATATATATATATATATATATATATATATATATGTATATATATATATATATATTACATGAGTATATGTTACAATGAAATTTTTCTTTTGTTTCCACACTTCGTTTACTTTCAAGCTATCTAACAACATTAATATTTATTACTATATTACAATATATTAAATTATATCGTTATGATGTATTAAATTGTTTTTCAATAATATAGGATATTAATTGTTTAAATGTATCTATATTGATATATATATTGATATATATATATATATATATATATATATATATATATATATATATTGTAAATTTAATTATAAAAATACCAATCCTTCTAATCTTGTTTTTGAATAAATCACATAATATATAAAATGTATACCATTTATTATATTATACCAACATAATAAATTAATTAATATATATATATATATATATATATATATATATATATATATATATATATATATATATTATAATAATAGTAATCAATCATAACTGAAAATCAAGAATCTAGACTATATATTCTATAGAATCTATATTTTAAATCAAAATATTGTCTAGTCTTTCACATCAATATATATATATATATGTGTATATTATGGGAAATAAATGTTATATTATACATTTAAAATTAACTAAAGGTATACATTATTAAATTAATAAATGACACATCAACATAATAATATAATATTTAAACTAATATTAATTTAAATAAAATATTAATTATAATTATAAATAAAATAAAGATTAAGTGTACGATCAACGACATACGGTAATGTAAGTAAGCATGGCGTATAAGGTAATTAACTGTAAGGTAATATATTACCTTATAAGGTAATATTAAGCTAATTACTATATGAATTACAACGCGGTTTAGAAACAGAGATAAGCGCCGGTGTGGATTGATAACGATATTATATAAGAGATAAGGTTATCAATATATATATATATATATATATATATATATATATATATATATATATATATATATATACGTATACTGACCTGCGTCAGTGTGATTGTTTACATATAATAGGTCGGATAGAATATATTCCGTTAAATTAAATATTCGTATGTCATTTGTCGCCTGTAATATATAAATATATATATATAGAACAACAAATATATTTAGCATTTCATAGAAAGTATCTTTATTAACTATTCCATATTCCGTGTTATATTAAATTTATATCATTATTAAATCGTTATTGTATTATTATTATCTTATTATTATATAACACTATACTATAGCAATGCAGTCTGTAGTATATACAACTACACCATATCAATGCAGACTGTAGTATATAATAGTCCTTTATATTGTTTATTATTGTTTTTCCGTTGTATATTGAATGTATATTATTATCAAATTATTATCGTATTACTATTATTTTATTATTATTTTCTTCCCGCACGAGCGAAGGGGTCTACATGACCCTATTTTAGTGCTAATAAACTCAATATCATCATCATCATCATATAAATAGATTGAAAATATATAAATTAAAATTGTCGCGATACAATATTTTCCATTCACCAATAAATTTAAATAGTAGTAAAATGTTTATGTGTGCATGTGTGTGTATTCATATATATATATATATATATATATATATATATATATATATATATATATATATATTAATATAAACCATAATTATATCGATGACAATAATTTCAAATCGATGTTTGTAAACATTTATAGATTTATAAATATCGGTTAGGTATTGTTCCATTCTTTAATTTATCATGTATTAGTAATATGTGTGTATATGCGTGAGAGTGTGTATATATATATAAATGTATATATATATACATATAATTGGTAAATATATTTTAATTAATTAAAGTAAGTTATATTACATTATTTATATTAATATTGATTTATGTTTAATTATATCTATTTATAATACATACTATATATAGTTATATATATATATATATATATATTGTTATTATAAATATATATTGTTATTGTTATTGTTATTTTTATTTTATTTGGTGGAGTATTATTTTCTCATCCCATCCAGGAACTTAGATAAAGTTTTCACTTATAACCATGTATGGTTCTATAGATATATTATAATATCCCTTCGAAGCCGTTCTCATATTAATTCATCCATGGTGTTAACGAGAACCCATCATTTATTTATACACATTATGTATTACACAATTATATAAGATCACTTCTAACTAATAGTTTAATGACGGGGCCTACTGCTTGTGTGTCTGACGCCATATACAACTTAGCCACACAGGCACGGGCAGTTATATATATAATTTATTAAATTCATTAATTGTAATTTATGATGCTATGTTTTAATTAATTTACCCGTTAAGAGATTCAATTTCAAGTATGAAATAACGATGTCCTGCTTTTACGTACTCCGAGAACTGAGAATAGGAGCAGTACTGATTATTATAGTTATTATTTTAAAAGTATACTTTTATATTATATAGTATACTAATGATATTAATGATATTAGGCTATATAATAATTAATAATATGTGTATAAGGAATATATATATATATATATATATATATATATATATATAATATTAAACATTTTATGTTGTACACAATTGTGAGTTTGTTGTTATACAATTGTTTTCTATTTTATTATAATAATAATATTACTAAAGATGAGAATAATAATAATAGTAATATTAATACATTTATCGATATTTCATTTAGTGAAGGTTATAATTTATTAGAGGTAAAACTGAGTTCAACTATGCAACATATATTCATGTACATACATTTTTATATAAAAATATATTACTAAAAAATCAGTAGCATTCTACTGATTTGTTAGATATATATTTATATATAAATTTATGATTTTAATACTAGATATTATTATTCTTATAATAAATATATTACACATACACTATACTGTAGGTATAGCTAAACATTAAATAGGAATATTTATATTACCTATATATATATACACTATATTATACTATTATATAATATATACTAACGTTTTTATTTGTCTTAAAATAATCATCAACGCCTATAATGAATTAATATTTTTATTTAATACAACCTATATATATATATATTATGTAAATATATTATATATATATATATATATATATATATATATATATATATATATATATATATATATATATATATATATATATATATATATTGTTATTGTTATGGTTTTTTTTGTTATTTTGGTGAAGTCCTTTAATCCCATCCAGGAACTTAGGTGAAGTTTTCATTTATAACCATATATGGCTCTAATGTCACTTCGAAGCCGCTCTCATGTTAAGGTATCCAATGGATACTATCCATGGTTTTAACGGGAGCCGATTATTTATTTATTCGCAAATATGCTCGGTAACTTAAGTTACAAGTTCAAACTTAAGTTCAGAATTCTGAATATTATTTTAAAACATAACGTATTGGCCCGGCGGACGGGGCTTGAACCCGCATCCTAATGATAGTGTGTCTGATACGTTAGTAAATGAGCCACACATGTATGCTTATATTATAACTATAGTTCTAATTATATATATATATATATATATATATATATATATATATATATATATATGTATATATATATATATAACTATAACTATTAATTAAATAAATGTATATAATAATCTATAATAATGCGTTTAATCGGTGTATTGAAATATTGTTTACACTAGTATTAAGTAATTGTCTGTGGACTATACTCCCCAGATAGTCCACACATCCTATAGGATGTCGCCTCTACATTATGTTAGACATCTTTATTATTGATATATCATACATACACTACGATAGTAAGGTAATTTGTTATTGTCGATAGTGTAAATGAATGCCGATATTCATTAATCAATTTTTACAAAATAAAAACAATTCGAAATTGTATACCTGATGATATTTGCAAGCTCTTTATTTGTATAAATATATATATATATATATATATATATATATATATATATTTGTGTGTTTACCTGGCAAATAAAGTTGCTTCAACGTTTTGTCGTGTATGATTTTATTCATGTGAAACATCCACATATCCGTGGAGATACCTGAAACAATGGGTGGGGCGGAAGTGAATGAACAATGGCAACGTTGTATGGGGGCCTGCCCTGCGTGTAACGTGTACACGCGTATTATAACGTTAGTTAATTATTTAGTGCAAAGGCTATAACCGTGCTTAGATGGACAATAGATTATTATTAATGTTTTAATAGAATATATTCTATATATGGGAAAGTAACCTAATACGGACACTTTAACAATAAATGGTCTTAACAATTTATGACTCATTATTTGTATTCACAAATTATAATATATTAATAGTATATGATTATAGATATTACTGTGATTATAAAATTGTATTTAATCTAATAATTCCATAGATAACGGGGGTGTCCGTATTCGGTACCCATGCCCGAATACTGACACCCTGTATTATAATACGGACACCCTATATACACAAGATAAACTATATATTATTGATGAATCAATCAGACAAATCTCAATTACATTATTTATAATTAATTTTATGAATAATTTATTCTAATTTAATTAGTTAATAATCTATTTATTTTTATTATTTTTTAATTAATAATACAATTTAAGTATCTAAATAATAAAATCTTAGATTTAGCTTTACTGGTGGTATTAATATTATAACATACGCGATTTTTATGAAAATCAGAATAGTTCATACACTGCGCGCTGATTGGTAATAGGGTGTCCGTATTAGGGACTTATATGACCTTTAGATATATGCTTATAACTTAATGAATATTTGATAACAAATATAGATATTATATATATATAATTTTAAGAATGCTTTATTTTTAAGAATATATTGTTATATTTTATATTGATACATTTGTATATTCTTGAGAAGGTTTTAGGTTGACATTTTTTTTTATAAATTTAAAAACCTAATACAAAAATTCAGTTTATTGGATATATCAGAAATATTTTGAATAATTAAAAAATAAAAAATATTTTTGTAGACTACAGTATTTATATAATTATGAATATTTTATTCATTAAACATTTTTTTGTAGGATTTATCGTTTCTGAGATACCGAGAGTGTCCGTATACGGGCACAATCCGTATTCGGTTACTTTCCCCTATATATATAAGTTATTTAATAATAGTGTACGTTTATAGTATTGCTATTGAATTGCCACAGTTCAGAGTTGAGAAATCGAAGAAAGCGAAAGTTACAATGTGTATAGATACAGGCGTGAGATGCGCGGCTAGAATTCTGGAATATTTTGGCATCGGAGGGCGCCTTGTATGGGATGTTAGTGATTCATGATGAGAGAGAGAGAGAGAGAGAGAGAGAGAGAGAGAGAGAGAGAGAGAGAGAGAGAGATAGAGAGAGAGAGAGAGAGAGAGAGAGAGAGTGAGAGAGAGAGAGAGAGAAAGAGAGAGAGAGAGAGAGAGAGAGAGAGAGAGAGAGAGAGAGAGAGAGAGAGAGAGAGAGAGAGAGAGAGAGATAGAGAGAGTTATGTTATGTTCGTATACATATATAATGAAAATTCAAACATTTTTTAATATAAGAAGTGATTTATTTTGCCGAGATATTCTGTATAATTATATCTTTATAATTTATTTACTTTACTAAAATAACCTACATATTAGGTATATATATATAATCATACAAACGCTAAAATATTGTAATAATGAAACATAATTCTGAAACATAGGATTCTAAAGTTGTAGTTATATGTTATGGGTATTAGAGAACACAATTGGCAATACTACTACAGTTATTATATACAATATTGACATGATTAAATAGAATAAATTATTAATATAATCACTGGTAATAATAAAAAAGTCACATTAAAGTAAATATAAATAGTTTATATATATATATATATATATATTTATGAATCAGGATATTACATATTAATGTAATAAAATGTTAACCAATAGTATTACCTCACATTTTTGAAATTAAACTATATATTTCACACAATTTATATAAGCTTATGATTAAAATATATATTTGAGGCATTTACATATATATATATATATATATATATATATATATATATATATATACAGTGTATACTAAAAGTGTATAACTGATCGCTAATTAATCGCTAATGTCCGCCACTAAGGACATTATGTCCTTGACATAATATATCGTCTGTTGACCTACATTATTGAAACTGATTTGTGTCGTCAGTATTAGTATAGTATAATATTATATTCGTTATTGGGAAAGTTTATTTTTTAGAACATTCCGTTCCCGTTCCCGTTAATTGTATGTTATCCGTTCCCGTCCCAAAAAGAACGTGAGATATTACTGATAATGAATATCGTACTGCATTCTTATCTTGGAATATATTTTTGATTTACCAATGGGAGAGCAGGGTAAATAAATTGTTTAACAGAAATACCCGTTTATTCGCGATCAAGGATTGGAAAAGTAGAATAAAAGTGTAACTTAGATCACTTTCTGAAACTATTATAATAACTTCGTAGTACAAAACAGGTTCGATATACAAAGAGTGACTATCGAAATATAACTAGATTACAGAATACCTTCCAATTTCGATACTAAATTATACTAACGTTATATAACACTCTAGTAAGGATATCGGTTATAACCGTAAGCGTATACGCTTTAGCTAGTAAAACATAGAATATTATTAATATTTCTTTATAACTGTATTTTTTAATATTGTTCTTGTTCTTTTTCAAAAATAATATATATATATATATATATATATATATATATATATATTGTTCTTGTTATTGTGCTTATATTTATTTATGTTCAAATTGTTATTACCTTTATTATTATTGAATGATATGACGCCGATAAACATATGCTGTTTTGTAGTCAATAAACTATTTTATAATAATAATGAAATACGTGCATCTTCCCATGGTTATGGATACTATTACGTAATGATACGTATAATCTAATCGATGTTATTACGATTAATGATAACGTGTTATGATAATGTGTAGTATGATAATGTTATAATAATATGTTAGTATCCGGATTCCGTTTATTCATCTGCATATGTATACACATGTGTAAATATATATAACGGTTATAACTTATAACCTATCTATAAATATTTATAAATATATGTACATACGTAATCATCTATAAATATATATATATATATATATATATATATATATATATATATATATATATATATATATATATATATATATATATATAAATATATATATATAAATAGATAACTTGAGCCGATGTTGACGAATCTGTTAGTTGCACAGAAGACACCATAGTCTATTGTATTACAGGTGCAGTATGTATCCGTACATTCTGGCTGTTTAATCACTTCTTTAATCACTTCTTTCCTAAAAACTATAATAATAATATACTCTTACCTACTCCTCGTTTACTAAATTTTAATGTAATGGTATTATCAATACAATTATAATAACTATACACACACACACATATATATATATATTTACACACACATATGTATATGTGTATATATGAACTATTTTAACTGAACATTTATTGGTTTAATCATTGTAATACGTATTATATTATATTATTTATATATAATAGATATATCATATATCATATATCTATAGATATAAGTATATTATATAAATTCATTTACGAATATTATAAATAAAATATACGATACAATAACATGTGTTAAATACTAATATGTTGCTATGTATATAGGATCGTTTAGATGTATTAATAGGCAAGGCTACCGCGACGCTGTAGCAATATATCTATAGATATGTATACATACTCTATCTACAGACTATTTAAACTTAAACTTAAAGTAACCCTTTCCTTGATGTTGATTTTGTTCCATCTCTATTTTTTATATTATATAGCTTCCTTATTTACTGTTATTGTTTCGTTTTGTTTATTCGTTCCCAACACCAGTGAGGGTAATCGTTATAAAACATAGTTGGGGTATAAATAAACCATACTTTCCTATATACCGATTACGTATGTTATACTTTATTCCCTTGACTCGCGAATCGTAGGGGAAATAAATGAGCTGGCTGTCGTGTGGCTTCACCATTAAGTCGGACTGAATCAACTTACTCTATTATCTGATGTCGTCAATCAATTTTATTTTTGGTCTACCACATTTGCGATTACCCTCAAACATACCTTGGAAGTTTATTTTGCTAAGGTTGTCATGTATAATTGTATATCGATTACGTATGTTATATAGCCGTTACTTAGGGCATACTTGCACACACCCACGGCGTGGGTCCCACGGATGTGATCCGTACATTTATAATACGTTGTTTTCGAATAGACTCGAATTAAATGTATTATAAAAAGGTTGAATTTATGTAATTATAAACGTTTGAATTTATGTAATTGTAAAGGTAGAATAACGCCTAAATGTAGATTGAGATAGATTCAACATTTAGAATATTGAATATATTGTTAACCTATGGGTTAACATCCAGTGAACCTTTTGCTAACTATATTATTTAACTATATTATAAATATCATAACATTAATATCCACACGTTTGTAATACATTTTTTCGAATAGACTCGAACTAAATGTACTAATGTGCAAAGGTTGAATGGATTGATTGATTCTAAAATTGAAATTTATGTCATTATATAATATTTAATTATAAAAGGTTTAATTTATTTAATTAAAGAAGGTTGAACGATATCTAAAGGTCGGGTTGAAATCATTGATAAGGTTGACTATATTCATGGATTATTAGACTATGTTTTATATATAATACATAGAGTCAACCTTTTTTTAAGCCCCATTAAATATTTGTCTAACAATTATTAACAATTTGATAGTATGACCGTTTATTATGCTAACATTTTTTAGTATAGGTAATTTGTCGGAAAGTTTATAACAATATGGCAACATATGTATTTAATTTCTGCAGATATTTGCTGACAACACCAAATAAACTCTCTCGAAAAGTATAGTAAAATTGTTAAATCTAAAGAGTATGATTTTAAATGATTCGACTTTTAGCGCCCGTGAGCAATTTATGCAATTTAGTAATATAACATAACTTTTATATTTGAAATATAATAATAATATAATAATAATCAGAGTTTAGGCATTAGCCTGGATGAACGAAAAAGCAGAGCTTATCAAGTCGTTCACCCAATGTGATTGTGGGGGGGAAAAACATGTATAAAATTAAAATAATATTAAATAAAATATTAGATGATAAAATAAAATTCTATCCAGGATATCAGTAAAAAAATAGTCATACAAAAATCTACCTAGAATACTTTATATCGATTGCCAATGAAAGTCAAAATAAAGGTGTATCAACTTGGATTTGGGGTTTATATATACAATGACTTAAGGAACTTACTTTCGCCAATAGTAAGAGCACTGGCAACAATTGCCCCCACACAACAATTGCATCCTCATCCCCGACACGAACAATATATATATAATAAAAGTAACAGATTTATATACTCTATTTATAATTTACAATCGTCTCTAAAATTATAATCAATTGTATACATATATGGCTCTAATGTTCCTTCGGAGTAGCTCTCGTGTTAAGACATCCGTGGTGTTAACGAGAGCTGATAATTTATGTATACACAATTATATAAGATCACTTCTAAATATTTTGTTAATACCTATTTTAATGGTACGGAGGCAGTATGATAATCCGTCCGACGGGGCTCGAACCCGTGACCTACTGCTTATGTGTCTGACGCCTTAGCCGAATGAGCCACACAGTCAGTTATATGGGTGTAATAAGTAGATTGTAGTATTATGAAAACACAGATACGTGTATCTAAACCTGGTAGACAAGTTGAGCCCATCACGTGATTTAAACACAATCCTTCGCAGTCGTGTGTGTCGCATTCGTTAATATCTATCGGATGTTGTATAATATATGTTACTCGATACATCGTCATCGTTATAATTATATATATATTATAAAAGTAGTGTTCATGTTAAATCCTATATTTATTAATATATTTATAAATGATAATACACATATTATTATATGAATATATATATATATATATATATATATATATATATATATATAAGTGTAAGCAATTAATATATTATTAATATCTTATAATTTAACGAAACATTAATGTTGCCTACCTTCATCGCAATGGCTTCCGGTAGTTCCGTTATAACACGAGCACTTGTTATCCACAGACACCCCGTGTAATCCGCACTCTCGTCCGCAGTGTTGTAATGCTTTATATTTAGATTTTCAAGTAAATAAGTTATTTAGATTTTCAAGTGAAACAATACGCTTAAATTGATATTTTAATGTTATACTTTATTTGAAATATGTACGAATTATACATATTTCAATATTTCGTTATATTTTGTAATGTATAAATAAATCAGATTTATTAGTTCATGTTGTATAGCATGACATACTTGAAAAGTTAATAAACAAATGTTATAAATATTTGTTTTTTTACGAGAACTTCCCCAATCATCATATTCTAGAAAAGTTAGATGCTCGTGAGTTAAAATATGTAAATATAAATAATTAAGATGTAAAGAATAAAAATATGTATCAATAAATCAAGTTTACAAATAAAAGATACAAAGTTATATTAAAAATCACAGAAACTAGTTGAATTCTTAATATCAAACTATAAAAGTAATAGAATAGCTAAACAAACACAAATAAAAACATAAAACTAAAACAAACAAGCTGAAGTTATAATACATAGTACCCGTAAAAAGAATATAATTAGATAAGACATTATTTAGATATAAACTATTCCAATATTTAGGGCCTACATGATAATGATTTATGATGACTGCTTGATTTTATATAAATTAATTTGAAATTATTAAAATATTTTGGTATCAATTATTATATCTATGAAATAATAATTATATTCTGCTTGGCATTTCTTTAAGTGTACATCGTGCATGAATACAATATGTTTATAAGTTATTAAATATTTTAATTGTAATATATTAGAACATAAAAATAAATTATTTGTATTAGTGAAAATAAAAATAGTAGGGGAAAGATGGGTAATGTGGCCATGCGGGTAATGTGGCCACTTGGCGTATCTCATAAACTATAAGTCCAATCAAAAAAAATATATACATGAAATATGCGCATTGGTAAGCATTGTTCAAATAAGTAAAAATAATTTGTATATCTATTAATAAAAAAAAATGATGTAAAAAATACAAAAAAATCGATTTACTTTTAAAAAAATTGAAATAAAAGTTTAGTAAAACATTTATTAAATCACTAATATATAATATAAATTGAAAAGTAATGTTGGGTGTTAAAGAACTACTTAATGTTAACAAAGTGTGTAAGCAATTTATTTTAGTAAGTAATATTCATTATTATATAGTGTAAATAGCGTGATACCTCGAAGCGGGTAAGTTGGCCACCTTTTAGAGGGTAATGTGGCCACTTCACTATGATGTAAGCCAATCATATGATCAGCCATATGATTTAAGCCAATCATATGATCAGAAATAAATATTTTTATATTTTTATAAAATTGCGTGCGTCATTATATGAAAACGTTGATAGAATCAACATCTACTATATCCTAACCATACAAATATATTTCCATACATATTATAATCGTAGTATAAACTTTTAAATTTAATTTAGTATATTTAATCATCTATTAACATAATTATAAAGACATATATACACACATATATATATATATATATATATATATATGTATTATATTATATATAATTAATACTATACTATATACTTAATACTTTACACGTATTATAGGGTGTTCACATCAATTCTGTTTTAAAAAACGTACGTGTAACTGCAACTTCAAATGATTCATTCACGGCAAATTTGAAGTTATGAGTCACATTCCTATTTATTTGAAGTTGAAATACACGTTTTCTGAACGTTTTCTGAAATAGGATTAATCCTATTTTCTGTACGTAACAACACACAGAATTAGAGAGAACAGCTAGAATGAACACACAGAATTAGAAAGAACAGCTAGAATTCCACTTGATTCCAATTGATATATATATAAAGTATATTATTACATATAACTTATCGAATAACTATTTATTAAATATATATATATATATATATATATATATATATATATTATAAAAAGGTTATATAAGATGGTATACAACTATATATATATTTTAATAATATATATCAACTATACAATAGTAATATATAATATATATTTCAATAATTTATTAAATATTTATTTAAATTATATATATTTCATAAGTTTAGATATAATTATAAGGATTTATGTATTATATAATAATATAGTATTTGTTATATTAGTTAAAAATATTAAATTAATAAATATAATGTATGGGAGGGAAGGGTATTATGGCCGATATTTGTATTACCTTACAAGAAACAAAATATATGATACGAATATTGGATATTATGATCTAATAAGTTGTATATACAATTACAATATGTTGTTCTAAATAATGGCTATCAACATTTACTCATTTAATTATGTGTATTCAAATAATTTGATTTTTATTAAAAAGCAAATTTTCGTATAAATAGAGATAAAATACACTAGTGCGGGTATTATGGTCGATAGTTCCGAAATAGCCACTAGGATCGCGTCATGTATTCAAATACGTACTATTTTATGAAAATAAAATACATTGTATCAAATATCAAGATACACATGCACTTTTCTATTAAATATAAAAATAATTAATCGTTATCCCATTTAGTTTTACTTATATCAAACTAATATAGTTATCTTAGTAGTGGGCCAGATAGTGGGTTTCGACTGCAGCGCTCGTAGCGGATAGTGCCATATACTACATTCAATTGCTTATCCACTTTCTTTATATCGATGGATATAGCCTATTAATGAATATAGTAATTTATAAAGTCAAAATAAAAATCATTAATTTATCACAATTGCGTGTGTTTTGTAAATTTTACTTGATGTGATATCATTGGACTAAACTTGATACAAAGTATCGCCATCTAGTGGATTAATTCCACATTTTCAGGTGGCCACATTACCCGCATTAGGTGGCAACCTTACCCTCCATGGAGGGTAATGTGGCCACCTTAATAATTTCAATTAGATATGCTAAAATGAAAAACTGATTCGGCAGTCCTCTTGCTTATCATAAGATGTATCTATATTGAACAAATTATCGTATTAGATATAATATTTATAAAGTTATACAACATTATCTAAAAGTGGCCACATTACCCATCTTTCCCCTATAGACAATTTTAAAGATATTTTTATATACGATTCGAATAGCCTTTTTTGTAGAGTTGAAATACTTTGAAGGTTATTATTAAAATTATTTCCCCAAATTTCTAAACAATACATGATATGAGGAAAAACAAACAATTAATTCTTTGTTTTTACAATTGTAAAGTAGCATTAAAATATATATTGGTAAATACTATTTACTAAATAGCTTAGCTTTATTAATATATATTATATAATATGTGATAACTTCAATTGTATTTTTCTGGTATACAACATATATGTTCTTTAACATTTTAATTATTACCTAAATAACTCCGAGAAAAGTATAACTATATATTAAGCATATTTAGGTTGAATTAATTTATATACCATTAATAATATTTTTATCTTTATAATCTTTTCATAATTATTATTATATTTTAAATATTTGATATTTTTGTTATAAAGATATTCTTAATATAATCTACGTAGGGGAAAGTCCCCGATTACCGACCCCCTCTAATACCGACGCCCTCTCGTATCTCAGTAAATATAAGAGTTATCAATAAATTATATATACATGAACTGTTAGTAATTTAATGATAAATATGAATAAATATTTTTTTTTTTAAATATTTAATCTTTCAATTGTTATTTGATCAAATGTAATATTCTGTTTTTACTTTTTAAATATTTGAATAATAACTTTTTTTAAATCATTGTAAATACTTTATTAATTAAAAGAAAACTTAATGGTGTGCATAATGTTGTAGTTCAATACAATGTTTATAACTATTATAAAAATAATTTAATTTGAATAACTATTAACCAATATATCTTAATTATAGTAACCCATATGATTTTCCTATTACCGACCCCATGTGATTTATAATATCAAATCAACATAGATCCGTATTTTACTTTAAATTATGTTATAACCTATTTGTGTATCATTGACATAGATTTAGGATTCATGATTCCAGTTATTTATATACATATAGATTAATAAATAAATATTAAATAATAATATACACTATTTTAATATAATTACTATAAAGTTTAAATTTAAATTTAATATTACTATTAAAACATAAATTCAATAAAAAATAAATTACGTCATATTATAATTAATTATATTTATGTATATCTACTATTTTTATTTGATATTATAATACTACATTTATTTATACCACGATTATTTTAGGGGGTCGGTGATAGGGGAAGGGGGTCGGTATTAGGTACATGTATCCGATTACCGACCCCCCTGTATATTCTTGTAAATATAATTATATCAAAATTTAAAATAGCCACATTATTCATTGCCATTATATTACAAAAATTACAAAATATCAAATACAAATATTTAATATTGAATAAGTTATTACAACTAATCATTTAGGGGTCTATTACAACTAATCACTTTCCCCTATAGCTTCTGAATATCATTATGTATATGAATTCAATATTCAGTAAATAAAATATTCATTCATTCAACACTTTTGTTTTATCAATATTTAATAGTAATAATAATATTATAATTATTAATAATATATTATTAGTGAACCTTTCATGTAAATTTAAAATAACTAAATTTAACTTGTGCATAGAGTCTTATAACTTGGTTCACTAATTCTGACCGATATATCGATTATCGAAAATATTCTAAACATTGTTAAAATGTTGTTATTAAGATAATTAATGACAACTCTGTTAAACTAATGAATATTAACAGATTTAGTTATATGTGATTTTTATGTTTATTGATTAGTAAAAATAATTTAATAAATCTTTGTTTTCCTATATGATAATATTTCGCTCAATCTATTTTTTTATTTTTAATTAATTAATATAATAAATATTAATATATATATATATATATATAGTTCTTATGTTTCTCTTTTATATTAAACAATAACTTAATAAACAACAAATCAAAACACATGAAACACAAATATTACTTTTTATATTATATTGTCCGGGGCCCCTCGCAATTATTTATAACATTTATAAGTCTACGACTTCTTGAGGAGTCCATTTTTATCTGATATGTGTTTTGTATTCAATATATATATATATATAATAATATAATTTATATTATTTTATCGTTTTGTTTATTTATTTATCTAATTTATTTATCTATTTATTGTTTTCGTTCTATATTGTTATATGCACCTATAGGTGCACCTGCACCTACCTCGTATACGAGGGGTGGCCAAACCAATGATAATTGCTAATAAACCTTATTATCAATCAATCAATCATTCAATATATATATATATATATATATATATATATATACACACACACACTCGTACACCCAAACACAACACTCGTACACACACACATATGTGTATAGGTATACCGCAATCCTGTGCATCGCAACGCCTGCCCGTGTGTCCCCCGTAACAGCGACAGACCTGTGCCCCGTGCTGGTCTACCACGCAATTGCCGTGCTGGCATCTGGCCTGATTTACGCGGGAGCATACTCTGACTGTTCGAGGCGGATAAGTATGTGCGGTGAATAGGTATAGAAACATATAGGTATGTGTATATATATGTATATATATATATATATATATATATATATATATTTATATATATATATATATATATATATATTTATATATATATATATATATATATTTATATTTATATATATATATATATTTGTTAGTGTAATATTCGAATCGTAAAACCGAAACATATAGGGGAAAGTCTCCGATTACCGACCCCTAAATAATTATTTGTAATAACTTATTCAAAATTAAATATATTTATTTTAAATTGTGTATGTATACCTATAGGTTAATATTATGGCAATGAATAATGTGGCTAATTAAATTTTTTATATAATTATATTTACAAGAATAAATAGGGGGTCGGTAATCGGATACATGTGCCTAATACCGACCCCCTTCTCCTATTACCGACTACCTAAAATAATAGTGGTATAAATAATTGTAGTATTATAATATCGAATAAAAATAGTGGATATTCATAAATATAATCAATTATAACATGTACGCAATTTATGTATTATTGAATTTATGTTTTAGTAGTAAATATTTAGTAGTAATATTAAATTTAGATTTAAACTTTATAGTAATTATATTAATATAGTATATATTATTATTTAATATTTATTTATTAATCAGTATTTATATAATCAACTGGAATAATTAATCCTAAACCTATATCAATGATACAAAAACTACTTACGACATATTTTAAATTAAGATACGGATCTATTTTGAATGGATATTATAAATCACATGGGGTCGGTATTATGGTAATTTAGGGGGTCGGTAATAGGAAAATCATATGGGTTCATATAATTAAGATATATTGGTTAATAACTATTCAAATTAAATTATTTGTCTTATAGTTATAAACATTTATTGATCTACAATATTATGCAAAAAATTAAGTTTTCTTTTAATTAATAATATATTTACAATGATTTAAAAAAAGTTATTATTCAAATATTTAAAAAGTAAAAACAGAATATTACATTTGATCAAATAATAATTGTAGGATTAAATATTTGTTTATAGTTACTGAGATACGAGAGGGGTCTGTAATCGGAGACTTTCCCCTATAAATAAATGATCGGCTCTCGTTGAAACCATGTATGCTTTAAAATGAGAGCGGCTTCGAATGGACATTAGAGCCATATAGTTATAAGTGAAAAATTATTCTAAGTTCCTGGATATGATGACAGGACTTCACCAAAATAACAATAACAATAACAATATATATATATATATATATATATTAAACAAATGATAGTATGATAACTCCTGACGAAAAGTTTATGATGAATTATCGCTGCCCTGTCATTAAAAATCTCCAAGCATAATGTTGGTAGTTATAACTAGTTAGTTAGTATCATACTATAATCTATTTATTTTTATAACCAAGACATACTTAATAATATATCTATATATATATATTTCTGTTTATAATAGTAATATGCTTATTCCTACTAAAAGGATTCAAAATAAGTATGCATATTTTCTGTTTTTGTAGTCAGTTTAATTATGTAAAATCTTTTAAAATATAGAGTAATTTTACTTTAAATTGTATTGACCTGAACAAATGCATGCGACTATGACAAGACATTTGAGTTTAAAATTTAAAATTTAATTTTTTATTAAAAATGTATTTAAATAGACATAATGCGTAGAGGAACATCGCTAAATTGTAATAATGGCCCGATTTTTGACAGCTATTAAACAAATACAATTGATGTCATTATATCTATATTTCAATATAATACATATTTAATCATATATGCATATGCATATATGCATCCTAACATTAATAGATTAATTTTACTGAAGATACAATTCATATTTTACGCTATATTCGTAATATTCAATATATACAGTTAATATCGGTGCATTTATATACCATATTCATAAGTATGGTTTAACTTAATTTACTTTAATAATACAATTTAAAATAAAATTCAATTTATACAGATCGCTAGTTCTATCTATACCTCTATACGGTTGTGAAACCTGGACGCTAATGTCAAATGAAGAAAAGAGGATATCGGCATTCGAAAACAAAGCTCATAGAAGACTTCTTGAAATCAATTATCGACATATGAAAACTAATCAATATGTAAATGAGACAATAATAAAATTGGTAGGCAAATTCGAACCTCTGCTGACAACCATCAAAAGAAGGAAAATGTCATACTATGGACACATATGTCGCCATAATAGTTTGGCAAACACTATCATGCAAGGAAAAGTTGAAGGTGCAAGAAGTAGAGGTCGCCCAAAGAAAGACTGGATGTCAAACATCACTCTGTGGACAAACAAGTCGTTAGATGAACTGTTGGAGAAGACGAGGGATAGAGACAGATGGAGAAAAGTTGTTATTGTTGCAAGCAACATGATTCCCCCTACGATGTATGCGTCACGGGATTAAAAGTAAAAGTAAGTAATACAATTTATATTCCATTTTAAATATAATTGCAGAACAATATTTGTATGTGTAATAATAACCTAATCATTAGTTATATATATATATATATATATGTTTATCCATTTCACGAACGTTTTAAGCAATACTTTCCCTGGTAGCTCATGTTACATTGACAACTGTAGCCCCCTACGTTGTTACTGCACGTATTGTGTTCACCGCATATATTCGGATACCTCCAGCATTCGTTTATGTCTGAGATACGCGGTGCGGGTTCAATGATCAGTTCAAAGTTCGAACGGGGTTCGAACGGTCGGTGTATATTTACGCTTTAGTATGGCTGACCCTTTACGATATGTAAACGTGAAGTGGTGATATATTCTGGGTTCGAGAAATGTGAGATTCTGAGATTGCTATAGCAAGGACGAGGACGTGTCATTGATTAAAATAATTACATTGTGCTAATATGCTGCTATTATGTTGCTATTATTAGAATAATATAATTTAATAATGTATAGCAGCATAATAATAGCATACTAGACTATAAATGATAATATAATAGCAGCATAATATCATGACAAATTAATAGCAGATAATATACATTTAATGTCAATATAATAGCAGCATAACGGCACAATGTAAACATGTGATGCTATTATATATGCTATTATGTTGCTATTATGAGGATATTACTGTTTTCTGGGTTACTTGATCGTACCTGATTGATGGACCAACGAAAAAATAAGAAATCAAATAACTATTACTATTTTACTCTAAACAATTAATCACATCAATAAATATGTATCTATCTATATATATATATATATATATATATATATAAGTATAATTTCTAGAGTACTCTGCTACGTAGCATTACTTGAGTTTTATAATTTATGAAAAATCAAATCATGCACATTTTGTATGCGATCTCAAATGCCTAAATAAAAGTATACTATATATACGTGGTATACTATAGTGGCTATAGCCAATGGGAACCTCACTTGCAACATTCACCGAGTTATTTTAAATAATGTACTATACCTGAATCAAATTAAACTTAAACTTAAACTTAAGCTATTGCTCATATGTATTATGAGTCATTTTCATTAAAGACTCAGTATTAGGGATACAGTATTAGGGATACGGTATCAATACATAATAAAAGTGACTCCTATTTGTATATACAATTGTATATTAGTGAATATTCGTATGAAGAAATATACACATATATGTATATACATATATATATATATATATATATATATATATATATATATTAATATAACAATTGTTATTGTTATTGCTATTATTATGTATTATGGTGGAGTCATTTCATCCATTCCAGATACTTATATGAAGTTTTAACTTATAACCATAGCCATATATGGCTCTAATATTACTTCGAAGCCGCTGTTTAAGGTATCCGTGGTTTTAACGAGAGCCGATCATGTATGTATACACAATTATATAAGATTACTTCCAAATATTATTTTAATACCTATTGTAATGGTCTGGGCGGGGCTCGAACCCGACACCTACCGCTTGTGTGTCTGACGCCTTAGCCAACTGAGCCCCAAATGGAGTTATATATATATATATATACACACGTATGTATGTGTGTTGTATAATAGCAGATATGACGTAATGAAGACGCTAGTATGACGTAACCGTATTGACAAGAGTGTCCGTAATATCCGCGTTCGCATAAACAGTTCAGATGCACACATACGCCGCGTCCTCCGCAAGAGACGTCGTCACACGTATCGTAGTCTGGTTGGGGGCGGGGGGGTGGGCGTGTTTACAGCGGTAGCCAATCAGAGCTCAGTAAGAACTATTTACTATTTACTATTTACTGAATACGACTATTAACAATATGTCGTTGATATACTATTCAGTAAATAGTAAATAGTAAATAGTAAATATATATATATATATATATATATATATATATATATACACACAGTCAACTCCCGATAAGTCGGACTCGCAAGGGACCTGTAAAAGTGTCCGACTTAGCGAGATATCCAACTTAACCGAGATTAAGAATATCATGCAAATAAGACATGAAATGCGCAGCGCGAGTTAAATGGTTACCGAAATATGGAATTATGCAACAATCAACAACATCAAATGTTGTATTCAATTATATTACTTACTAAAATTATAAAATTCATTATTTAAAGTAAACATTTCTGACAATTTATAAAAAGTCCGACTTGTCCAGTATAAAAATCATAAAAATGACTATAATATGAGTCCGACTTATCCAATCCAACTTATCCGACTTATCCGATTAATTTAATATGGAACTAGATACAAATCCAACCAAACCAACTAAATGTGTCCGACTTATCGAGAAGTCCTACTTATATGTAGTCCAACTTAACGAGAGTTGACTGTATATATAAATATATCAAAGCATATTAAATGGTGTAATGAGTTGTATTTGTTTAAATATATATATATATATTAATCACGAAATATAATTCATGCATTTTTACATTTGTTTACTAAGTTTAGCATATAATGTTGGAATAAATATGATACTATAGTATTTAGTATTTAACATTACGTCATATAGTCATACTATAGTCACTATAGTATGGTGTATTTACTCTATAGAGTAAATCATTACAAATAGGATTGTTTTAAAAGAGCAAGTAGTATGCCCTTTATATATTCATTATTAGTAATATTAGTATTATATAATAGTATTAGTATTATATTATATAACATATATAATATACAAAAAATATCGTTCAATTTAAATCGAATTTATAAATACATTTATAATTTTATATTTTGTACACAATGGTGAAAGTTTAACGTTATTATTGTGTTTAAATAAACATATATTCATTTATTCATTCATTAATATAGAAATACAAATTAAAAAATGAATTCATTATATTTTACAAATAACTACAAATTGGTATTGCATTTGACATATTGTATCCATCGATATAAAGAAAGTGGATAAGCAATTGACGCACGCAATACATGTTAAATATAGATACGTGAATGACACTTTTATCGATAAATTAACAAAATGGTATCATATATTTTGATTGGATATTAATCATATTATATATGTCAAATATTAAAACAGTAGGCTTTTCGTCGAAATAGATAAAAGTGACTTCAATCCATATCAATGGATTTAAATTATAAATATCAATAAAATCAATAAAATAGTATTATATCTTCAATTTAAATACACAAAATTACGAGGAATGTTGATATTATGTATTTTAAATATATAATTTTATTTTTAGTATAGATAGTAGGATAGTATACATTAAAATTGGTAGTAATTATCAATATATATATGTATAAATAAATATTATTATAAATAAAAAGTAGTGGGCCAGATAGTGGGTTTCGACTGCATCGCCCGTAGCGGATAGTGCCATACACTACATTCAATTGCTTATCCACTTTCTTTATATCGATGATTGTATCTGACTATCTTTGATATAACATTGAAATATAATTAAATATACCATTAAAATATATATATTTCGCAATACAAGCATATATTTAGATTACTATAATATAAATATATGATGACAAGTTACTATTATAGATAATATATTATAATACAGATTCATTTTACATATTATCTGGAGTGCATTATAAATAATATATCTATAGTATAGATTATAAATTATAGATTATAGGTTATAATTTATAATATAGTATAATATAGTATAATACAAAATTCTATACCCAGATACAAATCAACATTTATATAGAATGTTATATTTAAAATTATACAATAATGGGTTGTTTATCATCAATATATATATATATGTTATTGTTATTGTTATTTTTATTTGGTGGAGTCCTTTCATCCCATCCAGGAACTTAGATGAAGTTTTCACTTATAACCATATATGGCTCTAATGTCCCTTCGAAGCCGCTCTCATGTTAAGGCATCAATGGTTTTAACGAGAGCCGATCATTTATTTATACACAATTATATAAGATCACTTCTAAATAATATTTTAAGACCCATTTTATAAAATTAATTAATGGTCCGGACGAGGGTCGAACCCGTGTCCTACTGCTTGTGTGTCTGACGCCTTAACCACTGAGCCACACAGGCACTTTCAATATATATATATATATATATATATATATAGTGAAACTATTGTGACACTATTATGTAATTATATATAACTATATATATATATATATATATATATATATATACTGTATGTATACATACACATTATTATATTGATAATTTATAGGCTATATATATTATAGTAAATACGTATAGGGAAAAGTATCAAGAATCCTAAATCTATATCAATGATACACAAACAACTTACGATATATTTTAAAGTAAAATACGGATCTATTTTGATTGGATACAACAAATCACATGGGGTCGGTATTAGGGTAATTTAGGGGGTCGGTAATAGGAAAATCATATGGGTTGCTATTAGTAAGATATGTTGGATAATAGTTATTCAAATTAAATTATTTTTATAAAAGTTATAAAAATGTTATTGATCTACAATATTATGTGCAGTATTAAGTTTTCATTTAATTAATAAAGTATTTACAATGATTTAAAAAAAGTTATTATTCAAATATTTATAAAGTAAATCAGAATATTTAATTTTATCAAATAACAATTGTAGGATTGAATATTTTTTAAAACTAAATACTTATTCATATTTATCATTAAATTACTAACATAACCTTGTAACCTTGTAACCAATTTGTTTAGACACTGCGATCAACATCAGTAATGAGTTTTCGGCGGTGTATCGTATATTAATTATTATAAGCTATATTAAATAGATGTGTTTTCAATTTGACTTTAAAGGTGTGGTCAGAAACTATAGATCTAATTGAGTGAGGTAGGGAGTTCCATAGTTTAGGTGATATTATAGAAAAAGAAGATTCCTGTTTTTTATTTAGTGATAAAGTTATTGGTATATTTAGTTTGTATTTATGTATTGTTCGTTGTGGTCGGGATGACTTGTAGTTCGTAAGTAGTTCAGTAAGATAGTCAGGTTTGTTATTATGGGTGGCATGGTGGGTCAGTAGGAGTAATTTGTATTGTATGCGGTAAGGGATGGGTAGCCAGTGAATGGATTTCATATAAGGTGTGATATGTTGTCTTGAGTATTTTTTTATCCTGAAAATGGTTCTGATGGCTCTATATTGTAATTTAGTGAGCATTTTGATAGTATGTGCTGGGAGTGAATTTAAAGTAGAGTTACAGTAGTCAAGTCGGGGCAGTATTAAGGAAGTAACTAGAAGTTTGGCAAGTTCAGTAGTTATAGAAGGTCTAATAAGTCGGATCGTATGTAAGGTGTAATTAATGGACTTCGATATATTAGTTATATGTGGTAGATAAGACAGCTTTTGGTCAAGTGTGAGGCCGAGGTTTTTAGCTTGGTTAGAGTATTCTATAATATGATTATTAATAATAATAGGTGGTATGGAATGATGTCCTGGGGATGTATTTATTAATAAAGCTTTTGTTTTAAGGCTTTTCAATAGTAGGGAGTTATTTGAAATCCATTTACTAATGTCATTAATGCATTTATTTATAGTATTTATGTTATTGATTGGGTCAGGTAAATTACAGTATAGCTGTAAGTCATCCGCATATGAGTGAAAGTGTATATCGGGGTATTCGTCAAGTAAGTAAAGTAAAGGGGAAATATATATATTAAAGAGAATTGGACCTAAAACAGAACCTTGGGGTACACCATGAGTTGTGTGGCGGTGTTCTGTTATGGCGTTATCTATACATATAGAAAAGGATATGTTAATTAGGTAGGATGTAAACCAACTAAGGACAAAATCTTTAATACCAATGTTCTCTAATCTTCGAATAAGAATATTATGGTCTAACGTATCGAAAGCCGACGACAAGTCAAGTAGAATCAGTATGGTGGGAGTATTTTTTGGAAAGAGTAGTATATTGTTTAAAGTATGGAGTAGTGAAGTTTCAGTGCTCTTGTCCGTTGTATAAGCACTTTGTAATTTATGCAGTATGTTATTATTATTGATGTATGTTCTAAGTTGTTTAGCAATTATTCTTTCAATTGTCTTAGATATGAAAGAAAGGTTGGATATGGGACGATAATTAGAAAGAGTTGACCTATCAATGGATTGGTTTTTAGGGATGGGAATTACATGGGCATATTTCATGTGGGATGGGAAGATACCTGCAGTTAGTGAGCGATCGATAATTTTTTTGTAGAAAGGAGAAAGAAGGGATGAAAGAGAATGTAATAAACATAATGGAATTGGGTCTAGTTTACATGTAGATGTAACTGTTAATAAAAGATTATTGATATTGATAATGGTTGGTAATGAAAAAGTGGAAAATGAGTATATTGGGCTTGATATTGGTGGGATGCAGGGTCGAGGGAGAGTATCTATAATTGATGATGTTTTTAAGTAAAAGTAAGAGTCAAAGTTAGTCGCATTAGTTAAAGGGGAGTTATCAGGCAGTATTCGTTTTGTCAGTTTTCCTAGTAGTGTTGACGATATTCTAAATAATTTCTTAGTATCTTTTCCAGCTGATTTAATTTGATCTATGTAATATTTATTTTTAGCAGTTTTTATTAATTTTCTATAATTAGAAAGTGAATGTTTAAAAATATTTAAATCATTTTCGCTTTTGGATTTTCGCCAATTCCTTTCTTTAATTCTAAGTGAGCGTTTTGCTGTGTGTAACGAATTATTGAACCATAACGTATTATGTCGAGCTGTATAAGTTTTAGTGATAATAGGGGCATGTTTATCTAGGACAAGACTAAGGTTACTATCAAAGCTGTCTATATGAGATTAATCTGTTATATTGTTGTACAAAATGTTGAAGTCATTTATAAAATTAGCAATATTTATATTATCTAATTTTCTGTAGTGAACTTTCTTGGATGGTCTGATTGGTTTAGGGATATGTAGGGAGCAGCTAACAAGGTGGTGGTCAGTGATTAAACTATGAACATTAGTATTAGAAATTATATTCGAAGATGTGTTAGATATAATTAGGTCTAATATGTTTCCAGATGAATGTGTGGAAGATGAACATGTCATGTATATATAATTATTTGATATATCTTATAGTTACTGAGATACTAGAGGGGTCGGTATTAGGAGGGGGTCGGTAATCGGAGACTTTCCTCTATAGTTAAATACGTATATGAATATATTTTTATTAGATAAATATCTAAATATGTTTTAGGCATAATAACATGTGTCGGCAATTAGAATCAGACAGAATACAGACATGGGAATGCAGAATATAAAATATAGCGCGTAGCAGCGTTGTATCTTGGAAGCTTGTAGCTCCGTCTGTTGCGAAGAGACGGTGTTAATGACGTAATTATAGAATAAACTAGAGTTTTTATTATAATATATTTATATATATATACTTTATCGAATATATTCTATACGAACATACATTCTATAGAATGTATGTTTATGTGTATGCGTGTGTATATATATATATATATATATATATATATATGTATAAGTACACCGTACGCTAAGAGTGATTTTATTGTCCAGATCATACCGGTCCATAGTAGATTCTATATGATGTTCATGATACTATTTTATTAAAACATATATATTTTGGTTCAATATTGGTTATACGATGGAGGTTTTTTTTAAAATAATAATTTACAAAAAAAAATCTCGAAATTGCATTACTCCTATTTAATTGTATTATATATTTTGTTATAAACAAATATCATTCAGGACATGTATTTGAATTTTGTAAATTTAATATAATATAAATGTATCAAATATAACGATTCTGTAAACAATTGTGAGAGGTCAACAACAATTCTGGAAATTCGTATAATTTGAAAAAACAATCCTATAAATAAAATTAAATGTTGTATACTTTTTATATTATTCATAGGAACTATACGCATTACACATATTCTGAAAATTTCATTTTTGTAGCTTAATTATAAATATGAAAAATATACATATTTTGTTTATTTATTTGAATTTTCCTATCCATTCCCATGTTAAATTTTGTAAAGTGACCATGGTCTGGTCCAAGCACTGCAGGGCTTCACATGGCCAATATTGACCTACATTTTTTAAAAATGTGGGTATTATCAATACTCAAATTTAAATTATACATAAGGAGTTGTCGAATCCATTATCAACATCATGTTTAAAATCACTCTTACCATACGTATACGCATATGTGTACACACACGTATACGTATGTGTGTGTGTGTTTTAGCTATCGTGTCACGTGATATATTAACTCGGATTTGATTGGCGTTCAACTTCTTGGAGTCTCGATTGCCGTAAACGTTGCCGGATCGTTCGTCGGAGCTTTGCGATATCGGGTTAGAGTTCACCTGGTTAGAATACTGTAACACGAGAGAGGAGGCACCGGGGTTATTTAACGGTATGGTTATTATAGTAATAATAATAATAATAATAATAATAATAATAATAATAATAATAATAATAATAATAATAATAATAATAATAATAATAATAATAATAATAATAATAATAATAATAATAATAATAATAATAATAATAATAATAATAATAATAATAATAATAATAATAATAATAATAATAATAATAATAATAATAATAATAATAATAATAATAATAATAATAATAATAATAATAATAATAATAATAATAATAATAATAATAATAATAATAATAATAATAATAATAATAATAATAATAATAATAATAATAATAATAATAATAATAATAATAATAATATTAATAATAATAATAATAATAATAATAATAATAATAATAATAATAATATTAATAATAATAATAATAATAATAATAATAATAATAATAATAATAATAATAATAATAATAATAATAATAATAATAATAATAATAATAATAATAATAATAATAATAATAATAATAATAATAATAATAATAATAATAATAATAATAATAATAATAATAATAATAATAATAATAATAATAATAATAATAATAATAATAATAATAATAATAATAATAATAATAATAATAATAATAATAATAATAATAATAATAATAATAATAATAATAATAATAATAATAATAATAATAATAATAATAATAATAATAATAATAATAATAATAATAATAATAATAATAATAATAATAATAATAATAATAATAATAATAATAATAATAATAATAATAATAATAATAATAATAATAATAATAATAATAATAATAATAATAATAATAATAATAATAATAATAATAATAATAATAATAATAATAATAATAATAATAATAATAATAATAATAATAATAATAATAATAATAATAATAATAATAATAATAATAATAATAATAATAATAATAATAATAATAATAATAATAATAATAATAATAATAATAATAATAATAATAATAATAATTATTCTTATTATAATAATACTAATAATTATAATAATAATAATTGTTATTATTAGAAAGATGTTTTTATTTTCTGTTTTTTTTCGAGTTTATAATATATTTATTCATTTTCCTCCTAAATGGCTTCAACATAATGCACAGAATATTGTCTATGTTTATCGCCCGTTTTCTTTGTATTATATTTATATATATATATACGATAACTTGATTAATTTAAAACTCTAATTATAGTGAAGCTATTATAGTAATCGATTAGTGAATTCTATCACTCGACACGTTACGTATTATTATATATGAATAACAATTTATTTGTATAAATACAATGAAAATCTTGCCAAATGAGATGCTACAAACGATATACAATCGACGAGTTTATAGAAATAGGATTTCAGAAAATAGTTTCAAATAACTTTCAAACTGAAACCATATATATATATATATATTGTTATTGTTATTGTTATTTTTATTTGGTGGAGTCCTTTCATCCTATCCACGAACTTAGAATAAGTTTTAACTTATAACCATATGGCTCTAATGCTCCTTCGAAGCCGTTCTCATGCTAAGGCATCCGTGGTTTTAACGAGAGCCGATCATTTAGTTATACATAATTGTGTATATAATTAATTATATAAGATCACTTAAGTTTAAAATTTTAAATATTATTTTAAGACCTATATAGGAACATTTATTTTAATGGCACTTGCAGGAATCGAACCCACCAACTATTGCTTGTTTGTCTGACGCCTTGCCAACTTAGCCACACGGCCAGTTATAACTGTTATAATATATATATATATATATATATATATATATTATCAAATAACTAACGATGTTATGAAGAGTATTCCTGAAGGTCTTGTTGGGGGACACGTTTAAACTTCTGTCCGACTTACGTGCAATTTGTTGACCGGCATCTTTGTAGACATCTCCGTATTCCGACTGCATAGATTTACGTGACCCCTGACTGGGGACGTAAGTAGGTTAGAGTTCATGACATTCACTCGTCTGCTTATACTATTAGTGCTAACTAACGTGTGCATGCTATAGCATGCTACAGTATCACGTGCTAACTAACGTATTCTATAAAGTCACGTACTAACTAACGAGTGCAATAGTGTCACGTGATAACTGGCGTATTCTATAACGTCACGTGCTGACTAACGTATTCTATAATGTCACGTGCTAACTAACGAATGATATAATGTCACGTGATTACTAAGGAGTGATATAGCGTCACGTGCTGACTAACGTGGACATTCGTGTGGGTGCTGTACGCAGGACATTACGAGTCGTGGATCTGCCGTACAAGTCGACTTCGCTGTTAACGGCACGTTTGTAGGGGCTTTGGTACGTCGTACGAGGGGGTGTTATCCGTGTTAAATACTGTAATCAGTGCAGCGTTATCAATTAATAGTATACTATATATATATATATGTAACAAAGTGAAGTTTGTTATATAACTTTATTGCAGAAAATACCTGTTGAATATTATTATATTATTATTATTATCAGATTTAGGTAATTCCAAGGTAATTGTAGAAGCAGTGTTGCTTATCGAGACAATTACCCCTTTATTAACATGATAAGTTTCATTATAGATAATAGTTATAAATAAATAATAATTTTATAATATTATAAGATAAGATAAGATATATGTTATTATTGCAATCATTGCAAGAGAGAAAAAAAACAATAAAAGGACAAATAAAATGTTCAGAAGATTTTCGAGGTATTTAAACTTATGACTTCCTGTTTCCATATATATGATAAAAATAAATAAAATATATAATAAAATAAAATATATAATAAAATATAATGAAACTGATCATGTAACTAAATGTAATCATCATATAATAATGTAATCATGTAATAATATAAATAAATGATAAAAGTATAAAATTAAAAGCTAATAAATACATTAAGTATTAAATAATATAAATTAAAATATAACATAGTGGAACTAAATATGAGATATCCAACAGTTAAAAGTAAAAGAAACAAGAGAAAAAAAGAGAAGAAATAAGAAAATATATTAAATAAATATAGGTTAAACAATATTCGATGTCATACAGAAAAATATATAACCCAAATTAATTTATTTAATGTCAAAAAATGTAAAAATAAAATAAAAGATAATACAATCTTTAAATCATATATAATATTTTTTTAAAAGTCAATTTTTTATAATGTCAAAATTAAATCTTTTTTTAGATGTCAATGTAAAATGATTTAAAATAATAGGATGGCACAATTTATTGATTATTTTATACATGTAAATGCAATTCTTATACTTACAAATATCATATAAAGATAATATTTTATTTTCCTTAAATAAAGAAACAGTTGAAAAATCATTTTGTTTATTACAAATTATTTTTAATATCTTTTTTTGAATTAAATATATGCTATTTAAGTGTGATACATAACCATGACCCCATATTTCTATACAGTCAATTAAATGTGGATAAAATAAAGCATAGTATAGTTTGATCATGGCAGTTGTATTTACAAAGTATGAAAACAAATTTATGATCCACAACATTTTTAATAATGTATTTTTAAGATAAGCCAAATGACATTTCCAATTTAAACAAGTATCTAGATTTATTCCAAGAAATGTTGTAGAAGTTACTTGAGATAAAAGTGTATTATCTATATTTATATTAAATATTATATCATTTAACAACATCAACATAATTATAATAACGACAATGACAATATAGTATAGACAATATGTACCAATCCGGTGAGACGCAGAACCAAAGGTGTATCGATCTCACCGAGTGGCGTTCCTTTTATATGAAACGAATGACACGAAATATACATAAACGATAACAAATATAAAATACAAAACGAATAACAA
>OZ025246.1:22107519-22172519 GCA_964019155.1 Osedax fenrisi
AACCATTGATGCCTTAACATGAGAGCGGCTTCGAAGGGACATTAGAGCCATATATGGTTATAAGTGAAAACTTCATCTAAGTTCCTGGATGGGATGAAAGGACTCCACCAAATAAAAATAACAATAACAATAACAATATGTAATTGACCAGTTAATATATAGATTTTGAAATAATATCGTTTTATTTAATCTTCTAAAAAATAAAATAAACATAATATATTTTGTTAGACAGGTTTTTATTGAAAGAAAATAATTTCATATTAATGATTGTTCATTATATATTTTTATTTTTTAAATACATTTGTTATATTATACTCTTCGTTTTTGTATTCATTTATTGAATGTTTGAATATTGTAATATATTGTGTTGTATTCATTGTATTCCTATCCGATTACATACTTCGAAATTTAAAATATAATTTTCCGATTTTTTAGCATGCTAAACATCTATATAAAACGTACTATAACGTAAAGTATATTTTGATATGTATATATGCAATATGTACTATATATATTACGATTATTTTACAAGGGAAAGTTTATACTTTTATTTGTAAACAGATATACATGACAGTGGGATATATGCCCCACTCTTATATATATACACTATTATATAACTAACTTCCGGTCTGATTATCGTACTTTTGTTATGTATCACTGCTCTACTCGCTGTATACGGTATACCAAGCTTGCGGTACTTCTCTCGGATAGCATTGTCGTTCATCGTACTAGAGAGGTAATAATAATAATAATAATAATAATAATAATAATAATAATAATAATAATAATATATAATAGTTTATTAGGTAGAGGTATTGACAAATCCTGAGATGTCGATGTATTAGTGTTAATAGTACTACTATAAGTAATATGAATAGTATTATAGGGGAAAATAACCGAATACGATTTGTGTCCGAATACATACTCTATCGCTATCACAGAAACCATAAATCCTACAACAACAAATGTTGATAAATAAAATATTCATAATTATATAAATAGTCTAAAAAAGTATTTTTTATTTTTTAATTATTCAAAATATTGCAGATATATTCAATAAACTGATTTTTTATTACGTCATTAAATTTATGAATAGTATATAATGAAATTTATAAAAAAATATAATAAATAAAATATTCATAATTATATAAATAGTCTAAAAAAGTATTTAATTATTCAAAATATTGATGATATATCCAATAAACTGATTTTTTTATTACGTCTATAAATTTATGAAAACAAATTTCAACTTAAATCTTTCTCAAGAATATAAAAATGTAAAAATAACACTATATTATTAAAAAATAAAGCATTCTAAAAATTATATATATAATTTCTATATTTGTTTACCAAATATTCATTAAGTTATAAGCATATATCTATAGGTCATATAAATCCCTAATACGGACACTCTAGATGTCTTAATACGGACACCCTATAAACAACCATCGCGCAGCGTATGAACTATTCTGATTTTCATTAAAATCGCGTGCGTTATAATATTAATATCACCAATAAAGCTAAATATAAATTTTGTATTATTTAGATACTTAAATTGTATTATTAATTAAAATAATAATAAAAATAAATAAATTATAACTAATTAAATTGGAATAAATTGTTCTTCAAATTAATTATAAATAATGTAATTATAATTTGTATTATTGATTCATCAATAATAATTAGTTTATCTAGTGATATATAGGGTGTCCGTATTATAACACAGGGTGTCCGTATTCTGACATGGGTACCGAATACGGACACTAAAAAATCACAATAATATCTATAATCATATACTATTAATATATTTTAATTTTTGAATAAAAATATTGAGTCATAAAATTTTAAGACCATTTATTGTTAAAGTGTCCGTATTAGGTTACTTTCCCCCATATGTTACATGATAGTAGTGTTAATATCCGATATAGAGATATCAGTGTTAATATTAGATCCATATTACATCCAGTAGTCGAATAGAGGTAGGATGTAGGCAGAAGCTATAATAGTAGCGGTGGATATTGATATTGAATGAAGAATAAGGCGTAGTGAATGTAGTTGGTAGTTTAGTAGATTGTTATGTGGGAAAGTTGTCTATAAAAACTAAAAGTATTTTCAAATATAATACGTATATTTTTGACATATATGACGTATACTTTGAGTACTTGATGAGCTGTCCGTTAATGTTGATTAGAGGAAGTGTTGGTAAATGTTTACTTCGGAGTGGAAGGTGAAGCAAGATCGCCTCGGTTTTAAATGGATTAAAGACGAGAATTTTTATGAGCCAGTTATTAATGGTGGTAATAGTAAAGGAAATTATGTCAGGTGCAAATTTTTTATTTTCTATACATTCTACATAAAGTTTGATGTTGTCCGCATATGTATTGAAGCTAACTGGAGAATTCGATATAAGGTGGAGAACGGGAATTATATAAATGTTAAATATTATTGGTCCAAGGATAGACCCTTGGGGAACACCGTGTATTACAAAACGGGGAGATGAGCGGGTTAAGTGAAATAAAACTGAAGAAGTTCGGTTAGTTATAAATGAATATAACCATTTGTGTGCAGTACCAGTGATGCCTATAGATATAAGACGGTGTATGAGAATTGAGTGGTCAATAGTGTCGAATGCGGAGGAGAGGTCAAGTAGTGCGAGAATTGTACCCTTTTTATTATCAAGATTAGTGAGAATATCGCTGGATATATTCACTAGTGCAGTTTCTATGGATTTTGAAGGAAGATATGCGCTTTGGAAGATGTGCGGGATTGTGTGTGATATTAAATAATAAGTTAGTTATTTCGAGAAGATTCATTCCAAAGTTTTGGAAAATATTGACAGGTTTTATATTGGGCGATAATTGTTGAGGTTATGAGGGTCAATATTTGTAGAATGTTGACAAATAGCGGATTCTAAGAATTCACCGAATATATTATTGAGAGGGTTACTAAGGGATTCAGTGATTTCGTGTATAAGGGAAAGAGGAATATGGTCAATAGGAGATTAACTTTTAGTTACTTTAAGGAGTGTGCCTATATCTGATATGAAATGACTGTAAATACTTTAAGTGAGTGAGTTGGCAAGGTGGGGTTTATTAAATAGGTATATGGTGGGAGATTGCCGAGAGTACTTATGAGCTTTTGATGGAAGTAATCACCGAAAATTTATGATAGGGTGTATGTTGGAAAGTCGGGGAAAGTTTTCTTTTTATTTCGCCAAATGAGTTTCGAGCATATGCTGAAAGTTTACTTTTGATCTGATGAGCATGATTCTGGAAAGGCAGTAATATGAAGCGATTTTACATTTAGGATATAACCTCTATGTTTGAACTTGGTCAGTTAATAAAGCGCGAGTATAGAGTCTGATTTGGCTTTTATCCATTTATTTTCACGTGTACGAAATATATACTTTTGTTTAAGTAGTATGAGTGTATAACAGTAGGTGTCTAGTCTAAGGATATATTTTTGGGAGCATGGGAATCAATGTAGTTGAAAGAGCGTAAATTATTCTTCGGGGGAGTTATGTGGGAATGATAGGGAGTCTCTGATGAAATCGTGAGTTTTTATGAGTTATGTTTTGCGGAAAGAACGAATGATAGTGGGATGAGAGATTAGAGGATTGAAGTGTAAAAAAGATAATGTGATGATCAGTAATACAAGGGCAAACAGAGTGAGAACAAATCAAGTTGGATGACTATTGGGAAATAAGGATATCGATGGTATACCATATATTACCATGTTTGTGTGTGGGGTAAGTATTGTGAAGTTTAAGATTGGAGGATGACAGTATATTGAGTAGAGAATTAGAATAATAGATGATTGATTAGTTGCAATTTTAAAATCACTTATAGGTGTATAATGGTATATAATGGTAAAGATCAGACATCAGATGGGTAAATGAATAAAACTCAGAGAGGGATAAATGGATTGAGGAATATAGGGGTCGGTAAAATAGTGATATGGATATATTTCCTATATTGAAAGTATTGGCATACGGGAGACTAATGGAACAGGTAACAGCCTCAGAGTGGTCATGATTATGGTCACGTAGAGGAGATACATGAAGGATTAAGTATAGATAATGACAATACCTCCTACATAATGATGGGTATTACGTCTAGGCAAACAGTGAAAAAGAATAAGGAGTAGTGTTCATAGATAATATAAGGGGTATGTCATCGGGCGTAATCCATGTTTCAGTGATGAATATAAGATCAAGGTCATGTTATTCAGCAAGTTATAGGATAAGGTGGATCTTGTTACTGATGGAGCATGTGTTTAGTAATGCATATTTAATTAGGCAATTTTGTCGTTCTGAGGAATATGGGGATAGTGGAGTTAAAGGTTTAGAAGATGGTTTCATTGTGTGAAGGGCCAGGTTTGTGGACGTGTTAGTGCAAGGCGTATGTTTATTTTTCTGGAATTTCGGAATTGAGTGTCTTTGTGAGGGGTCGGGGAAGAGTTTGCAATTATTGAAGGACACCAAGTAGGAGTTGATGATGGGGTGGTTTGCGTAGAGTGGGTAATGGTAGTTTCTATATCTTAATTAGAGTTATGATAAACAGGTAGTAAGTTATTATGTTGAGTATGATTAGTGGAGTCTGTATGCTTGGTAGGGCGCTGCAACAGGGGGGACGGGGGGATGTCCCCCCACTTTTAAATCTAGGGGAACATCCTATGTATTGGTCCCCCCCCCCCACTTTATCATAACATTTATTTTGATTGGTTGGTCCACCCTCAATACAAAATCGTTCCAGCGCTTCTAATGTTTGGATGCATTTATTGGAATATTAGATGCTGTTTGTCGCATATTAAATTAATATTATTAATGCATGTGCGATGTTGAAGAGTTTTCTCCAATGCTTAATAAATGAAAATGGTGGGGTTAAGGGAAATATGTCCAATTAACTTTGTTGTTGTGGTAGTGACGTAATTCGTAGTTGTTTGTTTTAATATGTAATACGTATTTTATTTTCGAGTTGTATAGAATATAATGTCTATAATAAATATAATACTTAAGTTTAGTTTAGGTAATATATATAGTATGGTAACTACGTATATAACTGTATGCATACATGTATACATACCTATAGGTAGGTAGCTATTTATAAATGTGTTGTGCACTAAGCATAAATGTGTTATGTAATATCAAGACCTCCTATAACCTCAAGGTTATAGGATGTCTTTGTAATTTAGATAAATGTTGATTTAATATATTTTGTTATTTGTTTTTTATATAATTTAATTTCTGTTTTATAAATTGCAATTAGTAGACGTGACTTGAACGAATGTAAATGTTATGTAATGTGGGGTAATGTTGATTTGATATTTTCGGTTATTTGTTTTTTTGTTTTGTAAATTTTAACATAGAGCGTAATTTATAATTATATTAACTAGTTGTATCTAGTTATCTAATTAGAGATAAGCCCACTACGCCCATTAATTGATCTCGTTATTATCGAGAAGTTCGGTATGATATGGTTTATTAGTGCAAACAGCGTACACTGAACTGCTAGTAAATCATATCATATTAATTGTAAGAACTTCTCGATAGATACATATTTAACCATGACTGTTGATATGTATGATGTTTCATATGTAGGATTCATATCCATATTTATTTTAGGTTGCGTTTTCCTCCATTCTCGATTCGACCAACACGTCCAATGGACGTCGTCCATCCTCCATTCCCCATCAATCTACATCCACGGACGCACCCATTCCCCATATACCCCCATCCACGAACACACACATTCCCAATCTACCCCATTCACGAACCACACCACATTCCCCATCCACGTCCAGTCGTTTCCATTTATTTCATATATAACCTGTCGAGAACTATTATTCTCCATTTTCCGGAGACAACATATATATATATATATATAATATTCACTTATTATTTATTTCAATATTTTGTATTATAGGTCTTTTTAGGGGTACCAGTAAACTCGGACCACTTTTAAATAAACTAGGAACATTTTTGAAGAAAACTCGGACCACTTTTATGTTTTAACCCATATTATAGAAGTATACTCTAGGTTATTTTAAACTGGTCCGAATCTTCTTCAAAAGTGGTCCGAATTTGAATTCAAAAGTGGTCCGAGTTTACATGGTCGGAGATTACCTGGTCCGAGTTTACTGGTATTCCTTGTTAGTACCTAGATCTCTTTAATATGCATATGCAATTATCATATTATTATATAAACGATAACATTCAAATATATATATACTTATTTTAGTATGTAATTCTATTGGTTTTTTCTCATATTTTGTATAATGTTTTTTATAATGTTTTATTATTATGAGTTATTTATTTTATTAAAAATTGTTTTATTTTAATATATTTATATCGTTATATTTTTATTTCATCCGCTTGTATCTCAATAATTCCAATATAAGTTAGTTAGGTAACCTATGAATATTTTACCTAACTACAAATATTATATTAATATTATTTAAATAAAATATAGGATATACTACCTATAGATTGTCCACAATTTGTGGACCACAAATATATATGATTTGTAAACCAGATTCGTATTATCTATATATATATATATATATATATATATATATATATATATATATATTTATTATAATAAAATGTAAATCTATATGATAGATTTGTTTATATATATGTATATATTATTGAAAATCTAACGTGGTTTATTCAATATAAAAATAGTTAACAAACACCATAGACATTATAATAGTAGATATTAAAAGTAAATATTATTTGCAAACATTATTTATTAATTAATCAATTTTTTTAATTTAATATTTTATATAATTTTCAAATCTTATTAATTAATTAAAGTTATAATATTTTATTTCATACTATTTGTTATATAAACGATTTTTAAATCATCAAAGAGAATCCGAAGTAGTGACATAAACCCATCATGTAGGTTCTACTTCCCAACTCAACAAACTTAGTTTATATTATATACAGTTATCCACCAAGCTATCTTGTAAGACTATATCTGACATTGTAAATCCAAACGAATACCAGTAAACTCGGACCACTTTTGAAATAAAATTCGGAAAACTTGTATAACTATATACTTCTATAATATGGGTTAAAGCATAAAAGTGGTCCGAGTTTTCTTCAAAAGTGTTCGTAGTTTATTTCAAAAGTGGCCCGAGTTTACCTGGTCCGAGTTTACTGGTACCCAATCCGAATTAGTGTTTTTACCGCCGAAGTTGAATGCTTGACAAATTACTGACCTATAATATTTAAAATGTGCAGTTTTCCTTCTCAATAAATTATTGAGATATATAATTATAGCACGATTTCTAATTAAATATCTCCTATTGTTACTCTACCTTTACCTTTGGCTACGATCTTGAACTTTCCTTATGAATCACTTAGTGAAGGTTACTAATACTGCACAGTCGCTAAACTATACTAGATACACAAATTCTGAAGCTATCAAGTATACTCTCTCTATCTATCTCTCTTTATATCTCCCTGTTTCTCTATCTCACTCTGTATCTCTCTCTATCTATCTATTTATTTCTCACTAACTCTCTACCTTTCTCTCTCTCTCTTTTTATCTCTCTCTATATCACTATTTCTTTCTATCTCTCTCTCTCTCGATCCTGATGATATTATGAGCTATGTATATATATATATATATATATATATATATAGCCTACATATAAATAATCCTGGCTATGACCCTATACTGTAAGTAATCATATTCTATACAAGCAAAATAGAATAGAGATGTTCCAAATGTATAAGGTGATTAATGACGAAGAATTTGAAAAGAAAGTTGTTGTAATTTTGCCATCTAATCTGGGTATGAAATATATTTAGAAAATATATCTAGAAAATTGTAATTTGATCAATGCAATATCTGGCAGGAAAAGCACCCAATCATCACAGTTAAATGGTAATAGTGCAGAGTATAGAGTTGTTGTATGGTATGAACAATTCAGAAAACTTATCGGGAACTCATCTGCTGTGACAGATAAAAACGAAGAAATATCTCCAGTTTTTGAAAACTTGCATATAAAATACTACTTATTTACACTTGATGAATATATGAAAGCGAAAAGATCAATAAAATGGGGAAAAAGCGCTGGGGAATATGGTATAATGCCAGAAGTACTCAAATATGTTCCAATTGATGACATTATACTGAATATCATAAATAAGTCTTATATAAACAGTAAACAGCCTCACATTTCTAACATAGTCCCAGTACCTAAATCGGGAAATCTCACCAAAGCTGATAACTACCGTAGAAGTAGCCTCTCTTCTGTAATTGCAAAACTTATAATCGAATGATACTCAATCGAATACGTCCAGTATTAGATCCTCTACTTAAACATAATAACAATGGATGCAGACAGAAGAGATCAACGGTCAGATACTAACAATAAGAAGGATACTGGAGGGAATTACGAATAAGAATTTATCAGCTCTCTTAACATAGAGTCAAGATGGCTAAAGTAGTAGGTATCTACTTAGAAGTACCTACTTAGATCATATGGAATACCTGATAATCTTGTTAATGCAATAAATGGTAGTTAAATTAATACTAGAGCGAACGTACACTCACCAGATGGAGTATTTAAGGAGTTTGATATAGTAACCGGAGTTCTACAAGGGGTACTATATTACCTTACATATGTATTAGTGTACTAGATTATACACTTAGAAAATCAATCAATGGACAACTTCCGTCGGACGTGAAGAGGAATTGGGATTTACCATAGTCCCGCATAAAAGTCGGAGATTGTTTCCAATTGTTCTAACAGATTTGGATTTGTCTTATGATATAGCTTTATTAATAAATTATTAATAAATTAGTATCCAATACTGTAAGTCAAATAGTTACTGTTAAGGTTAAAGTCTGAATGCAAAAAATAGAAATACATCTGAATACTAAAAAGAATCAAATAATAGTCTTTAACACACTTGACTCAATGGTATTATAAACAGCTGATAGTCAAAGTTACAAGTCGAAAAAGACTTCAAATACCTTGTTTCTTGGATCAACTAGTCAGAAAAGTACTTTAAAGTGAGAAAGGCTCTAGCATGGAATGCACTACATAGAATGCACATTATATGGAAGTCTATTATATGGACACTGAACGTTCAACAGCAGAAATTACTGCACATACATCCAAATGTTTCGTAAAGCCCTTAATATATCTTGGATGGAACACTTTACAAACAAAAATCTGTATGGTAAATTACCTTTTATTTTTTCCAAAATTAAATCCAGAAGGATTAAAATGGCTGGATACTGTATACTATAAGCTATACAGTGTATAGTGCATCCTGAACTATCAGAAAACAAGCTCATTCTATGGAAACCTAAACAAGGAAAAGATTATTAGCACTATAGTGTTAATTATAATTAGCTAATATACACTATATTATAGTGACTATAACATATATTTTATTAACATATATACATAGTTAAACGCTGGTGACCTTTGTTAACGTGCACCATCCGTTACCCCATCTATAGTGTAGCCTATACACTGTTCTCCTAGATAATCAATATATAATAACCAGCATGCTAGATAGAGATGTATGGCGGGAGTTGTCAAATACTGATGCTCGAGTAGAAGATCAACAAGATTATCCTCGAAATTAAGCAAGTTAGCATAACCCTATATCTCAATTTCCCGTAGTTAGTAAAACTATGGAACCTGTTATCAGTCGCCACCTGATATTTTATCTTAAGAATAATAAGTTATTGGAATCCTATAATAATGCATATATTAAATTCTATTACACTCTGACTGCTCTCTGTATGTTTATAGTGTACGTTTACTTATATATATATATAGTATCATACTATTAGCAAAGACCAAAGGACTTTGCTATTAGTATGCTCAAATACGTTATATATTAATACATAGACATATATATATATAGACATAGACATAGATATATATATTAATACATGAGTATGCTATATAGTAATATATAACTTGTCCGAGAGTTCTCATTGGCCATTAGTACTGCTACTCGACGGTTGGGACTCAGAAATTGTACTATAGAAATTATGAATTAGCTGAATTTTAGAAACGATATTATTGTTAATATATTGATAACCAAATTACTAAATTGGTGGTTGAGTGATATAGATGCCAACGTGATACAACCTATTAATATTGTCCATAAATTCGGCATAGAAGTTTTAACTCAACTATACAATATATAGTCTATATTGCTCTAATGTACCTTCGAAGCCTATCTCGTATTGAGGCATTCGTGGTTTTAATATTACAACTGAAATGTAATTTTACATTTTTATTAACATCATATTATTTAATGTATATATATTTTATGTTATATAATAGGTTACATAATACTATTTAAAATATGCATATTTTGTGTAAAATGTGTTATATAAATTAATATTATTATTTTTGTATATTTCTATTAATTTGATATATATATATATATAAATATAGTATTATATAATAATCATTTTTACATAAATGAAAAATATCTATATTAATATAAAAATTATTCATATGAATAATAAATATAAAATATACATTTTATTAATTATATAATGTATGGATAGTTTACATTGTAAATCTAAGAGATATGATCTAAACATTTATAACAGATAAATTAATCTTATATTATTTTCAAATTTGTATTAATTGACAATTTATTATTTAACTAGATCAATAAAATTTGATTAAAACAACTCATTTTATAGATTGATAATTGAGTTTATAATAATATTCATTTGATAAAGTATTTATGAAGTGAAAAATAATGGATATACTATTTTATTAAACATAAGTGTATAGATGAATTCTATAATTGTAAGTTTATGAATTGTATATCATGTATATAATAAAGAAAGAAATTATTATTCTACTTTTAAGTTATTATAAATTATATTTCAAATAGGTAGTTTATATAGAATAAATTCATGATTTTATATATATTTTCAATGAATTCTGATACAAATTATTTATATTAAATATAACCATGATAAAGTAATAGTAGATTTATCTATGTAGGTTATTAATATTTATAAATATAACACATGAATAATATACAACATAGATTATTTTATACTAAGTTGTTTAACTAAGAAATATTCTATTTTAAGAAATTTAGTTTTATAATAAAAAGAAATAAGCATTGCTAGATATAGGATAATATATCGGATGAATATATTAAAATACTTTTAAAAATTTTAATTACTAAAAAGATTTTTGATTTATATAAATTAAATCAAGTTTATACATTTTATTAAATTATTATATATTTATACAATTATATATATATTAATTTATACTAACTAAAAAGATATAATATTGATAATTTCAATTTAATTTAAATTAAACTATTATAATATTTATTAATATAAGTTCATATATTACGAAAATTAATTGTTTTTATATATATTTATCCAGAATACAAATTAAGTTTATTATTTATTAAGAGTTCATCTTCATCAATAAAACAATTTAATTGATATAGGATATTCTAAACATGTGCTTATAACTGCTTATAAGGCTGATGCTCCAGATATGATTTCATTCAGTTCTCTAGTAATAACAGCCTGTCTTGTACGGTTATATTTTAATTGCAATTTTTCAATCATCTCTCCAGCATTCTTACTAGCTCCTTCCATAGCTGTCATTCTAGAACTTTGTTCACTGCATGCACTTTCTTTTAATGCAAAATAAATCATAGAAGATAAAGAAAATTCACTGAAATTTCTAAGTACATCTTCATCTACACTGTAAAATATTTTAAATTATATTTTAGTAGGCAAAGAAAATAATCAAAACTGATTATATTAATATGTGTATATTACACTAGTATTAACATATATGTAATAGAGATTTTTAATTGTATTTAAATTATAGTATATAATGTATTAACAATATGAATTTTTTAATTTTTATTTGTATGGTATTACTTAAATTATTTATAGTATTATTAAAAATTATAAAATTTAACTTTTAGGATACAAATTAAATAAATATTATAAATAACTATACTACAACTACATCATAAAATAATACAGTTAGATATATATATATATATGAATATAAATTACAAATTATAGATTTAATTGTATACAAATTAATATGAATAATTGAATTAATAATGTTAACTAATATACATATTTTATAATATATAAGATTATTGTCATACATTATGACTCATAATACAAAATTGATCTCTTACAAAAAAAGTATATTTATCAAGATAGCAGTATAAACTGAAAATAACACAATAAAAAATAGTGTATATTATTATTAGTATAATTTAATGAAATAAATTAAATACAAAATGTATATATAATTAAAGTTTATATATAATTAAAGTATATACAAATTATTTAAAAATAATATCAGATTTATATGTTTAAAAAAATATTAATAACTATTAAATAAATTAATATTAATATATAACTAAATTATGAAAATAAAATACAGTACATGTTAAATATAATAAATTATCACCAATATAAATTATATATAAATAATGAAGAATGTAAGAAGATATAAAATCACTTTTGGTTACATTTGAAATTAATTGAATACATATATATTTATTATTTAATAAATATAAATAAATGATTACCCAATTATTCAATATAAACTAAAATTGTAATATAAATTTTTGTTTAATCTATTGTAAAATTTCATTTATATAAATATGTTAAAATATATGTTAAAATAATCATACAATATGAAAAATATTTACATTTATATTATAAATACAAGTTATAATGAATTAAAAATTATTAGTTTGTGCATTCATTATAAAATAAATAATTTATTAGATTATAAAATTATTATACGATGTAAATATATAAAACGAATTTAAAATAACTACAAATTTGTAATATACCTGTCATAAGATGATATCCCTTCACAATTAGCAACAGTTTGTAGAGAATGTATTGGTTGACTTGTAGTGTTGTATGTTACCACAGATCTAAATAGTTATTCAATTATTATAATGAAAGAAATAATTTAAAAAATAATATCATATAATTTATAAAAATTATATGTTTAAAAATAAATTTATATTAATTTTTATTTAATTAATATTTAATGTAGAATATTAAATATATTTTCTTTGTCATATAATTAAATAATACAAACTTGAATTTATTATAAATAAGTTCAGAAGATTCAAATTCAACTCCAGATTGCATGATTTGATCAGCTACAACATTGGCATCAGAGAAAGATGGTGGTGATTTTCCTATTCCAGTAAATGAAACAAGCAAATTGTTTTTGAATTCCCTATATAATATATGTGTGATATATTTATATTTAAAGATTGATAAAAATTAAATATATTAAATAGTAAAACTGAAATAAACCTAAAGAGTAGAGCTTTCATCTTTTCACCTACAGCAACGATTTTAATTTCACATTCTGGTTTCTCTTGAATCATTTTACGAATAGCACGGTAGATGTTAGTATGTACAGCTCCACAAAGACCCTTGTCAGATGAAATAGCAATCACCAAATGTGTTGGTTTAGCTTCACCTTCATTTAGTTCCAGTTTCTCATAGAATGCTATCAAATGAAATTATCATTTAAATAACAATACATTACAATTCGAAATAAATCATATAATTTCAGACTAAAAATTCAAGGATATTAAATGTATCATTAAGGCTACACTTTCGCACATTTACATTTAAAAAATAGGGAAAAGTAGTTATAAAAAGATATAATTAAGTCTATTATATATATTGAAATAAAGTTGGCACATACGTGAGATTAATATTTATAATATAAATTTATTAAATTATAAAAGAAATTTTATAAAATTGTAATTATTCACTTCAAAATATTAAGTTCATATATAAAATATAAAAATAAATAAATTAGCATCACTTTAAATGTGCGGGATACCCTTAAATTGATTTAATTGATTATAAAATTATAAGAACTATTAAAAATAATCTTAATTATCATTATAGTGTCCAGCAGTAAATACAAAATATGGTCAATCTGTAACATTTATTATCTCAGAATATAAAATGTTCGCATAGAAATTGATAATTTTACGAACTTTCACACTTTCTGTTATTATATATAATATTTATATTATCGTCATTTTAAAATATAAATATTTTAAAAACTAGTAATCTTATTTTTACAATATTCACTATATCACTATTATTGCGAATATTAATATAATGCAATTAAAGTATACACAAATATTTCATGAGATATTGAATTTTCAACAAAAAAAGCCTAATTACATTGAAAAAAATAACCAGTATATCATTAGATATATATATATATATATATTATACTCTCAAGGGGATATATATTAAAATATAATTGTAAAGAGATAGGGAAAACATTGCCTCCGCTTATTGAGTGTTTCGAAAAAAATCTTCTTTAAATTTTAAAATTATTTTTTGTTATATAAAAAGGACATTTATATCTATAATCCTAGACACAATAAAAATTAAAAAAATATATATTACATGTTAATAATAGACATACTATAATAGTTTATAATAATAAACATACATTTATGTTATATTAATTTTTCACAAATTTTATAAAATCCAATACATCATAATTATATTTTTTAATATTTTCTAATTCGAATTGTGCATACATATGGACCATATGATATGGTATTTGTATATAGCAAAAGAAATTAGGTTGATCGCTTCAGTATTTTTATCTGAACACTCATTGATATACACAAAAAACATAAGCAAAAAAAAGTATACTGAGTAAAAATGCATTTGAAAAGTCAACAATAAATAAATTTAAAGAAATAAAATTATACATTCAGCTAATATAAAATTAATATTAAAAAGTAATTTTTGAATGTTTTCTTATCAATGTATAAATGTTATATTTATAGAATTTATATATATTATATATTATATAATAATTGTAGTACCTATATAAATGTTATTTTTTTATTATATCAGAGTGTAATAAAATTATGTATTTAACTAATATAAAATAAAATCAAAATTATAAAATAATAGATTTTATGTTTTCTTATTTATATATAAATGTTATATTTATAGAATTTATATATTAGATATTAGATATAACATTATATAACAATTTATATTAATTTTGAATGTAGATTTCAAAATAAATAATTTATTTAAAAAAGGCATTCTATAAAAAAAATGTTTATGCTATTTCTAAAATGATTTGATAAGTTTGTTTCACAGTTACTAAATAACATACCAATAATCAATAGGGATTACGATACTCATAAAGGACAAGTTGCGTCTTAAAGGTTAAATTTGACATGTAGTGTATACGCCTATAGGCGTGGCGATATATTCATATCCAGTAGATTGACAGACGAAATTTCGCCTCCTATTCCTTAATTTTGCTGGCGTCCTGAATGCGCACTAGTTAATAACTATAAAAAAACTATCTACAATATCATATAATCCAATTAGCGTTTATAGTATTTATATCAGTGTTATCATATGATGAGTCACAGTTAAATATAGAATAGGTAGTAAAACTAGCGCGCATTAATGACGCCAGCAAAATTAAGGAATAGGAGGCAACATTTCGATATTAGTCATCTATCAATCTACTGGATATGAATATATCGCCACGCCTACACTACATGTCAAATTTAACCTTTGAGGCGCAACTCGTCCTTTATGATCGTCTCCCATTAATAGTACATTATAATTTTTTTTTGATTTTAACGAATTTATCCATGGTGATATCCCCTTACGAGTATTATTGAAATTATATATAAGGCTTAAAATACTTAATAAATTTGTAAACTAAAATAATATATGAAATATACTAGCGAAATATTTAATTTTTAATAACGTAATACAAATTAATTGTAAACATTACTTTAAATATAAATACATTTGCTCGAGTTACCTTTGGCTCCGACACCATAGGCACGAGCTGGACGGAGTTCCCTTTCAGCGCGAGCATATTTAGCAGCCGATATCATCTTCATGGATTTTGTGATCTTACGAATGTTGGTTACAGCCTTTAATCGCATGTTAACTAAAATATAAATCAAATATACATATATATATATATATATATATTCAATAATATTATTATACTAACTGTCTTTGAGTGTGGCCATACCTCGTACGTTAGTACTGAAATAAAATAATATACATTAGTAAATCATGATTAAAATAATGTATATGTTTGAAATATATAAAGAGTATAGGATGAATTATTATATATTTATATGAAAGAAATATATATTGTAAATGTATATGATATTAAAAATAAATTTGTTGCGCAGATGTAATAGTAATACTTCATGCTATCAAGTGTATTGAAATATTATCATGCAATCATAAGAAATTCATATTTACTATTTCAAATTCATATTTATACATTCATTATACAAAATTATATATATTATAATTATGATATGTCAAATAAATAAGCTTAGATTAGTGTTTTTAAAAGTGTTTACATATTGAAGATTAGTATTATATTCGATAATTAAATCTTTATAATAAATATATAAATTAACTATTATTCACAATAATTAATATTTATTTTAAATAAATTATTTATAAAACATCATTTATACTCATAAATATAGCGAATTTAGGTATAATATTTACATGAAATGATACATAAATGATTATACATCTATTTTCTATATAATATTTATTTTAATTGTTTTTTAAATTTAAAATTATGAGGGTAGTGCTTTTTTTTAAGTAAATATTTCGGATTTAACAATATAATAATTTGATATCATAAATTGCACCCTATAGCGATAGCTGACCTATAGCTGACCTAATAAAAATTTGTAGTTGACTGTAACCATATATATATATATATATATAATCATGATATATTTAAAAATATTTTTTTAAAAATAAGAACCAAATATATACTAATAGAGAATTACAAGTTACAAACATGATTTTGGTTCAATACATATTTTATATTATAAAAAATATAACTTTATGCATGGATAATTTAATGGCCACTTTATAAGTAGTAGGTCATATAGATTACTCTATAATACAGATTATGAATATATAATAATCTGTATAATATAATTATTTATAATATATGTATGGAAATATAAAACAAATATATGAGTATAATAAAAATAACTATATAATTAGTCAATAACAACAAAATAATATATCGGGATTCAAATAAATTTTTTTTTTTTAATATTATAATTAATTGTATATGAATTATAATGTGAAAATATAGTAATATAAACATGTAATATAATATAAAATATATAGATATGGTTGCAGGAGGATGTGGCCCCATTTATAATGAAAAGTTGGCATCTAAAAATATCATAATATAAGTAGGTTATAATGTTCTAATGATCTATTTATATGTATATATAAATCCTGCCACTCTATAATATCTGCATATAATACATATGGCAGATGTGCAGATGACATCTTCACATATTCATTTGAAATAAATCTGAAAATATATACAAAAGGAGTAGATGGCGAAGTATCTATGTTGAATATCATATTGAATATGTATGGAAGTATTCCTATTAGTTATATGTACTGATATTGTATTGTGGCAGGTTGTATATGCAGATATAAAACTATGTATAATTATAACCTAATTTTATATATGTGGCTATATATGCTATATTTTCATTTTTAATGTGTCGTATTCCTCCAGGCACCACACATATAGATAGTATCTATTAGATACACACATATTTACAAAGTGTAGCTTTGATTAGAGATACATCCTAATATATATATATATATATAGTTTAATATATAGCCCAATATTCTATAGATATTATTATTCAATAGGTGTGTCGTTAGGTATTATTAAATAGTATATGATATTTTATAGTTTCAATATTTTTGGTAACTCGTAACAATTTATTGATATAATATCGAATTAAATAATATAACGTGGTTCGGAGTTATAGCAGAAGTTAATTAAAAATATAATATTGTTATCTTTCAAAATAATTAAAGTGGTGGTTCTATATAGATAGCAAAATTACGGGTAGACAGTGAAAATAGAATCGCATGAGCTCTCTAAATAATGAGGTGGTATTAAATAGATCGATAAATTGCTATATGTATTGTATTTTATACATGAGTATTATATTTTCACCATGTAAAAATATATAAAGAATATACATTATATAGAATCTGCGACATAGTTATAATTTTTGATATTTTTTAAATAGTAATTAATAAGTATAAGTAATATAATATAAACATCTAAAATATATATTTCTGATATATTATATGTAAGGAATATTCCTGTATATGTTATTTAACAAAAAATTATATATACGTAATTTTGGATAACAGTAATCCCATGTGAATTGATTTCGTGGATTGGAGATTTTGTGCAGTGTAAATTTTACTATTTATAAATAATTATTTATATTAATATGTATTTTCATTGCACACAAGATCACCAATTCACATTATATCCCTTCGCATGGATCACTGGTATCTTAAGTTACATATATATATAATTAAATAGTATTCCTTATATATAATATATCAGAAAATATATTCTATGTTTGTATTTATATTAGTTGTACTTTATTAATTACTATTTAAAAAATATTCAAAATTATAAATTTATAATTTTTGTTTAAAAAGTTCACTATCTCAGATTCTATATAAATAAATATTTGTACACAGTGGAAATATAATACATATGTATATATAAAATACATTAAATATCGCAATTTCTCTATCTATTTAGAATCACCTCATTATTTAGAGAAATTTCTTCGACTATAAGTTATAGTTCCTATGGATAGTATGGACGGTGGTCAAAAATTAAATAACTATACACAACAAAGTTCATGCGTGTCTCTCAATGCGTACGTCGCGCTAATATATTATTAGTAGTTAATAATTACTTTGTATAGGCTCATTTCGGTATATAAAGCAGCTAAACATAAACCAAATAAATCAAACAACCCAAAATATCAATCTGTAAATACTAATTAATCAATTAAAATGAATGGTGTATATGTATATTTTTATAAAGTCATTATTCCATATATACATGTTTTCATTTAGATTTTATTTCCGAGATCATATCATAAATTTGCGTAACGCACGCATTGCGTGAACTTTGCTATTTATAGTTATTTAATTTTTGCCTACCGTACGTATTCCCCGTTCCTATAACTTATAGGATAACTCTGATAACTCAACATATATTATATATTAAATAATTATAATATATAATGTAAATCATAAAAATAATAGTGATAAGTGACTTTATTAATAAAATTGTATAATGTATAATTTATATACTATATACTCTACATATATATATTTACAAAAAAATATATAATTTATTATATAATGTAATAGAATAAATTTGAAAACAAATTGTGACCTTCACAAAATTATGTTTAAATATATGGATAATATAACTAAATATTATTTAAAACATACATATCAATACTATACTATATATACTTATGAAATAAATAGTATAATTTAGTAATGTGATTAATAACCAGGCAGGGGCCATTTGCATACTTGCTCGGCTAAACATTTTGTATGAACTCCAAATCCTACAGGAAGATAATATGTTAAATAAATAATATAAACAATTCAAATTTTATATGATTAATATAGATGTAAAATTATAATTTTTTATAAAATTATTAATATATATATATAAATAATTATTTGTACATATTAAATGAAAATATATCTATAACATATTTCAATAAAAACCTATTATAATAATGATATTATTATATTACCTTGTAAATTGATTAAAGATACTATATTAACCTCTTCGTGAACTTAAGAATAGCACTGACTCTGACGACAAATATAATTATTATTTTATATTTAATAGATTTTTATATTTGTTTAAAAATATTACATCATTTATTTATATAATTATAATTAACTATATTATAAGTTAATAATATTATTATTTCATTAAAACATAATTAATTCAAAATCATATATTAACTATATGTTTACAATTTATTGATAAAATACTTTTTTCTCTCAAATTTACACTCGGTCATTGGGTCTCTCTATAAAATATAATCATGTCGTCTAGATTGCTAAATGTATCTGCGCAAACTGTTTCTAGGTTCTCTAAGACAATCAAGGTAATATTGAGATATGTATAGTAGTATATGGTGTATTAATAAAGCTATTGATACACCAGAATCAATTTTATAACCTATTTATTTTTGAATTTAAATTTGTTTCTAATTTTATTCTCAAGGACAATTTATTATCATGTTAAAATAAATCATAATTATTATGATAATACAATAACTATAGCATTTAGTGTATAAATGATATAATTTATTATAAATGTTATGTAACTATTTATATATTTATTATAATGCTTCAAAAATATACAAATTCATTTATTTATTCTGATTTTGATAATTCAATTTGATTAAATTTAAAATAATTATTATTATTATAATATATTACTAAATTGTGATTTTATTAAAATTATATTAGATACAAATTGTTAAATATATCTAATATCAAGTGACGTTTTCGTTTATATTTATATAATTATTATGTCAATATATCGTTAGTTTATTTTTACTAATATTAGATTCAAATTCAATTTGATTAAATTTAAAATAATTATTATTATTATAATATATTACTAAATTGTGATTTTATTAAAATTATATTAGATACAAATTGTTAAATATATCTAATATCAAGTGACGTTTTCGTTTATATTTATATAATTATTATGTCAATATATCGTTAGTTTATTTTTACTAATATTAGATTCAAATTCAATTTGATTAAATTTAAAATAATTATTATTATTATAATATATTACTAAATTGTGATTTTATTAAAATTATATTAGATACAAATTGTTAAATATATCTAATATCAAGTGACGTTTTCGTTTATATTTATATAATTATTATGTCAATATATCGTTAGTTTATTTTTACTAATATTAGATTCAAATTTAAATTACATTTTTCTGTAATTCACATACTCGAGCGAATATTTTATTAATATCTCAGGGATACACATGTATTATATATATATATATATATATATATATATATATATATATATATATATATATATATATATATATATATATATTTAAATTATATAATATATATTGTGTTCTACTTTATATAATTACTTATATCGTTAATCTCGAAGCAGGCCTCCGATTATTATTAGAATGTCAGTTCAATTTTTATTTCGGAGCTGTGTGATTTCTTTGGTTTGGTTTTATTTTGATGTTTTTTTAGATGCATTATTATAATGATTATATCCCCAAGTGAGCCTATAAAATATTGTGTTACTATTAAATATCTTATAATGCGTATAATGTTCAGTAGTGCATATATAAGTACCGCCCACCTTGGACTCTGACATTATTATAATAACAATCGGTGGCCTGCTTCGAGATAATTCAATTATATACATGAGTATACACTTAATTATACCAATGAATAAATTACTGTAATTAAAAATCCGAATAAGTTACAAACTCCATATTAAATATTATCTGCTATCAACAGAAGTTTACGATCAACGGACATAGATGCCCGTCGATCGTAAAGTTAATCATATATTCTATACTATAGAAATCTATTCCGTCGATCGTTAAGTTCACTTGGTTGTATTGTATTATTCGTATAAATATACGTCGATCGTAGAGTTAATCTTTATATGCTAAAATAGAATATGTCCATTTATCGTAAACTTCTGTTGATCCATTGATCGTACTTAATATTATAGATCATTATAATAATAACCATATTTTTATTGTACCAAAAAAAATTATTATAAATAACATCATAAATTTAAAATCCTTGCACAGTAAGACATATTAAACATTATCTGCTCATAATTATGAAAAATAATTTCCTATTATAATTATTCCACATATTTTATAAATTATATTTCAAACTAATTATACCAATAAATTATCCACTCTATAATACGGTATTAATAATGTATTAATAATTCATATACTATATGATGTAGTGCATAATTCATACTACGAATACATATTGATATAATATAATATTATTAATATTATTTTATATTCTAAAAAGATGTTGCAATCGTGATATTCAATATAAAATATAGCTTATGTGGATTATGTACCATAACCATTTTTATAATAACATTTTTATGATATCATATATTTCAACCTAAAGATAAATTAATATAAATTATCTATTATATAATACTGCATTATAAAATGTTTTGTTAAGACATAAATATATATATATATATATATGTGGATACCAGTGAACTCGTGCGAAAGTTAATTTAAATAATTATTTATAAAATTAGAATTTACACTCCGCACGAAATCACTTTACACGGGATCATTGGTTACCTATTAATAATAGGCTATTATATCATATATCACGTAGTTTTTTAATATTACTCTATTTAATAGAGTCTATTATATATAATATATATATATATATATATATATATATACTAGTAATACGTTGCATTATTGATATTCTATAAGTAGTAGGTATTGTGTTCTATATAGCTGGATTTTTAATTTTCAATGTCGGATTATGTAACGTAGGTGATATGATTTCTACTTAGACATATTTGTGGAAATCTATTTTATACTTGCATGATTTTATTGTATTGTATTATGGTCTAGTAGAAAATATTTGAATGTTATATAAATTAAAGAGATTTTAAATACTTTTAATATGTTTATATTAAAATCGTAATACAATATAAATTATATTATATAATGCACATTCTATTAATTAGAATCTACAATTAAATATCTTTTTATTCAAATGAATTTATAATTAAATTCATATATTTAATTTATAATTTATTTTTAACATAGTTAAAACAAATTAATGTATTTAAAAAATATATCTAGTATAAAATCATTAAAATATAATTATTTATTAGGGTTGTAAAAATTTGTGTCCTAGTAATTAAATGTCAAGTATGAAATATTCATGTCCATTTAAAAATTTAAGAAATCGAGTCCCCTACAGTTTATTTACGAGTTGAGTATTTAAAACAAGACTCTAATGCCAATTTTAAAACTGTACATAATACATATAACAAAAATCAATTAAATATATGGAATTATTTCATAGTTGAATGCGTTATGTGTTATTTAAAGAAATACTATATTAAATATAGATTTATTTATTATTAATTTAAACACCAGTCACGTCATCTTTTGACGATTAATGTTAACTTTGAACATAGTATTTATGATGTTTTCTATAATTTTAGGATTTATTTGGATTTCAAGTCTTATATTTTTGTATATACTACTTCATTGCAATTTTGACCCTATACATATTGGTTTTAAAATGGAGTACTATTATATATTTACCATGTTTTAAAATTATTCCAACACATTTTTTATAATAAATATATAATAAATTTCTGTATAAAGGCAACAATTTGTATAAATTACAATGCATAGTTCAACTTTATCAAACGATATCGGAAACTATTTATTTTAATATATACTAGTACCTCCTATAGTTTAACTATGTGATTATTGCCTTAAATTAGCTATTACAGCTATTATTCTTCCTAGTTACAACTATAACAAAATATCAAGCTGTTTATGATTATTCAAATATAAATATGAGTTCACCAATTTAATATACAGTTTAAAATAATATTTTGGTTGTAAAGTATTGAATGTAAATACTTTTACACTTTTTCAGGTTAAGTTCAGTACACATTAGTATCAAACTAACTCCGGGTAGCCAAATAAAACATATTTTCAAATTTATTTAAAGTAAAGAGCAATTATAAAATTGTTATTTATTGAAATATAATTTTGTTATATGATATTATTTTAAATTAAAATATATTCATGACATGACCAATTGACTTTAGTTACTTACTCTTAGCTGAAAAAGCATATTCTATATGGTTTAATTACATTTTAAAAATCATTCAACATATTTACATAATTAACTTCTAATATAAGTTGTTCATAAAGATTATTTATTATAAATGGAATATGAATAATTTATCAGCTTTTATAATTATAATTTAGTAACAATGGTCCTCAAAGCTACAAAATAAAGTCACATTTTACTATTATTTCAATCAGTCTATATTTCAACATTTTTATGAATAACATTTTAAATATTATATTATATCGGATAGTTTTATTCTATCTAACTGTGATTAAAATTTAATAATAAATATTAAAAATAATATTTTTTTGTAAATTTATTAGCTTCTTTTTCAAATAAGCATACACAAAATTAAATAAGTACATACAATCTTTTGTAGTTATGGCTATAATCATATAGTGATTTATATTGTTTGAACGTTTAAAATAGACTACAATAATATAAAGTATATTTTATATAATGGTAATTGTAAACAAACATTTGCATTTAAAAATCTAGTTAATAAAATGTATATAAAATTAATAAATATGAATCTTAAAGATGCTACAATTTTAATAAGTATAAGAATTCATAAATGCTATTATGTAGACAATTTTAATATTGAATTTTCTATTTACATGTGAAGACTAGGGATGGAAATAATATAATTTTACTCTAAAGTAATCGGGTGTAAAAAATGTTATACAAATTATTTTCATAATAGGTCTATAATATGAACCTTGATAATTATGATGTTAAATGTTTGAAACAGTCTAATAAATATATGTGTAGTTTTATATTTTCTAATGTATAATATAATATAATTAATATATATATATATCTTTACATTTTTCTTTAAATATAATTTAAAATTGTCTTTGTGTATGATATTTTTATTAATTTGATCAGTAATTATTTCAGTTTAAATATAATAATATATTTTACTATTCTGTAGTTAAATAGCAGAAGTATCGTCAGCCAATCAGCAGCTTACGAACAAACTTTAAATGCTCCCGAAGTAAAAGTTACTACTTTAGAAAATGGTCTTCGAATTGCCACTGAGAATTCTGGTATCCCCACTGCCACTGTTGGTCTTTGGATAGATGCCGGTAGTCGGTATGAAAATGCAAAGAATAACGGTGTCGCTCATTTCCTTGAGCACATGGCATTTAAGGTTTGCATGATGATATCATTTGTATCCTGAATATTATAAATAAATATATAATACATTTGATTTTTTAACTTATTTTAGTGAAATAAGATTCTAGGTTTCTTTTAACTTAAATAGTTATAGCTTTATCTAATTTTAATATGTTATTATATGAAATATAACACTAATTTTATATATGTTAACATTCCTATATAATTTAGGTTATATAATAATCATTTAATATACATATTATAAATATAATAATATAGAATATATATGATATTCTAAATGTATTCATTTTAACTTATAATTATATAATATTATATATTTAAAAATTTTAAATAATTTTAAATTAAAATTATTACTTTGTCTTACTATATCTTGATATATTTTATTATTGATTATAATCAATAATTATTCATCAATATTCACCCTTACATACATGTATCAGGGTACATCTAAGAGGTCTCAGACTGATTTAGAGTTGGAAGTAGAATCAATGGGAGCTCATCTTAATGCCTACACTTCTCGAGAACAAACCGTCTACTATGCTAAGTCATTTGCTAAAGATGTTGACCGATCCGTTGAAATACTCTCGGATATTGTACAGCACTCCAAGCTCGGAGAGTATGAGATCGAGAGAGAAAGAAGTGTTATCCTTCGTGAAATGCAGGTTACTTTTTATTACTTTGTGTTACTTTTTTATCCTTTATTTCTCTCAAATGCGGGACCAATTTATTAATATAATTCAATTGTAGTAATATCTATAATTAACATTAACTATTAGATTATCTATAGGTAATTCCTATTTTGTAAATTATGTGTTTTTTATTTTATTGGTGAATAATGATATTACATAAGAATAATCTTATTTATTACTTCTTTAGTATATCTAATTTATAGATAACATTTTGTAGAATATAATTTATAAAATTAACTGGCAATAAAATAGTGTCTGTTATTAATAAAATTATATTTTTATATATATATATTCCATTGTATATTTTGTATAGTAACATATATTACAAATTATGAATAGCTACATTATGACATTAATAATGTATTGAATATATACAGGAAGTAGAAATGAACCTCCAGGAAGTAGTATTTGATCACTTACACGCATCTGCCTATCAAGGTACCCCACTAGGGCGTACTATTCTCGGACCAACTGAAAACATTGAATCCATACAACGTACCGACTTGGTAGAATATATCAACACCCACTACAAGGCACCCCGTATGGTTCTTGCAGGAGCTGGAGGTAAGCTTTGTTTTCACCTAATAATCAACAGTATTATTTAGGGTTGTTCATATGTACTCATTATCTAATGGAATTATCGCGGAAAAAATTATATATATCGATAAATGTTACACTTATTTGATATTAATGCTCAGTTATTGAATATATATGTATAATTATAGAGGAGACCAGTAAATAAATATTAAGTTCATAATAAATAATTTTATTTTAAAATTAGTTAAAATTAAAAAAAAAATACTAAATATATTATTATTACTAGGGTTGTTAAAAAACGCGTTTTTTATTATTGTTTGTTTAAAACATGTTTTGAACGGTTTTTTTCGTTTTTAATTCGTTTTATTCGTTTTTTATCCGTTTTTTTCTGTTACAAAATATAAAATTATTTAAATAAAGTAGATATGTTAAATAATAAAATAATAATAAAGTAAATACATATTATATGAATAATCAGTTAACCTAATTATAATATTTATTTTGTTATAACACTGAGTATTTCTGTATTATTTAATTATTTGTTATAGACATGGAGATTGTATCACAATCTATAGATATATGTACATTATATAATTAATATTATAAAAGCTGTATGAACTTTCATATTTATATTATAATAAATTATTATAAATAATAAAGTAAAATTAGATTTCTTTTATGTTCTGATATAATAAATTATATAATAATATATATTATGAACTTTCATATTTCTTTTATATATTAATATATTATTAAAAAAATATGAAAATTCATACTATTTTTTTTATATAATTTTAAACATAATATATATTATTATACAATTTATTATATCAAAACATAAAAGAAATCTAATTTAACTTTTAATAATAATATTATATTTGTATACACATATTTTATACATTTATTAAATATTCATTCATTTTTCAATTATTATACAATTTATTATATCAAAAAAAAGAGCAGATAAATTATTATTTGTCAAATTGAATTTAAATTTAAATTTAAATATTAACAATTAAATAAATATATGTATAAATGTATGTCTCTTGTTTTTTTCTGTTTTTTTCGTTTTTTATTCTATGTTTAAAACGCGTTTAAAATGTCTGTTTAAAACGTGTTTTTTATTAACTCACAACCCTAATTATTACTAATTATAGTGTGACATATAGAATAAGTTAGACAATTTTCAATTATCACATACAAATTAATAATTTGACTTGTATATGAGTTATCCATATTAATTTCACATATATACTACGCTTATGAAAAGTAGCATATATATATATATCAGTGTTCATTCTAGAGCTACCCAGCTACCCAAATTGGGAAGTGCCCTAATTGTGTGGGTAGCTGCCCTAAATATATGATTATATGGATTAAGTTTAATTATTAAGTTATTATTAATATACTTGTAATATCATTAATTAAAAGTGTTATATCTATAATTAAAGGAATATATTATTTAATAAATGTCAGTTTTCCAATGAATATTTATAAAATGACGATTAAATGTGTTATTATTATTATATTATTATTTAAGTATTAAAATAATGAAGAATTTATTATTTAATAAATGGCAGATTTTTAATAAATATTTGTAAAATGGCGATTAAATGTATTATTATTTAAGTATTAAAATAATGAAGAATTTGTATTTAATAAATGGCAGATTTTCAATAAATATTTATAAAATGGCGATTAAATGTATTATTATTATTCTATTATTATTTAAGTATTAAAATAATGGAGAATGTGAATAACTTCTGTCATAACATTAGAATAAATTCATTATTTTTCAAATAATGGCGAATATATACTATTTGCCCTTTGTTATATCCGTTTGATATTTTATATAAACAAACAATTTAGATTCAAATACAAATTAAATATGAAATATGATAAAAAACTCTTGATCTATATTTAGAATAATCTATTTTTAGATTGGGTAGCAAATTCACTACCAAAAATGAAAATTGGGTAGCAAACTTTAAATATTGGGTAGTGAATTTGCTACCAATTTATATTTATAATAATATATGAAAATTAATTCAATAATTATTTTTATTCCAATTCTTTTTTCCCATTATATATAAATCACGTGATTGTTTTATTTAAAATTTGTAATTTTTATATATTTATTCAAAATCCTATTTTAAAATGTAATATTAAAGTGATATATGACATATTAAAAACCATGAAAATATAAAAATAATGAAACATTTAATCACCAATATTATTAATAAGTTCACTGTTTTTTATATTCATAATAATTAAACTGTATACTTTTTAAATGTATTATTATCTAATTATTAAATTTAAAATTATTATTTTTATTATTACATTAATATTTAATAATATCATATTATATATTAATTATCATACTTATCATAATTATTATTCTTATATATAATATATAATGTTTAAAATATAATGTCATAAATATCATGTATTATACTACTTATTAGTTATTATATATATATTGAATTTAAAATCAACCGTTGTACGGAGTACGTTCTGCATGTTGATACATGAGCATGACATATTTTATATTGATTTTATTATGATAAAATTGGTATCACTGGAAAGCTTATTAAATTATATAATACAATTCATATTATGTTTTTTTAAATTTTTATTTAAACAAAAGTTATTAACAAAAATGTGCAAACAAATTATTAAATTTTAATAATCAATACAATTATAATATACATTCTAATTAATTTGTTATATTATCATAATAATTATGAAATTAAAATATCTTATATAAATTATATATAATAATGTGTACCAGTATGATATAATAATATTAATATAGATATAGGTATTTTTGTATATTTTTATCTACCTATAAGTATTTTTAAGTATTTATAAGTATGATATATTATATATAGTTAATTGTATATATATAATATATAATTAATGAAAATAATTACTATATATATTATATATTTAGTATCTTATAATTTGTATTATATAGAAACTTATTTATTTATATATTCCTATAAATACAACTCCATGTATTATAGTCTTTAATGATATAAATAACTAATCCTGTATACTTAACATAATAGTATACAGGTGTTTCTCGCGAAATATATCATTATGCTTATAATAGTCATTATAATAATATGAAAGTTTAAATTATAAATATACTATTCGATTGATTAGTAATATTACCAATACATTTATATAAAAAAATAAGTGTATATATATAAGTTTGATAGAGTTACAATTACATTACTATAATAAATATATAATTATATATATGATATTACAATAATCATAATAGTATAACTTATCGAGAACCAAATTACTTATATATCAAACTACTCGAACATCTAATTTAAAAAATATAACTTCTCGACTACCTAATTTTCAATATAACATATTAACCATCTAATTTCCAATATTATAAGATCTCAACTACATAATTTTCAATATTAAGACATTTCGAAAACAAAATTTTCAATATTATAATATCTCGACTACCTAATTTTCAATATTATAACATATCGAAAACATAATTTTCAATATTATAAGATCTCGACTACCTAATTTTCAATATTATAACATATCGACAACATAATTTTCAATATTATAAGATCTCGACTACCTAATTTTCAATATTATAACATATCGACAACATAATTTTCAATATTATAAGATCTCGACTACCTAATTTTCAATATTATAACATATCGACAACATAATTTTCAATATTATAATATCTCGACTACCTAATTTTCAATATTATAACATATCGACAACATAATTTTCAATATTATAAGATCTCGACTACCTAATTTTCAATATTATAACATATCGAAAACATAATTTTCAATATTATAAGATCTCGACTACCTACTTTTCAATATTATAACATATCGACAACATAAATTTTAATATTATAAGATCTCGACTACCTAATTTTCAATATTATAAATGCTCGAATTTCAAATTTTTAATATCTGAATATCTCATGAATCAAATGTTGAGAGATTGAATATAAAAAGAATTATTTGATATCAATGTATTAGAATTACAATTTGTAAATCATTTAATTGTAAACGAATAATAAGTAATCGAATCGAATACTTATTTGCTATTTATTTACATCTCTAATTCAAAAAGTCTCCTAAGTAGCTTTTGTTAGTAACAATTGTTACAGGTTTAAATTGCCTCAGGGTATAAGTGTCCATCTAATATATTATTTATTATAAATGAATTTATAAATAGATAGCGAAATTACCCATATGTCATCCTACATTTTACTTAGTAAAATATATTTAAATGCCCTATAATAATTTGTTTTGGTAGTTGCCCTGAAACCTAGAATGAACACTGATATATATATATATATAGATTATGATCATTAGACTTCATTTATCAAAGTAAAATGTCACCATTAATAAATGTATTAATTATTATATTTATATTTGATTCCATAAAAAATTAATATATACAATTAAAATGTAAAATGAAAATTTGTAAGACATTTTATTTTCCTTTAAGACATTAAATTTGATAGTTATCAATACAAATCTATATAACACAAATTATTTATGGTTGAAACATTCGGTCGTTTATCTTAAATTAATATTACTTATATTATACTTATATAATACTTATATTATACAGGTATTGATCACGATGCCCTAGTTGCTATTGCAGAAAAGAACTTTGGTTCATTGAAAGTAGGCTACGAAGGTACCGCTATTCCTGACTTGAAACCCTGCCGTTTTACAGGATCTGAGGTTATAACCATGACAACAACAACAATAGCAAGTAGATCAGTATAAGCTAACTATCATACAATCTGTAGATCCGTGTTCGTGATGATGACATGCCATTAGCTCACGTAGCTATCGCAGTAGAAGGTGCAGGCTGGTCTAACCCCGACAACATTGCTCTCATGGTTGCCAACACTCTGATTGGTTCCTGGGACCGTTCTCACGCCGGAGGTAGCGCTTTAGCCAGTCGTTTGGCTCAAGCTTCCTCCATGGACGGTCTCTGCCACTCGTTCCAATCTTTCAACACTTGCTACACCGATACTGGACTTTGGGGTGTCTACTTTGTTTCGGATCGTTTAACCATCGACGATATGCTGTTCAACTTACAGAAGGAATGGTTAGTAATTTTAGTGATAGTAATTTAAAATAATATTACAATTTAAAAAAATATTAGTTAACTCAATAACCTGTTAAATATTTGTATGATAAATACATCATTAATTATATTTTATATTACGTTTATCTTTCATTAATTTAATTTCTTTTATCTCTTCTTTTGTGATAACATTCATCATAATTCGATAACAAATATACAACTCATGCAATAATTACTATAAGGGTTGAGTGATGTGGGCGGGTGGAAAATACATTTATTAAAGAAACCGCGTTACAATTATGGTTCATGATTCCAGTCGATTATATTCATATACTATATGTATAATAGATAATTCATTAAATCGCCACCAGGATGAGACTCTGTACCAGCGTCACCGAATTCGAAGTTGACCGTGCAAAGAACCTTTTGAAAACCAACATGTTACTGATGTTGGATGGATCTACACCTATCTGTGAAGATATTGGACGGTATGCACATTACTAGTGAACGTGAATTATACATATATATTAATATATTGTGACATTACTGTTGAAAATAAGATTTTGTAAATATATGACTACATTTAAAATATTCTTAAAAATATCATTAAATATATCAAATATAAAATAAATTATATAAGTTTTTTAAATTTATTTAATTAATTGATAATTATTATTTGTAATTTAATGAATACATAAAGTGAATTATTTGTATTCAGAATTATCTGTGAAACTACTTTAATTAAGCAATACCTTTTTTAATATATTTTATATAATATTTGTCACATCAGACTTTAACTATATTTATATATTTATATATATATATCTATATTTGATAGTTATCAATGGTTATCCATATAGAAATAGTATCATATTTATATGAATATAATGTTTACAGTCAAATGTTATGCTACGGAAGACGTATCCCTCTACCCGAACTCGATGCCCGTATTGAAGCTGTAACCGCTTCTGTTATTCGTGAAGTTTGCACTAAATACATCTACGACAAATGTCCCGTTGTTGTAGGAGTAGGTTAGTCATGATTATAGTCTCATTGTAAGTATTATAATATGAAAACAAAAGAAATGATTTACATTATTATCTTAATTTTAAACATTTTACTAAGGAAAAAATATATTGAATAATTTTATGTATTACAAAATCCTTATAATAATTCATTATATATATATGTTGATATGTACTAATCATTGGTTTGATTGATCAGGACCCGTCGAAGGATTACCTGACTACACTCGTTCCCGTGCCGGTATGTTCTGGACTAGACTATAGATCTTCTTCATCAACAATATTACAACTTGTAAATACACAAATACACCACATAATTATTATTTATTTGTTGTCTGAAATACAAACTATATATATATAAAAATAAATAACATTATTACATTTGTATTTACTAATACAAAAAAAATATAAAATGTTTGCATAATTATTTGTTTTTTTTTACATACAAAATATATATTATTTAAAGTTAAATGTATTTATTAATGTAAAATATAAAAATGAGATTAATTAAAATAATTAAATTATAAATTTGAATATATAATTTTTAAATAAATTAGATATTGTAGAACATTTGTTTAAAGTATTACATTTACAAAGGCAAATAAATTAATTTTAAATTAAATAATAGATTATAATAAAAATGATATATTATTTATTGTGGATAATTACTCTATGCAAAGTTTAAACTAATAAAATACATAATTAGGTAGATAATATATTAATATAGCTATTTGAGTATAATATTAATTTAATTAAAATATATCAGTAATTATTATATCCATTATATATTTATATGGAGTATGTTCTGTATGACATGTATATATGTGTACAAATTATAGTAGTTATTTATGATATTATTTTCTAATATTAATAATATTTGTTTACATTATTTCAAATTGAATATTGTAGATATGTACACCATTAAAAAAGGAAAATATCAACCTTAATAATTATATTCAATTTAAAGTGGTATAAACAATTAATTTATAATCTTATTTGTGAAATAGTATACGTGATGTTTTCATTTTAGTATAGCAATATATAATATTAACATTAGTATGTTCACTTGATCTAAACAACAGATAAACTATTGATTGACATAATATTTTTGATAATCAGAAATTTTGTATCCGTAGAAATTTATTTATTATATTTTCATATTATTTTTTTAACATACCAGTCAATAAACTAGTCTGCAATTTATAAGTAATATAAATATCCTCGCATATCGACTACTCAAACAATACTAGCATTCACTTGATAAAGTATGGATACATTTATTTTTTTAATACTCCATTCATAATTATTTTATGTTTTTCCTTTAATTATTAAAAGTTAATAATTTTGTATAAAATATAATGTACATTGATAATTGTTAATGTATACATTACATACTACTAGCTATATAGTCACTCGAATCTAAAGTTTAAATGAATAAAACTGATAATAATCTTTATCAGTACTAATGAGTCGATTATTTCAAACCTAATTGAGAATAAACTTGCATAACATGATTGATTATATTAATTATTATACATGAGATCATTTATGAGAATAGCACATGAAAATATATTATAACAAATTAATGTAATCATTTTAATATGGAGAATACGAAATGGAAAGTAGTATACTACTGTCCATAAACCTATAGGTTTATAACTTGTTCAAATTATTGTATTATTATAATTGTATATTTGTTTAGTATGCTATTATTAGCCCTGTCCCAGTGTAATTGGTTAAATATTATTCCATAAAATGTAGTATCTGAAAAATTTGCATCCAAAAACAATATATAAATCACATAAAAAGTAGAAATATTTTTAATTTATATATACATTTTTATATAATATGAATATAGTAATATTTATTATAGTACATTATTATATAGATCGAAAACTATTATATAGTATACACATCATTATATTCATTCATAAATGTAATGTGATAGATAATAAATAAGCCTATAAAAGTCAAGAAATAATGATTACACATGATATGAAATTTCAAATGCATATTACTCGGTGATAAATATTTTCACTCTAGGTGTGTATGCATTCGTTGCTCTACACGAATATCTATTTGATATTTTTTAATAATTTGTATTGTTTTATAGAAAATATATTTATATGGATATCATTACAATATAATACTATAAAAATAATATTTCAAATAGTTTCATAAGGTGATTTATAAATAATAATTAAAAAAAAAATATATATATTATTAGATATATGTATAAATATATATTATTTCCTATATATATATACATTGTGTTTTGAAAACATCTGGTAAATCCGATCAGCGTGTACACTAGACCGGTTCGTTCGATTCAATTTTTAATCCTTCATATAAAATATAATACATATCTATATTTTAGTATAATATGTGTTAATAATTTTTATAAAAAAATAGTTACCTATGGTCACGAAGCATTTAAAGTTTGAAATATAAATTATTATTTTAAGATAAAATCTATAATATTCCATGTATAATAGTAATGACACCATCTTATTATCTTTGATGTTTACAAATATTTAAATTAATATTTAAAATTAATTATGTATTTGTATTATATTTAATGAATTAATATAATATATACCATTATTTATATTTATTATTAATATAATATCTATATTTCATGTTTATATCTACAAATTACCAATATTAATGTCTCCTAAAACTCGAGAAAATACACCATTTTACAAAGTATTTATTTCAAAATAATTCAAAAAAATAATTAATTTTTTAAAATTAATATATATAATTATACTTTACATACATTTGAGTGATCAGATCGTATTGAATTGTGGATATAAGTTAGATCTAAATGTCCTTTATACAAATATAATTAAAAAAATTAAAAAGTATGTAAACTTATTTTGTATTTCATATTTCAAATAAAAATCCAAAAAAATTTAAAAATGATGTTAATTTTTTTTATAAAAATAATTTTTAATTTTTTATAATTAATTTGAATTGTATTATTATTATCTATAAATTATATATTTTAATTTTTTAAATTAAATTGTAATAATTTATTTATATTAAATTATGATTTTTAGATATTTTTTTTGACTAAAATTATTTTATAAAATTTTGGCATCTAGATTGTTATGAAAAATATTTTGTACTGTTAATACTACTTGTTATATATGTTTCTAGGATATATCCATAGTTGGCTTAAAAAAAATCATCCAATTTTATAAAAATTGAATAAAACTTATTTCTATATCTCCCCCATGTTAACTTTTGTATGTATTCAATGTTAAAATAAAAAGGTCTCGTGACATAACAATATTTAAGATAAAGGTCTAAAATTTTAAACACTTATTCATCATAGCATACATAATTGTCACAGATGTGAAGGTTTTTAAAATTGCGAAAAAAAATGTAGTACGAACCGGTCTAGTGTACACTGCGACAGGACCTTAACCATTAAAGGATCTAGTTCCTATATTTATGTAACGTTCCCATTCCTATTCCTAAAGGGAATAGAAATGGTGCATACAATTTACCAACTTAATATATCACCTATACAAATTACATCATTTCACACAAATCATATTAGTGTGAATAACTGATATACAGTTATAAATATCTAATAGTGCTATTATTAAGATTCACTAATACAACAAGCGATGAGACGAATCTCTACGCCATATGAATTATCGACTCAAGAAAGTAAGTAGTATCGCATATATCATCGCTCATGATCTCTACCCACAAGCAATAATACATGAATTTGAAGATATGTAACAAATTTATAGACCGAACGAATTAAATATTGATGTTACAATGCTTCTCAACAAATTATCAATATAACACCTATGTTGTCGTTCATATTAGTAATGTTTGATTTCCGTTCGACATTTTTATAAAATATTAATATATATAGTCTATAGAAATTATATTCGAGATATTTTATTAAGTTATAAAATTATTAGTGGTCATTATTTATAAAATTGAATGAGACTACTAAATGAAATATCAACTTGTAAATGTTATTAGTATATTGGAATATTTATTTTTAGCGAACATTCTTTAATTTATACACTTTATTATTATTTTTTTAAATTATAATATATTCTATATTAAAATACAAGACGATATCTAAAGGTAAAATTTCAGAAATAAAATAAATTAGTGCACGTAATTTGCATATTCATATATTCTTCTTAGATATGCCTATTTACGTTTAAGAGTATATTTTCTAATGAGTTTCAAACATCAACAAAGCCATATATATGATTATTATAATAATAATGTTATGTATAATTAACCAATTGTATATCAAACTATTAAGTTTCTTGTAATTAGTAATACTTGTAAATGATGAAGATAATCTTGGATGACTTCGATGACGAAGTAATCGGGGGTGATTTTATATTATTGTTAAATAAAATTAAATATATTAGTGAATCACTATAGTGATATTACTAAAAAATGTGTATCTATATGCTATAGGTATTTATTTTATAATAGATCAAATCATCAAATATGAATTCTAATGTTAAGTATTTTATTTTATATTTGATAAATAGCAAATTAATATGGGCCGAGTTTATATTATTGTTAAATATTATATTTAAAATATATCATATATTATTAGACTAAAGCCCTAAACAATATATATATATATATATATATATATATGTTATACATTATATATAACAATAAATCCTGACAATATAATTCATATTTATTGATTCTATAAATTATAAATTGTTATTAAATTCAATTTATTAATAAATAATTATAGCATATATATATTATTTAATAATAATTTAAATTCTTATAAGAATGTCAGAGTACAAGATGGGCAGTACTTATATATATATGAACTACTGCACATTATACTCATGATATTTTAAAGTAAAACACTATTTTATAGGTTCACTTGGAGATATAATGCAGTTAAAAAACAGTAACATAAAATCAAACCAAATAAATCGCACAACCCTAAAATAAAAATTTAACTTTGACATTCTAATAATAATAATCGGCGGCCTTCTTTGATATTCAGGCGGGGTTAATACTATCGTAGGTAATAATAAATATTGTTTAATTTAACGTCGTGTTCGTTAAATAGTATTTACTGAATTATATAACTTATATTAAATACATCGATAGGAATTGGTAATATCAAGTTAATAGTTACAATAAATTATTGAATTATTGAATAATTAATTTAATACTTAAATAACTTGTAATTACAATCATATTTCTTCAATTATTAGTATATGTATATATATATATATATATATATATTGTAGTATTATTTTTGTTTAATGATATTATAGAATAATATAATAATTGTGCGAATAAATACATAAATATAGTTACTATAAATATTATTCAAATGTATTAAAAATAATAAATATTATTTGAATTATTTTTAAATTGTGATTTAATCGTTAGGATCGCTGTAGTAAATATTTTATAATTCATTAATTTAAGCTTATTATTTAATTAATTACTAGTATAATAAATAGTATACTTATAAATTATGTTTCTTTTTTCAAATATTGGAAGTATATAATTTTAATTAACGTGTTTAACGTAAAATAGAAATCATATTCATATAATATTTTTCTTATATACGAGTTGTTTACTAATTCTTTCAGCTGGGAGTTGTGGTGGACTCCTGTAATCTGACTACTTGGAGGCTAGGATTTGGGATAGTTTGCGATTGGGATCACTCCTATGCAATGTACTATGTAGATCGGGTGTCCGCGCTAAGCTTAGCATCAATATGGTTATCTTCGGGGAGCTGAAGGTATACCAGGTTGTTCTAAAGAGGAACGTAATGGCCCAGGACCGAAAGGTAGCATGCAAAAGTTCCCGTGTTTAGCAGTAGCCGGATGGCGCCTGTGAATAGATGTTGTATAGGGGCCTAGTTATAAAACTAGACTGGGTTCTTTTTTTTAATTTATTAAATTATATATATTAATATAACTATGAATAATTTATTTTATCCATTTTATTTTTAATTATTTAAAATATAATTAACTATATAATGATTTATAATATATCTAAAATTTTGTATAACAAATTTCTTCAGAATTAATAACAAATATATTTTGTCCCATATATATTAAATGAAAAATAGTAATATTTATTCATATTCCAATTTAATTTATATTTATTAGATATATCTAATATATATATATATTTGCTATATATACAAATTGTTTATAATAAATTAATTTATATATTATGATTATTAATAGTATTATTAAATAATACTATTTGTGTTTTATCATATTATATAATGCCTGATATATAATGATATAATGTTTATACTTTGCTATAATTTAGCATTATTAGTAATAATTTATTACTAACTTTGTTTGTTTTAGATTATAATCATCTCATGACCACGCGATATTATATTTAATTATTAAAACTTAATTTTATAAACATAGAATTATAGTTTATAAGTAACAAATAAATCTACGATCATAATAGTAAATATTGTAAAATAATAATTAATCTATACTAATATTAGATTATTTATTTAAATTTTCTTTATATTTTACTTTTTTATTTATATTGATTATAGTGATCATACCATAGACTTAGAGTACCACTGGTACTCTATATCTATGGATCATACCCATAAAACAGTAATAGCCTCATAATAGCAACATAATAGCATATTTAATAGCCTCATAACAAGCCTCACATGTTTACATTGTGCTATTATGTTGCCATTAAATGTATATTATGCTGATATTAATTTGTCATGCTATTATGCTGCTGTTATGTTACTTTTTAAAATATTTTTATGAGGCTATTACTGTTACTATTACAGTTAGCTAATTAGTTTGGTAGAGCTAGATCAATACTTAGTAATGAACATTATTATCCACAGCGATTAAATAAATAGTATTACCTATTTAAATAAGTTTATAAGTATACAAATTCTCTGTAATTAATAAGAATCTTGTTTTTATTATAACATATTGTAAAATAATTGTAAAATAATATGGTAATAGATTTAATTTTTTGATAATAATTCTATAGAATTCGCTATAATATATTATAATAATTATTTCATATAAAATTTATATGAAATAATTATTATAATAGCATTATTATCAAAAAATAACTCAAAACTAAATTAAGTTTTCCCTGCTATTACCATATTATTTTACACACATATATTTATATTTAATTGATCTTAATTAATAATATATGTAGTAATTACTTTATGATTTATTTGTTTTTATATGAAATAATTATTATAATATTATTTTTATCAAAAAAGAATTATAAACTAAATTAAATTACTGTTCTCTTACAATGGTAATATGCATATTCTTTTATACATATATTTTATATTTAATTAATCTTAATTATTAATATCATATATAGTAGTTATAACTACTATAGTAATATTACTTTCATTTGTTTTTATATGAAATAATTATTATAATATAATTATCCAAAAAAAACTCAATTAAACTACGTACTAATACCAAAGCACAGGACTTTGCTATTACTATATTATTTTACACATATATTTATATTTAATTGATCTTAATAATATACATGAAATCATCATGTAATTATGATTTTGTAAACAAAACATAAACAGCTCCACCTGCATAGTTTGTTATTTCAGACAAATGTATTATTAATTTAATAAAGTAAATTCGTATCAAACTATACGCTTGAAATGTAAAACATTGGTTTTAAATTATTATTTATATGATTAAAATTAATTATTAATTACTAATATATATATTAGTTATTAGATATATATATATCCAATACATAGGATATTTTGATTTAAAATGATATACATATCTATTAGGTGAGAAAAGATAACTTATATCGCATGTGATAGAATAATCAACTCGTCGTATAAAACCGTGTCGAATAAATATGTATTTCGGTGATTTCAATATTACCGCTAGCAATAGTTAAAAGTTAAATAATTAATTAATTACGTTGCGTAAATACGAGTGTTATGTATGTTTTCTAATATCATCTCTCTATTCAATACTTTCGCCACAGTTGATGATGATGACGGTGATTTTATGTAAAGCGAGACGATCAAAAAGGACGAGTTGAGGGTTAAATGTTACATTTGAAATACAAGTTAATAGTATTTGAGTTATTAATTTGTATTGATATTTGTTGGTTATTTAATTTAATTGGTTTAGTTTTGTCCTGCTTGATTTTTTTTAGCTGCATTACATCCCAACTTGAGCCTATACAAATTTATTTCACATTTTAAAGTTAACCTTTGCAACTCAACTCGTCCTTTTTGATCGTAACCCTATTTTAACACTAATTCATTTATAAAATTCTTATAGTGTGACTTTACATTTCTACTTCATACTTTACATATCCATTTCATACTTTACATTCATATTTAATTCTTTACATTTATATTCCATACTTTACATTTCCATTTCATACTTTACATTTCAATTTCATACTTTACATTTATATTTAATTATAAACATAGGCCGTTGTCCGATTACTTCACGGAAGCATGCCGTGTCGAATATATAGTAGTTATAAAGTAGTTATATAGTAGATATATAGTAGATCAACGCGGCGACTTCAAGTGTTTGCGATATTTATTGATAATAGAAATAATGGTGGTTACGTCGGTTACGAAGTTCTACGGAGGAGGGAGTATACGAAGCGTGTGCGCAGTGAGACCACAGCTGGTCACTACAAGTGGTAGTGGTGGTCACTACTACTAGTGGTGGTGGTCAGTTAGATCTCACGCACGCACGCGGGCAGAGAGAGGAGAGTACACAAAGATCATAGATTATAATCCGGATAATTTCTTGAGAGATTCGTGTAGTTTACTCATATCGTCTGCGGAAACGGGTGGAACATGTGAATATTACGACTTATATTAATTAATAACTTAGTTAATTAGTATTATTATTTAAGGTATTTATAAATTAATAATATTTCATTATTATTTTAATATAATAAATATTAAGAGATTGTTTGTCAAATTATTAAGTTCATTAGTATAATTAGATTTATTTGTTTATATACATGCAAGGTATTATTTTTTAACCTTAATCTATAAGAATAATTGACTCTAATAATACTTTTTATACATCATTGAGATAATAGGGTGAATATTAAGTTAAGGGAGGCTTCCGTTCAGAAAAAAATACTATTTTATCTCTATCTAAAGGATAAATAAGTTATTTAAAATAACTAATACAGATAATTACATAATTTTATTATTCAACAGATACTTTACAAAAACTTTCCTCTATCATATTTATTCTGTATTTTATATAAATATAATTAATTTTAAATGATATACAAAAATAGTCGCAATTAGTTAAATATTTATTATTTTATTTTTTTCATTAAAATGCAAGTTTATCATAATTTATATAATTAATATAAAATATAATAATACATCCTACAGTATTCATTAGATGTTTATGTTATACATTTACAGTAACAATTTCAGATAAAAATAATATTTACAGGTGGTTAGAAAACCTAGTGAAAAAGTAAAAAATTGAGAAAATGAAATTCAAACTTTAATATATAACATTTATATAAATATAATATATACAATTTCATATCAATTTCAAATAATTATTATATCGATTACGCTTATAAAACACTTTATATTACAGATATAAATAAGATGGGAAATTGTACAAATCTATAAATAAGATACTAAACATGGAAAATATGTTATAAAAAGTATCGTTAAAATAAAAATATTAAACTAGAGCCTTTAACTAGAGCCTCCCGCCTTAATAAGTCTATCCCGTATAACTCACCTACACTAGTAGTAATAAACATGGAAAATATGTTAAAATAGAAATATTAAACTAGAGCCTCCCGCCTTAATAAGTCTACCCCGTATAACTCACCTACACACTAATAGTAATACATACTAACTGATTATATCGGAAGTGTACGAGGCTGCCTGTCCCGCGTCGTTGATGACCTTCACGTTCTGCGTGTAGGGGTCGTATCGGACGCAGAACTCGCGCGGGATCGATTCGGCGTAATGGCTGCGTGGTAGTGAAAGGGTTCGTTATCATCGTGTACATTGTATACTGTACATTGTACACAGTACAATGTGTGTGAGTGTGTGTTGCGTTATTATTTTGAAGGAAAAAGCGCATTAATTTAAAAACGAGAAAATGAAACATTCCGCTAATAAAAAAATATTATTTTATCATTATTTAAAAATACCGTACCGCTAGACATTATAATCGGTGGTTAGAAATGCTAATCTCTCGCTGTACGCCTAGCGATTAACGCTTCACTGACCAGAGGAAAAAGCGCATTAATTTAAAAACGAGAAAATGAAACATTCCGCTAATAACAAATATTATTTTATTATTATTATAAAACACCGTACCGCTAGTCTAGACATTATAATTGGTAATCTCTCTCGACGTCTAGCGCTTCATGCTTCACGCTTCACTGACCAGAGGAGCTGCTTGGCGTCTTCGAACGACTCGGCTTCGAAGTAGACGGGCTGGTACTCGGTGATCGGGTACTTCTGAACGCAGGTCTTGAACGGGTCAAACTTCTTCACTTCGGGCTTGTCGCTCAGGCAATACTGTGTGTGAGAGATGTGTGTAAGTGAAGCGTGACTGTATTTATTACTTTAAGGTTTAAGTTTGAAAGTTATTCGAATCTATTTTCTGAACTCATATTTTATAACATCGCCGATAAATCATTATTTATGTATACAAATAAATGTGGATCATCTATCTATATCACTTGGTAGAAATAATAGAAATGAGTAAAATCTTATTTCGGAGAAAATTGTTAGAGTTAATATTTTATAGACGGTAATATTTTATTTAAATTCACTTTATAATAGAAACAAAATCTAATAAATGATTATTATATGTAATGCATAATTATTATTTAAACACATAATACATTAGTAACATTAGGTCTAGAATAACTTCTATTTAATATATAATTAGAGAAAATTATAATTTAATTTATATATAATAAGAGTTAATATAGATAATTTGTAATATATAATTAGAGAGAATTAGAATTTAATTTATATATAATAAGAATTAATATAGATACTTTTTAATATATAATTAGAGAGAATTAGAATTTAATTTATATATAATAATTTTTAATATAGATAATTAGTAGAGAACTAGACTATAATTACCATATTATTAGAATAACACTGATATATAAATTATATTATTAGTTAAATTAATAAATTAATTCTAATATTATTAATACGAATTAATAGTAATATCAAATTAATAATATAATATGAATCATCAATATCCAATCTTGAACCTTTATCACATCTATATAATATTATTGCACATATCGATGACTTTTGATAACAAATACTAGTAGTAGCCAATGGCTAAAGGAGAACTACTAGAGGTGAGACTCGACACCTAAATCACCTGGTGGTGGGGGTGAGAACTACCTGAAGTTCGCCGAACGACGAGAGGAGACCAGCGCCGAACGCCTTCAGTTTGCCGTGCTGGCGACACAGACCAAACTCTACGGTAAACCAGTAACACTGTGTGAGGTGAGGGTGTGTGGTAGTGGTGGGTGAGGGTGTATAGTAGTGGTGGTCAGTGTGGTAATGGTCAGTGTAGTGGTGGTCAGTGTAGTGGTGGTCAGTGTTGAGCTGGTCAGTAGTAGTGGTCAGTGTAGTAGTGGTCAATAATGTCAGTAGAGTGGTCAGTAATGTTGGTTAATAGCAGTCAATAGACGCTAGTATGTGTATTTAATAAGCGTTAGCAAAATAAATGATAAACTACTGATCACAAATCAATAGAGTACATCAAGTATGCTTTATTTAGTACGTAGTTGTCATTTGTGTGGTGATGAAATACGGCAAATATTACATTGTATATTAGGTGATTTTCATTTTGTATGTAAATATTAGTTTATATATTATTTAAACTATTTATATATATATTTATTTAATGATATATTTATTTAATGATATATTCATTGAAAATAATTTAGTAATATAATTAAAATATGTCAATGTAGTGATTTATCGTATATTACATGTTTTAATTTAAAACCACGTTAAATAATTATTTTAAATTTACCGATTATATTCGAGATCATTGCATTAGATTTTATTAATTTATTTTTAATAAATAATAATATAATTTCATAATAGTATTAATATATATATATTTATAATTATATGAAATTATAAATATACTAAAAATATTTACATTATATATAATTATTTCATAAAGTTACTTTTGATAATAGTTCTTGATATATAATGATGAATAATTAATGTAAATATATATGAATATACTCATTTTACAATAAAAAATAAATCAATAAAATAATTTATAAAATATATATATTTACATACTTCTCTACCAGAAATATTCTGATATTTATAATTTTTTATTACTTACTGTGGCGAGTTTTTCAATATATTCATCTGCTACTCCCAGAGAAGCAAGACCTATAAAATGATTGATGTGTATGTTATTTAAATATATAGTAAAAAGTAGAAATTTGAAATTTTTCTGACGATATACTATATCGAAATAAATAAAAATAACACGAAATTAGTAAAGAAATATCGTACAATTTATACAATTACTGTATATTGAGCTAATTCGATGAATTTAAATATATATTATATTTGAATAACACATGATGATGATGATGATGCTTGTTTTATTTACGACGATGTACGAAGCAAAGCGCTTATTCATAAGACTGCTGAATTATCGAATGCATGTGTTAGCGATGTTTTCTTCATATAATTATACATAAAGTTATAGTCTACAGTCGAGTAGGGTGAAACACTACGAGTAATTAGATTGTAGTTGCATTATTGGTATACGAATATATTCGTCTGAGACGCTACAAAAGAAATTCATTAAAATATAGAAAATAAATAATATCTAAAAAAGAATATAAATAACAAATTAATAAAAATAGTAATCCATCGCGCTTATATACATACATTCAGGCAAAGTTTATAACGCAATACACGTGATGATATAACACAAACGATAGACCGATACCGATATGTTTAGTTAGTGTGTACGTGTGTATACTAAACAATAGTATGTTTACATAGGGGCGCTGCAACACGGGGAGGGGACGGCGGGGATATGTCCCCACCGTCCCTTCACTTTAAATCTAAGGGGACCTCCTATGTATCAGTCCCCCACCCCACTTTTACCACAACACTTATTTTGATTGGTTGATCCCCCTACACTACATCGTTCCAGCGCCGCTATGTTTACATAAAAAGTGCTGACTCCTAATAAATAGCGAGACGAATGGACTAATATAGGGTAGGAGGAGATAGAGAGATCGCATTGACGTACCTATTTCCTGTGAGAATTGAGCGAATGCCGGATCGGCTAGCAGCGGAACGTGACCAATCAGCTCGTGGCAAACGTCTCTGCGGCGGGGAGGCGTGAATAATTAGTGAAGGCGTGAATAATTAGTGGAGGTATGAACAATTAGTGAAGGTGTGAACAATTAGGGGAGGTGTGAATAATTAGTGAAAACGCGAATAATATACGATCAAATATAGTGTTGGATAATATGCTGGATAAACAGAGGTGAAGTAGCGAGTGAAGTATTACTCCGTAACCCACAACACGTATGACTCTATCGAGGAATGCCCATGAACACAACATGTATGACTCTATAGAGGAAGGCCTACGAACGCATACTTAGACCAACTAAGGGCATGACACGATAGCGATGAGCGATGAGCGATAGAGAGGAATGGAGTGTTACGAACGGTAGCCAGTAATCTCGTACGAAGTAATTTAGTAAGAGGTAATTTCGTAAGAGGTAATTTCGTAAGAGGTAATTTCGTAAGAGGTAATTTCGTAAGAGGTAATTTCGTAAGAGGTAATTTCGTAAGAGGTAATTTCGTACGACTGATTAAATTAAATTTATTTCACAATAATACAGTTCTTATACGTAATATATATAATAACTAATTAAATATCGATATAATACATTGTATTATATATATGTTCGTATATTATATATATTACGTATAAGAACTGTATTATTATGAACTAAATTAAATTTAAATTAAATTACAGTAATACATTAAATTTAATAAGTGGTACGAGATTACTTCGTACGAGATTACTGGTATTCTTACGAACTGCAGAGAAAGCTCGACCCGGTAATGTGAGGTATTATATTTTAATTTTGTTTATCGTGAAAATAGTGTTTGCAGTGTAGTACTAATAGTGTTCGCTAATAGGTGTTCCGGTAACTTAGTGGCTATTCGAAATTAAGTCGATATCGCTTATTAACGTATAGCATGTAAACGCGTGTGTTTTCAGTTAAACGAGTTATATTTTATTTCCGTATAACACTTAATGTATAAATTTAATACACATTTTAGGTATTATTACGTTTCGATACTAATATAATAAATTCAGATTCGAGAATGCGACTCGTGATTAAAATATTCAGTTGATATGCTATCATCACGTTATCATATACTATATTATAGAATAGTATAGTATCTATTAATAGATGTAATTACATTAAACGTGGGTATTTTTATTTTAAATATAAACAGGATATTTACTTTATAATTGATTTATAATATAAATGTTTTGTTTACAAATAGTAAGTACGGTTGAAATCATAGAGCTAGAGAGAAATAGAGAGGTATTACACAATGCCTGGCAGCGTAAGCAAATGCGGAAAGCGGAAATAAAAAAACAGCCATCTTGCGGTGACCAAATATTCAAATATAATATCCTTTTGATCATAACTTTTTTATTATTAATTATATCTAAAAAGTAAAATATAAAACTTATATTACTTTGTTTTCCTCTTTCCAATGGTATTAAAAATGTTATTCTAGCTACAAAATAAAAATCAAATAGGTCAAATCTGCCATTTCGCGGTGACCAAATTAGATTGACACTTTCCGCATGTCAGATACCTTGTTTACTACTCTATTTCTCTCTAGCTCTACGGTTGAAATACTCAACGATGACCATGGTCGGGATCAATATGTAGTTGTATTCGATAACGTGAGATGACCCCTACCGCGACGATGACCTGACAAGCTACGGTACAATAGACGGGCGTAGCCGTGGGTTCTACTCCGGGCAGTTCTTGTTTTTCTCTTGTGTTTATCAAGAATTTAATAAACGATAAATCAAAACGCAAGAAACAAATGTTACTATTTATATTGTATTGTCCGGGGCTCCTCACAGTTATTTATAACACGTACAAGTCTACGCCTTCTCGAGGGCTCCATTCGTATCCGATATCATTATACGCGCGATTCAATAAATAAACATTATTATTATTATTATAATAATAATGTATAAATAAACATTATTATTATAATAATAATAATGTTTATTTAATGATATTTAATGATAATTATCAGTAACTAACGGTTCGGGGGTGTAGAGGGGACGTGAGCCGTGTCGGATGTACTGCGTCGAGTGGAACACGCGGAACGCGAGACCGGCGAGGAAATCACGCGAGGACATCAGACCGGCGACGGGGCGTAGGGTGAATCCGGTACAATCTGTGAGCGTGGGGTAAGGTAGGGTAGGGTAAGGTAGGGTAGGGTGAATCCGGTACAATCTGTGAGCGTAATGTGGGGTAAGGTAGTGTAGGGTAGATAACGATATGCGGATAATATTCTACCCACTCGGGTAAACAAAATAATAATGATAAGGAAACGATATAAAAAGTAATTTTTTTTTTTAATTTGTTACCATTAAATTAATGACAACAATAATAGTAATAGTAATATAACGTGTAAATATGGGGTATCGTATAGTATCGCCATCTATGCTAAGTACTGGATGAAGAAACGCATACATTTAATGATATCGTGTTAGTTGAATATCGGGCGAATACTAGGTGTATATGAATATTATCTAATTATTCATTTATATAATTACAACCTGATGATTGATGCTAACAAATATTTAATATATTTTAAAATATACATGCAAGTAAATGCATTCACTAATATATACTATATATATACTAATTTATACTAATATATAATATATTATTATATATATTTTAGAAAATTTGAAATAATTATTTTAATTGTAGATAATGATTTCGATTAATTTTCGAAAAATGGAAGCGATATAAGCCGAGATAATAATATAAATACAATAACTGTATAACTGCGGTGAGTTCGAATGAATAAACAAAATGATAACGTACAATGTACATTGTGATACATTGTATACATGCACATACACACACACATGCACACACATGCACACACACACACACATACATGCACACACACACACACATACATGCACACACACACATATATATATATTTGTGTTTTATGGTTACGATTCTAGAAGTTTTGTAAATATATCGAGTTGTAAACTTTATAAATAATAGATATATATATATATAAAATCTAATGACTTTAATTCTTGATTACGAAGATTGCGAGGTAGAATATATAATACTATATCATGATATACATATTATTATAAAAGTAATTAGATTTATTGAACCAGAATATGAACTCCACTCGCTGATACAAACCGACCACTCGATAAGTCGTAGGCTCGTAGGTTTATACCTTTACTTTACTTATACTTTGTTGTATTTATTATAAATAACTGCGAGGGCCCAGGATAATACAATACAAATAAGTAATTATATATATATATATATAAATTATTTTTATAAGAAAAGTGGGATAAATATAAAAGCCTCTGTGACCCATATGTAATGTACCGCCTCTTTAGCATTCCTCGACATACTACCGATCTAAATCTGAGATAGAGAGCATAACAGCTTTATAGCTACGTGGACGATATAGAAGTAGGTCGAAACTCTTTTAGTTAAATAATCAAAATATATACGTCATATAAATAAAGAATGCGTATAAGGTGTATCTGTGATTTAGATCATTAGGTTGTCTTTAATGTTTATATTGATATCTACGATAAATGTCATCGATATACCACAATAAGGATACACAGCGCTATGCTCTATATACACAGACACGTCTAGTACTGAGGTAGTTGGACTGATACAACTAGTACTGGGGTAGCTGGAATGGGGTAGTTAGGATTGGGGTAGTTAGGATTGGGGTAGTTAGCATTGGAGTAGCTAGGACTGGGGTAGATAGGATTGGGTTAGTTAAGACTGGGGTAGTTAACATTGGGGTAGTTAGCATTGGAGTAGCTAGGACTGGGGTAGATAGGATTGGGGTAGCTACGACTGGGGTAGCTACGACTGGTGTAGCTGGACTGGGGTATTTAGGACTATGGTAGCTAGGACAGGGGTAGTTAGAGCGATAATACTAGACTAGGGGTGGGGAGCGGGGCTGACCTTTAAGGAATGCGCTGACCTCCCTCAACTGAGGAATGTTGTGTTCGTTGTAGCCGCAGTTGTCCACGAGGAGGGGCCAGATACGGTTGAACTCTTCGCACGCGTGCGTTGGGTACAGCTTCGTCAGCTCCGTGAATATCGTGGACCTGCAAGTAGTGTTAGGTGTTAGGTAGATAGATAGATCAAATGTTTATTGAATTACTGGGATATTAGTTAATTAAATAACATATATAAATGCGATAACAGTAAGACAAAACGACACGATACAAAAAATAAGAAATAAACGGAGAAGTAAAATAAAAATAAAACATTGGATTATACTAGCCGTTGAAAAGGGCAGTGGTAATGGTAATGGTAAAAGTAGAGGTAGTAGTAGTAGTAGTAGTAGTAGTAGTAGTAGTGGTAGTAGAGTAGTAGTAGTAGTAGTAGTAATAGTAGTAGTAGTAGTAGTAGTAATGATAATGGTAATGATAGTAGTAGTGGTAGTAGTAATAGTAGTAGTAGTAGTAGTAGTAATGAATATTATCGTCTGATAACAATATTTTCTATTTTCGGGGGCGTAACAATATTGTTATTCTAATATACGGCGATGTGATTACTATTTAGAAACAACTATTAATATGAACTATTCGTTTGCTATCAAGTATCGTGTAGCTATGCGTTAAAAGCGTGACTACAACATGCATTGTAGGTCTGCGCCGCTGTGCTTACCATGTTTTCACTTCGGCTTCTGTGTAGGTGACTTCCGGCAGAGGTTGGTAGCTGTCGGGGGGCGTGTGTGTGTTTCATTAGTAATTATGTTATAGGTTGCATATATTGTGCATATATATATACATTAGAGCCATTTGGTATATGATAAAATATAAAATAATAAATTAAAAAAAAAACAAATATATATATATATATATATATATATATTTATATATATACTGAATATAATATATTATAATAAAATTAAATAATAAAATTGCATTGTAATAGCTGATTGAAGTTATTATTAAACTTATTATTATTTGTATACTTATATAATATTTAACTATTGATTTATTAAGATATTGTTTTAAATACAATTCAATCAATGTAAATAATACTTTCTTTACATCAATGGATATAGGTTATTTATGTCATATTTGTTTTAATTTTATTTAGATTATCCAATTATTAAATTTAATAGATATATAGATTTAAATAACATATGGATTACAATAATATTCGGATCCTAAATTTAAATGTTATAAGGGGCATTGTGCATTTTAATTCAATGCTTCAACTATAAATATGGTATAACAACGGTTGTGTTGCTAATGTAAATAAGCGTGAAAAATTACACGTTGAGTTTATATAGGTTCACTTTGGGATGTAAATGACATCATGTAATGCAGCTAAAAAAACAAAGCAGAACAAAACTAAATCAGTTAAACCAAATAAACCTAAAATATCAATATAACAAAAAATATATATTTACATTCTCAACCCGTCCGTTATGATCGGATACCCATAAATATATATACAGTGCGCTCTCGATATACCGGCACCATAGGGAATGAGGAATTGTGCCGGTATATCGAGAGTGCCGGTATATCGATCTAGCAGAAAATAAAGAATATATGAAGAAGAATATTAAATATTATGTTTATTATAATGGTATAAAATAGGTATAAACTCGTATAAGATTGTATAAAATATTATTATAATGGTATGAAACGAATGCTAAATAAAATAAACTATTTTGAATTATTTACAAAAGATAAAGTAGTTTGCTTTTTATTATTAATACATAATATATCCAAACGTTTAGATAATAAATGTAATAAATGTATATCATTTGAATCTTTGGAGTAACATTCAAAGTATGCCGTTAGTGATTCAAACCCCTGTCTTGCTTTCTCTGATGATGGTGGTGGATCAAATCCAGCCTCTTGTGTGTCGTCGCTATCTTTATTATTATTTGTTAATGAATCTATAATTTCAGTAATATAATCTATTTCGAATATTTCAGAAATTTCATCGACTGACGTACATTCTTCTAAAGTGAGTCGATCATCAATATCAATATTGCATTTATTATAAATGTCATTATTTATTTCATAATTTTCATCTTGAGTGAAGGATTCTTCTTCTATACGATCTAGTAAACCGACATGCACCCAGTAGTTTCTGATACTTTCTTGTTTTACTTTCTGCCATGCTTGACTAATAAACCTTATCGCATGGTTTACTAATTTGGTGTCTTCCATTCTCATCTATTTGCTTCATTATTAACTCTAGTTGCATTTTCATGAACCGCATTGAAGCATGCGCGTGCATTGAAATATAATAAAAACAATTACTCGCAATTAAGTATGAATCATAGTAAGCAATTTTGGGAAATATGTATATATATGCCGGTATATCGATTACAATTCGACTTTTGTGCCTAGATATTAGGTGCCGGAGCCGGTATATGAATGCCGGTGCATCGAAAATTATTATCATTGAAGAGATAGGAAAGAAATCGGTCATTCAGAGATGTGCCGGTATAACGCGTTTGCCGGTGTATCGAGAGCCGGTATATCGAGAGCGCACTGTATATATAATATATTCTTTTATATTCTCAATCGGGATATAATGCAGCTAAAAAAATCTGGCAATATTTAATCTAAACCAAACCAAGCCATGGTTTGGTTGGTACCCGATCAAAATCTTCGCGATTGATGCGAGATTTGAACGCCCGCAAAATTATTTATTCGAATTAGTGAATTTTTACAATAGCTTATGTTTGTTTGTACAAACATTATATTTTTAGATTTAGTTATTTTCACTTGTCTGGTTTGTTTGGGTTTAGTTTTGATGTTGCTACGTTTTTTTAGCTGCACTATATTCCGAGTGAGCCTATAAAAAACACACACACATATATATATATATATATATATATATACATATTATATGTTAATGATAAGCCTCTGCATGTAATACATGATGTATGATTATCATAATTATAATCTATAAATAAACATTTAATAAATGATTTATTATACTAAATTTAATTTAAAATTACTTGAATTTACATATTTAACCAATACATATCGCTATTCACACTGTATATTTTCTATCAATGACAGAACGTCAGATTACATTTATGTTTAGAAACTTTTATTTTATACTTTAATTATTGTATGATAATAATGATCCAAGACATATTTGAATTTGATATACAAAATGTGTAATACAATTTGTTACAAATCAATGTGACAACTCACTTTCTAAATTAATGATTTCAATGTTATTATGTATAAATTGTAACATAATGTAATACACCTACCATTATTTAGAATATTGTTCAAAATAATTTATTATAGAATTTATAAATTAATTTGTATTTTTAATAAAAAATTTATAAAAAAATACAAATTAAAAATTGTATTTACAAATTAATAAATATTTCTAGTATCTGTGAAATGGAGCTAGTAATCTTGGACGATGTAATTTTGGATTAGGTAATCTTAGACGACTTATTAAATGTTGTTCTATAAACATGTTTACAATAATATTCGCGTGAGAATACCAGCCTCTCAATGTTTTAAGAGTGAGTAACGCTTACACTATTAAGTAATGCCAACAGTATACACAGCTGTTGAATAACACTTCCCAGCAAACAGTAAGAGCAGCATAATAGCAGCATAACAGCATATGCTAGAGCCTCAAATGTTTACATTGTGCTATTATGCTGCTATTAAATGTCTATTATGCTGCTATTAATTTGTCAGGATATTATGCTGCTGTTATGCTGATATTATGCTGCTATTAATGTTAAAAGTATATTATTCTGCTATTATGCTGCTATTAATTTGTCAGGATATTATGCTGCTGTTAAGCATAATATTAGCATAATAGCAGCATAATATCAGCATAACAGCAGCATAATATCCTGACAAATTAATAGCAGCATAATATCAGCATAATAGACATTTAATAGCAGCATAATAGCACAATGTAAACATTTGAGGCTCTAGCATATGCTGTTATGCTGCTATTATGCTGCTCTTACTGTTTGCTGGGTTGTGCCGTTACGTAACGGCTAGCTATTACGCAATAACTAACTGTTTGTAGTGGAAAGCGATATCAGCGAACTCCTTACGTCTGGCTCTGTAAACTTCATCCTTGAAACCCTGTCAATAATACACATAATATATATAATATATATATATATATATATATATATATATATAAATATATATATATATAGTTACGCCTTATATATTTATATACGGGCACACGGACTGTCCCACTTATACGGGATAAACTACGCAGTATTATTTGCCGACAAAGTCCATCTTTAATCTAAATATAGATCCTACAAACAAAACAAACACCGCAGGGATGCGACTCATATCAGGGAGGCTGCTCAATGTACTAGTTATGTCACGCTGTCAATCAATCTCCAAGCGTTTGGATATAGTTATACAACTACATACCCGGAACATACCTACACACATACACACATACATGCATATATATATATATATATATAAATATATATATATATATATATATATATATATATATATATTTATATATACATTTGCTACTGTCCCCGAACATAACAATAATAAAAACATTTGTTACCATCATATGTTTTCTGATACCATTACCGCTTAACTTGTTAGGTTAGGATGGGATTACGTGACATAATCTGTTAGCGGTGCATATAGGTTATCCATATATATATGGAGGTATATATATATATACCCTATAGGGTATCCATATAGAGTATCCACTCCCTCCATTCCTCAAAACCACAAATACCTCAACAACAACATTGAAATATAAATTAAATATAAACTATATATATGTATATATATATATATATATATATTAATGTACGGTATAAAATACATACGACGTATGTCATACGTCCAGTAATGGCGCTATACCACGGTCGACGGTCGACGGACCGAATACTTACCGGGTGGTCCGCGTCCAGATCCGCTCCGTAGCTCAGAATTTGGTTGGCGAAACGATCGAGGTCGGCAAACTTGCGAGGGAACCAGGGGACTGTTCGAGCGGTGGTGATTGACGTGTGAGATAAGGGTTGATATAAGAGTGTTGATGTACTTAATTAATAGTAACACGACGATTAACACATTATATATATATTTATTTATATATTATAAATAATATAAATATGAACTTTCACCCCGTGTATATATAAATAAAAAATTATTGACACAATCGCGAAAAAAAGATTACAAACCGTAAACAAAGATATCTCTTTCGACAATAATGGCATGTTATAGATTTTTTGAGTACGTTTTAGTAATGTGACATTTAAATGGCTACGGATACCACCCACTTATATAAATAAATATACAGATATCAACATACATTACTGTATTTACTATCTAGATATAAATGATATATATATATATATATATATATATATATATACATATTATAATTGGCAATGAAAAGTTGTCATAATAAATAATAGATAACTATAATAAACATAAGAGTAGGTGAATTATATAACCTAATTATAAACACGTATACATTTTGTACTATAGTATATTCATAAATACTACTATTATTTATAATTGAATCTGATTTGAATATAATTTAATGCGTTAAACAAATTATAAAAAAGGTTAATATATATATATATGTTTTATACGATAAATACGTATAACTTTATAACGATTATGTCATTGATATATTAAGTTATGATATTAAGTCAGCTATAATTGTAATAGTATATTAGTATTTCTTAAAATTACAGTTTACCTACTTTATTATACGGAAATCTGTAAAAATAACTCTTTTTTCGATACATATTATGTATTAATTATTAATAATACTATTATTAATATCATAGCATACGTACTATTTAATATCATTAATAATCACTAATACATACAATCATAAATACATAAATAACCGCTTAACCACATTCGAGGAGGAATATACCACTAGTGAATATATTACTATCTAGAAAAGAAGGGATACCAATTACCGAAATACAGTGCGATTAACACGTGACCGATAATTAGATTATATATCTCCTTTATAGGTCACCTATAGGTCACCCATATCACGATACGATGTGTTTACATGTATCTCTATGGTCAGTTCGATGAGAAATATATGTGGACGTGATGAGAATACGAGAGCTGCCGTAGATATGGTGATAATGAAGGCGTGTTAGTGGTGGAGGGTGGACGAGATGGGGTTGTTAATTGGGGTCGAGACGCATCGAAGTAGGCACATTTTTTAAAAATAATATACAATATTTAGTATATATATATATTTGTGGATTGATATTTTTGAGGTGTTTGATTTATTGGGTTAACTTAATAAAATGTTATCTTTTTGTCTTTTAACTGCATTATATCCCGAAGTTAGCCTATAACATATTGTGCTTAGTACACAATTTTATTATATTTAATAAAATAATATTAAAAATGTGCCTACTTTGAAGCGGAACAGTTGGGGTATACCCCTATATGATGGGGGAGGGTCTACAATATAAGCTCGATATCGGTGGTAAACGGGAACGGGAGAGATATTACGTAATATAAATGTCTTGATTCGACCGATTATTAGCCGTAGTATGATGTAACATCGTACTATAAACCAGACCTGTTAGCTTTCCTAGAACTCGTTTCGGTGTATGCGGGTGTCATCGATGTAAATAAAAGTGACTTTTATAAAGGTTACTTTTATTTACATCGATGGTGTGTGCGGGTGTGTGCGTGTGCGAGGGTGTGTGAGGGTGTGTGAGGGTGTGTGTGCGGGAGTGTGTGCGGGAGTTTTACGGTGCGGTATTAACTTAAAGGTGTACCTTAATGCAGGTGTTTAACGCATAGAGCTAGAGAGAATTTCTCTCTAGCTCCATGGTTTAACGTGGCGAATGAGTGAATAGTCATGGAAAGTGAATAGCGATAACGAGTAAACGATAATGAAAAGCGAGCGATATTTGGTGAACAGAGAGCGATATTTGGTGATAAAGTTGGAGATCGGAAGTGAAGTCACACAAACATACCTACATTATCGGACACTTTTTTATCTGTTAATTATAATATTTATTTTTTATAGGTTCTAATAATTTATATATATATATATATATATATATATAATTATATAAGGAAGTATAATTAAGTATATAATAAAAACACTAATATGTATATTATATTATTATTATTATATATATATATATATATATATATATATATATATTTATAATTTTGTACGTAAATATTTATATTACACTTTAAATATTTTCCTAACAAACTTGAAGACGGATACTCTTGTATACACGTTATAAAGTAGTGTATACTTTACAATAACACGGCTATTATCAGTTATATTAATATAAAACCGTAGAATTATATATATGTATATATTATAAAATAATCTAAAACTAAAATAAAATCATTAATATACACACCCCCGGTAAAGTTTTAAATTTAACTTTATCCGAATTTATTATGAACATTAAAGACTTTAATAGATTTAATTATATTTAATATTTGACTGATTTATAAATGCTATTTATGTTATCGCCTCCATTATTATCCTAATAGGATACCCTATAGGATAACCTATAGGATAACCTATATGGTACCTTATAGGGTACCCTATTAGTTATCCTAATATGATATTTCTCACGGTCTCCATTTATAATGTTGTCACAAAGGTTATTTACACGAATCCATTACAATATTGTCTACTTTTATATAACTTAAATATATATATATATATAACTAAGAAGTTTATCTTAATGGGATTTATGCATTTGAAACTATTTGTATAATATCTATAGAGAAATAATAATTAAATTAAATTAAGTATATATTTTTATGAACGAGGCACCTCAAGGATATATTAAGGAAAAAAGCACTGCAAATATGGTTCACGCCAATTTCAATATTAATAATTGTGTAGAACATCAATATTAGTAGGTTTAACTATTAACTATTAACTATTAACTATTAACTAGTAACCTATTAACTAACTTAGTTAACATTATTAACTTTTTACACGGAATTCTCACTAAAATTAATTTCATATCGAAATAATATTATTAGAATATACACCACGTGATGCGTATCACACGTGAAATATGCCACGTGATGCATACCACGTGATGTATACACCACGTGAACTCCTATATCGTTGGAGCATATTCACGGAATAAATGTAACGCGCCGAGTTAAAAAAACGCCGTAAAATTTCGCGATTTTACCAAATAATTCATAGGGAAGAGTGTGTCTCGAATATAGATTTACCGTGGATATCTAAGACAGACTCACTTGATTAGTCTAGAATAGATACACGGTTATTAGTGTATAAACACGCGCTTAGCCGATAGTGCTAGAGTTCATGCGATCGTGACACCTACGTGACCCCTATGTGACCCCTACGTATACTAACTACTCTCGGCGATGGCCTTAGTGTCAGAAGCCCTCGACAATACGGTCAACGACTTGGAGAAAGCCTTCAAGTCCACGATAGCGGCATCTAAACCTGGGATGAGAGGTCGAGGTCAAGTGCGATATTACTTCCGGTGGGTCACAATGTCGCGTGTTATATACGGTATTCACTTTACGGTGTATAGAGTATGTAATATTATATAACATGTTTATTATATAGAGTCTATACATACTGTCTTGTGAATATATACTTTTAGAAATAAGTTTAATCATGCACATATATATATATAGGTATACCCAAGAACAAACTAAACTTACTACAAACACCAGAGATTAAATTGAATTTAAATATTGAAATAACATCATGTATTACCAAATAAAGTACACCATTTCAAATACATTTTATCGACTAGGGGAAAGTCCCCTATTACCGACCCCTCCTAATACCGACCCCTCTCATATCTCAGTACCTATAAGATATATCAAAAAATGATATATACACGAACTATTAGTAATTTAATGATAAATATAAAAACGTATTTAGTTTTAAAACATATTTAATCCTAAAATTGTTATTTGATCAAATGTAATATTCTGTTTTTACTTTTTAAATATTTGAATAATAACTTTTTTTAAATTATTGTAAATACTTTATTATTTAAAAGAAAACTTAATACCTCACATAATATTGTAGATCAATAAAATGTTTATAACTAGTATACACATAATTTAATTTGAATAACTATTAACCAATATATCTTAATTATAGCACCCCATATTATTTTCCTATTACCGACCCCATGTGATTTATAATATCCAATTAAATAGATCCGTATTTTACTTTAAAATATATCGTAAGTTGTTTGTGTATCATTGATATAGATTTAGGATTCATGATTCCAGTTGATTATATATATATACTGATTAATTAATAAATATTAAATAATAATATACACTATTTTAATATACTTACTATCAAGTTTAAATTAAAATTTAATATTACTATTAAAACATAAATTCAATACAAAATAATTTGCGTGAATGTTATAATTAATTATATTTATGTATATCTACTATTTTTATTGGATATTATAATACTACAATTATTTATATCACGATTATTTTAGGGGGTCGGTAATAGAAGAAGGGGGTCGGTAATAGGCACATGTATCTGATTACCGACCACCCTGTTTATTCTTGTAAATATAATTATATCAAAAATATAAAGTAGCCACATTATTCATTGCCATAATATTACCCTAATTACAAAATTTCAAATAAATATATTTAATATTGAATAAGTTATTACAAATAATCATTTAGGGGTCGGTAATCGGAGACTTTCCCTTAACTAAATTGGAATTAACCCTCCAAGATTATCACTAAAGAAAACTCTCAAAACATTAGAAAACAAATATAGTTCTGTATACACAGATAACTTACTTGAACTCATTTACTGTTGTACTTGAACGTATTCTATAAAATTTCAAACTATTTATTTGTATTTATGTTATTCGATTGTCTTATTTCGATGTCTTCGTAGCAGTACACTATTAGAGTCCCCCTCCCTTCCGTACATGTATATAACATCATGTATATAAACACACACTGTATGTAGTATCAGGGAGTATCTCCCAGGTATTATATAAGTATGCACCTATATACATGTAATTATATGCTACAATTTTGGGAGTCATATAGTGATTAAAAGTGGGGGGGGGGGATATCTAACACTCATAAATTATTACCATATACTTTTCTAAGAAGATAAATCTATAATATCACTTGTTATCTATTTATATATATATATACATATTGTATATAGTAGACTTGTACTGGGTTGCACAATACAAATTAATGTTGGATATAATGATACTACAAAGACTATAGATATATCTGCTATAGCAGAAATATAATATTCATAAAGAATAAAATAATTTGTATATCTTAAAAGTGGGGGGGGGTATTATATATTATATCCCCCAATTTTTAAAAGCGAGGGGGGAGGGGTTATTTCCCCATACCCCACCCTTTTATTACACCTCTATCTACAATAGATCTATCGCTAACCTCCGGTTTTATCGTCGCAGCTGACGTAGAAATCGTAGGTGCCTTTCTCCGTGTCGCTGGGCCTCGACTCCAGGTGTATTAGGTTCACTTGATGTTTCTACGGTGATAGGGATACTATAGTATAGTATAGACTATACTATAGACTATAGTCTACTATAGTAGCGCAGGTTATAGCGGTCCTGTTCGCGATGCCATTCCGTACATATACATTACTACAGCGCGTATTATACACATTATAGTAACATATACTAATATGAATGATTAATGTATAATGTATACATTTTGTATACAATGTACAATGTACATGTACATTGTACATGTTACATGTTAAGTATACATGTTGTAAACAAAACTTGTATACGAATCCTATAGGATTATAAACACTTGTTATAACAAGCGCGTTTAATGACGAGTCGCACGATAACATTAACCCCGTACCACGTACGTTGTATCGAGGTGTGCCGTTTGTAGCGGATGTACTGAAGGACAGCTAGTCGATACATCGCGTGTTGAGACACGGTAGACTGTCCATCTGGACAACTTTTTAATTATACAACAATCACACCATTGAGTTAAGTTATTGTTTACATTACACGGGGTCCTATAATACTATAGGATTATAAAGTACCTATAGTATGGAATACCATAGTCCTATAATAATGTACTATAGTACTATATTAAGGAAATATATTACTATAATAAGCTACTATATAGGACCTATATGACTATAGTAACTATATATATATAGTTACATTAACATAGCTAACATAGTTAACATATATATAGTTACATTAACTATATATAGTTACACCCCTATAGGGGTATGTATACAATGTTATATATCAGCCTAACCTCGAACACCTCGAGCGCCTATAGGGTGTTTATCAGTGTAAACAAACACCCTATCGAGGGGTGTGTGAATAACCCTAACCTCGAACACCCTGAGCGCCTTAGCCAGACTACCGACCGCTTCGTCCACCGTGAACACCAGGCTAGTACTGTTGTCGTGGTCGGGGAAGTCAGCCCTGTAGCCCATCCTCTTACGGGTTACTTGACCGTTGTCCGCAACGCCGGTCTGTCCACGAGGTGGGGGGGGTGGTTATCGGGTGTTGGTATAGTAGGTAGTGCGTTTAATGTGTACGCGTATACTATGTTTTAAGTTTATAAACGAATATATATATATATATAAATATATAATAATATATAATCGTATTTATGTTAATATATTTACATTGGCATTAAATAATGTATTTATGTATTACGTAATATATTTGTTATTATCTCGTGTTATCTAATTGTATACATAAATACAAGTATATATATAAATATTTATTGTGATAAATATTATAATACATATTTAATATATAAGTACATTCCCAGCCCTGATCGAATACGCCGAAGTCACTCAAGCGTGACACAGTGGCTCATAATAAGATAGCGGAGAGCATCGTAGCAAGCGAAGCGTGACGTGCCCCTCTCATCTAGTTATAGTTCTACAGTACTACCGCTGCGAAGAATGTACCGACATAATAACGTGACAGATACGTAAATAAGCGTTATGGGTCAACGTCAACATCCGGTTTATGATAATATATTATTATATACGCACATCTCCTCTATACAGGAGAATATCGCGTCGGAGCCTTTGTTGTCGGCGGGGATCTCCTGCAGGCTATTGTGACGTAGCGGCGTTGCTATTGTTAGATTGACCCAGTTCCCGAATCCTATTGTTCTATTGTACGCGGTCGCATTGTTATGCACGGCGTCGGGGGCCTAATTTACGAACGAGGATTTATTAACGGACGTCGTTTACTTCGGAGATAAAACGATGTACGATCGAAAGTTTATAGAACCATCTTATTAATAGGGCGCTGCAAAAGGGGGATGGGGGATATGCCCCCCACTTTAAAATCTAGGAGATCTCCTATGTATTGGTCCCCCCACCCACTTTTACCACAACATTTATTTTGATTGGTTTGCCCCCCCCCTACATACACACCATCGTTCCAGCGCCTCTAAGTAAGATACACTGGTATATGATGTTACGTCATTACACATGATTATGTAATCATTATTACACGCTTAATCAGTTTACGTATACAATTCATATGTTACAAGCGTAATCATTGTTATGTTTAATTGTGCATTTAAATAATTGTATTGTAATTTTAAATACGCAATTAAACATAACAATTAGGGGAAAGTCCCCGATTACCGACCCCCTCCTAATACCGACCCCCTCTCGTATCTCAGTAACTATAAGAGATATAAAAAAATAATATATACATGAACTGTTAGTAATTTAATGATAAATATGAATAAGTATTTTGTTTTAACAAATATTTAATCCTACAATTGTTATTTGATAAAATGTAATATTCTGTTTTTACTTTTTAAATATTTGAATAATAACTTTTTTTAAATCATTGTAATACTTTATTAATTAAAAGAAACTTAATACTGCACATAATATTGTAGATCAATACAATTTTTATAAATATTATAAAAATAATTCAATTTAAATAACTATTATTCAAAATATCTTAATTATAGCAAACCATATGATTTTCCTAATACCGACCCCCTAAATTACCCTAATACCGACCCCCATGTGATTTATAATGTCCAATCAAAATAGATCAGTATTTTACTTTAAAATATGTCATAAGTTGATTGTGTATCATTGATATAGATCAAGGATTCATGATTCCATTCGATTATATACATACTGATTAATAACTAAATATTAAATAATAATATACACTATTTTAATATAATTACTATAAAGTTTAAATTTAAATTTAATATTACTATTAAAACATAAATTCAATAAAAAATAAATTGCGTGCATGTTATAATACATTATATTTATGAATATCTACTATGTTGGTTGGATATTATAATACTACAATTATTTATACCACGATTATTTAAGGGGGTCGGTAATAGGAGAAGGGGGTCGGTATTAGGCACATGTATCCGAATACCGATCCCCCTGTTTATTCTTGTAAATATAATTATATCAAAAATATAAAGTAGCCACATTATTCATTACCATAATATAACCCTATTAACAAAATTTCAAATAAATATATTTACTATTGAATAAGTTATTACAAATAATTATTTAGGGGTCGGTAATCGGGGACTTTCCCCTATACCGGGGTATTCCCTCTCAGTGAGTAGGATAGCCTACGAGATAATCTCTGCAGAGAGGAACCATGGTACCCTCTTTGAGCCGAGATTGTATTTACTACTTTGTATTTTCTGAACTCGATACACTATAGTGTAGAATATATTTACACTTCATTTCATTTCAAATGATATACAGAAAACTCCTTTTTTATTAAGAATTATATATATACTATACTATTAAATAGTAGTATACAAAACATTTATTTTTCTCATATAATTTCATGAATTTTATGATTATATTATTAAGAAAATATATAATATAAAGTTGTACTATTTGCTACCGATAACATATAAGTTATTGATCTAAATAAAGATAATACAAAATTTACAAATAAACATCGCACAACATTTTACATTTACCGAATGGTAAACTAAACAAGACCGAAAATATAAATATAATACATAGAATACATTATTTCCAAACCGAGATAATTGAAATATTTGTTTTATTATAATATATTATATATAGTTGTACAACATATTATACTTTATTGTCTGAATATCACACATATATATATATATATATATATATATATAATAATAAATTCTACATTTATAATAAATATATACATTTAATAATCGATGAACGTATTGCCATCATTCATATGCTTGGTGACGTCATTACAGCCGTACTTACACACACCGGGTACACTGTACTGTAATACTGGCATATTTAATAGTGTGTTATATAAATTATGTATATATCATTTACATAATATATATATATATATATATATAAGTATACGAATATAATGCACGATTTTAATATATTATATTGATACTATGTAGAGAATATTTGTGACATAGATCACAGTTAATATTTGAATAACTTATAATTCTATTCAATATATTTTAAAATTATGTTCCCGTAAGAATACATAACTATATATATACATAACTAATAGTTATTAACTATACACTTTAAAAAAAAATAGTAATGGGTTGTCTAATTTTCTGAATGTATACATACTATAAATACTATAAATACTATATATATACTATAAATACTATATATGATACCATATATGGTATGTTTTAAATTGTCTATTTGCCTGAAATAAATAGTATAGCGCATTGAATTTGTTATATTCCCCGCAATAAAGTTGGTTTATTTTTTAAAGTATGAAATAATTCTTAATATTTGATTCTACCTCACGAATAATATCATCGCTGCGAAAATACTCTCTATTATATAATAAGCAAATATGTATATATATTATATATAATGTATATATATATATATATACATACATCTTTGCTTGAATACAGACATAATTAGTCACGATCGCGCGAATAGTTTTCACGTGGTAGTTATTATTATTTTATAATAAATATGGAAATATATCAACGTATATATATACGAATATATACGTATATATATATATATATATATATATATATATATATATATATATACGTACATACGTATAGATATGTATAACGCTAAACACGTATCTTTAATAATAACTGGTATACATTTTTATTCGATTGCACAATAAATTTATAATTTATAAACATATAATAATAATGTTTGATATCCCAAAAATAAGTGTATATGTGTATACATGTATAGAATATGGTGCGCGACTTATCGGAATCGATGTCAACTGCGCATTTTCTATTATTTGTGGTATTA
>OZ025246.1:22177519-22248335 GCA_964019155.1 Osedax fenrisi
AACTGTGCGATTGAATGGATATATTAACAATTGATATTGCATTTAAAAATACCAAGAATTACGCTGAGATAAGATTGTAAAGTAAATTAAGTAAATTAAATGTCATCTAATGTCGTACACCAATATATTTACGATCATATGGTTTTATCATTATAATATATATATATATATATATATATATATATAGCTATCACTAGTGTGCATATCATCAAATTTCAAACAATGCAAAGCAATTCTTGAGTGAGCCGTAAACATTAAATTCTATACGATCCCAAATAAGGGCATCGCGATTAATTACTCAAGGTTATATAATATATACATATATACATGTATATGAAGTGAGAGAGAGAGGGAGGGAGATAGATTACAATAGTATATATATAATATATATATATATATATATATATATATATATATATATATATATATATATGTATATAAATATATTATAGTATATAATATATTATATTATAGTATATAAGATATTACCAAACATTTTTCTAAGGAAATGCTTCGCAAAATCTTTGATATTACACTATTTCCCTATCTCTCTCTCTATATATAGACAAAGTAAGATATACATAGGGTGAGCGAGTATGTTATAGAGTGAAGTGGAGTTATATAGCGAACACTATAGGGGACATGGGTAGATATTTAGAGATACATATATGTACTCTATAGAGTTAGAGAATTCTAGAAAATAAATATGCAATTTTTAAATATAAATAATATGATAGAGGGTGAGTTAAAGATAGGTAGTGAAGAAGAAATGGGGATAGGGAGTGAGTGAAGATGAGAGTGTAAGATATAGCGTGATAGAGGAAGACATAGAGATAGTGCACTCTCTCATGAGAGATAGAGAGAGATAAAGAGATAGAGAGGTGGAGAGAGATATGAAGAGAGTGTGGTAGTGTAAGGTATAGCTATATATATATATATAGAGGGGTAAGATAGACGAGGGATACATTTATAATATATATATATATATATATTATAAGAAAGATACGGGAAATAGTGAGACACAGAGATCGGTGACCGCCGTATTGTGTATAGTCGCTTATTGTGTCACCGGCGGTCATATCGACGGTCATGTTTAAAAGCGGTCGTAAACTGGTTAATTTGGTTTTAAAATACACTTATGGATAATGATGTATCTGATTTAGCTGAGTTTATTATAGTATATATATATATATATATATATATATATTAAATAAATCAATAAATCTCACATTTGTGCATGTTTCACGTATACATTTATTAAAATGTCGTACATTTTAGGTATCTATATATAGCTTACGTATATTATAATATAGTGTATACTATACATACATTCACATTAATAAACACACTCACACACACATACGCATACGATATATCTTCCTCGCAGTCTACAATATATATATGCACGTACATACATGCACGTGCATATATGCATGCTATCTACTAATCTTCTATAGAATATTCGCGCGTGCAGTATTGATCGAGAGTCGATCGATTGCGTCATATCGCCTGTCTATTACGTAATAGTAACCTTTCCGTTGGACGCTCGGTGGCGCTTCGGTGATGGTGAAGAAGAATTAACAGTTGCCATGGTTACCGCTAAGTTATCGGATAAACTGAAGAGATTCTACGACGACGCGCCGTATTTAAACTGCCGACAATCACCGAACTGGATTTAGAATACGGGCGCCGCGCGATTCGGTGATCTACGATTTTCATATGCGGGTGTTTATTATATGATCTTCGTTAATTTTATCGAGTACATAGTATGTATTACATACATGCATATATATAGGTTATATATTGATTATATATTCATTTTTAGTTGAATAAGATATATATAAACATGTATATCAACATCAAAACCAAGTTATAAACGTATTTTCGTATCGGCCTATACTATTAGCAAAGATTGTTCATAGGAAATATATAACACTACACGCTATCGCGTACATTACACACGAACAGTACCACATACAATGTAGGTTCTGCATAGGCTTTCACCCGGGACATATTTATATTTATAATGTAAATTCGTATAAAATTATACATTTTAAACCGTCAAAAATGGTTTTGTTTAAATTATTATTTATATTATGAAAACCAGGTGTTCGTTAATTATTATATAATTGATATTAATAATTTGTTATTTAAAATATTTATATTTATATTTATATTAATAATGTTATACTTTGAATTACCAACTATTTACTTCAATACGAATTCGACCAGGGGTAGGCTATCATAATAATATAAAGGGGGTATACCTACTACAGTGAAATAAGAGCCGATATTATCAAAGTAATACATTTTCATTTATACTTTATTTAAAAATAAAAACTAATATATATAAATATATAAAATATTCATGGTTAACTTATTAGGCGAAGACCTCTGGATAAAGACAAAAGGACATCGTTTCAAACCCACGACCTGGCTCCCATTTATAAGAGTGGATATATTCGAAATAATCGAATTTAATAATTGAGACCACTTTGAAATTTGAACTATGTTACAATACAACTTCTATATATAGGCTATTGATATTAGTTAGTATACTAACTATAATCGGGAAGCTTCCCGCTATAATGACTAACTATAATAACATATATATATATATATATATATATATATACCTATGTCATTTATCAAGAGTAAATGTTGGATATAACTTATATCATATAAGGATTATGTTATCCACACTCAGAGGTATTGCCGCTATAACTGTCTCCGCTACAGTTATCTCTTCTAGTATATCCGATAGTGATCGTATGGTGATAATAAACGGATGCTTTTGAAATACAAAGAAGAGAAAGATATGCCACACATTTACTTGTTGACGCATCACTGATGACTCATCAATGATGAGTCATTACTGATAACTCACCAGTAACTGTTCTTCAGAGAAACCTCAATGATGTAATTCTCTGCTATCCAAGTGGCAACCTCTTGAATAGGTTGAACCTACTAGACGTATATACACATGTATTCAATGGCATACCTATATGTGACCTTCAAACTTCCTCCCTTTAACCTATGGATATTTCTATTCAACCCTTAGGTTTCAACCCTACTTCCTATAGGATATGCATATGTATACAATATGTATACATTCCTTCTTTACCTACTATTCGTTTGAGTAAACTACTTATAATTTATATAATTATATATTTTAATTAAGTAATTTAATTTTAATAAGTATTACTTATTCGAATTATTTATTAGTTGTACATTATGTGTCTATTTACTAATTGATACATATGATTTATTATTATTAACTTAATTGTTGTTAAAAAAACTATATATATATATATATATATACATTAAATAATACACGATAGTATTACATAAACTATAGTAAATACCATTTTTTATTCGAAATAGTATATTGTATTCATGAGACACCCATACATACACCGATCAAACAGCTTAGCTACATACCGAGCACACGTAATACCTATACAATACATAGATCACACAATAGATCCACCTAGCTCTATAACAATGGAACTACGCGCTGATGCAATACTACGAAATACCACGTAATCATTATCGATAATCAATGAGTCACGCGAAGTGACGAAATAATTCACCAGGTTGCATAACCGCGGCAGATTGGTCGAGTAATACTAGCGAACAATGACGTCATATGCGTGTGTATACCATCGATATACATAAAGTGGATAAGCAATTAACGCACGCAATGCATGTAAAAGATAGATACGCGAATGGCACTTTATTGATTAATTAACAAAATGGTATCAGTGATTTTTATTGGATATTAGTTATATTATATATGTCAAATATTAAACAGTAGGCTTTTCGTCGAAATAGATTAGAGTTACTTCTATCTATATCAATGGATTTATATTATAAATATTGGGTACTAATACTATAGGGGAGGGAACGGAGTAGTGGCCGATAACACTGGTCTGCATCAGCATACTTCTAATATATCGATAAATACTGAATTTTAAGATCTTATTTTTTTTGAAATAGCTATAAATCATATAGGTTTAGAATACTGTGATTTCACTTTTATATATTACTGAATAATATTAACGATTTATTAGGCATTCAAAAAAGCATACAAAAGCAATACAATAAGGCAAGTCAGAGGTAGGTGTCGCTAGTATCAGAATATGCAATAGGTATCTCCTAATGTATTCGATTTATATTTTTTTAATTATGTAATATTAAATAATTATATTTATGATGCATACGCACCTTATTTGATTCAATGATTTAATTATATATATATATATACATACATACTCACACACATAAATAAGTATAATTATATATAATTATGTTTTTGTCAACATTTGACAAAAAATAATTATGTAATAAATTAGAGTAATTAATTAATTAATTAAAAAAAATGTAATTTATATTATAGATATTTTCATTATCTAAATATTGTATATAGAACTTTTTACTCTATTAAGCACCATTTAAGCGTTAATTAAAACGAACACTACCCCGTTCAGTCCCCTACTAATAATTAGACTAATAATATTTATACGTATATGTATATGCATATATGCCTATTCAATATTTTAATTTACTATACCCATACATACACAACTACGTACAGATATACACTAGTGTACACATTCACATATATACATAGGTGAAAGTAACCGAATATCGACAGTTCCCGAATATGGACACTCTCGGTATATTAGAAACCACAAATCCTACAACAAAAATGTTGATGAATAAAATATTCATAGTTATATAAATATTTTGAATAAGTATTTTTTTATTTTTTAATTATTCAAAATAGTACTGATATAACCAATAAACTGACTTTTTAATTACGTTTTTAAACTTATGAAAAAAAAATTCAAATTAAAACCTTTAAGAGACTATATAAATGTAAAATAAAATATAATACTATATTATTAAAAATAAATAATTCTAAACATTATATACATAATTGCTATATTTTTATTACTTATTATTTAAGTTATACGCATATACCTAGAGGTCATATACATTATTAATATGGACAGTGTCCGTCGGACACTCTATATGTATTAATACGGACACCATATAACCAATCAGCGCGAAGCGTGTGAACTATTCTGATTTACATAACAATCATGTGCGTAATATTAATACCACCAATGCAGCTAAGACAAAAATGTTATTATTTAGATACTAAAGTTTATAAACTTGTATTATTAATTAATAAATAATAAAAATTAATAAATTAATTACTGATTAAATAATATTAATTTATTCATAAAATTAATTATAAATAATGTAATTGTAATTTATCTGATTGGTTCATCAATAATATATAGTTTATCTGTGGTATATAGGGTTTCCGTATTATAACACAGGGTATCCGTATTCGGATATTGGTATCGGACACCCCCGTTATACGGACACCCCCGTTATATATTGAATAAACATATTAAATACAATGTTAAAATCACAATAATATATATAATCATATAATCATATACTATTAATATATTGTAATTTTTAATAAAATAATGAGTCATTACACGTTAAGATCATTTATTGTTAAAGTGTCCGTATCAGATGTCCACTTTCCCCTATAGGTGAAATATATACGTATATATACGTATATATACGTACACATAAATTTACATTTTATATTAAAATGTTGCAAAAGAACATTTGCGTACATTTCTCACGTATGACTGCAATGTATTCCCATGAAGAAATAAGATATATATTTGTATATATATACATACATAAACACATATACACATCGACATATATATGCTAATAAACTCGTCCCATATTGACACTAATCCCTACCATATCGCATACATCAATGTTACTCTATATATAGCATTAGGATATGATTGCCATTATAGCCAACTAAACTAATTATAATTAGTATTATTCATAATACGTTATATATATATATATATATATATCTTCCATACATACACATAATCTTGGTATATCTATCCGCCTTTTTCTACTTAAGATTTAAATTAATCACTTATTTAATTCATCAACATAATACTACGCTTTTCTACATAATACAACACCTATACGTGTTTATATAAACATTGTATACATGTTCTATAGTATTCTACAGTATTCTAAGTATACTTAAGTATATATACTATACTTTAGAACACCGGACATTTTATTAATAACTACTTTTATACAAACGTGAAGGGGCTATGGTCGATCTAATTTGACTCTCGCTTTAATAGCTAGTAATCAGTGAATATTGAATTGTAGTATTCGAATTTTAGAATACTTATTAAAAAGATATTAATCTAATAAGCTATCTCGTATTTATCATGATATCAAATGTATGTATTATCAGCCATAATAATACTGGTAAATATCGGTTATTTTGGTTGATAGTTCTGAATGTGTTAATAGGTGTGAATCCCCTGTAGGGTACGCATATATGCTAAAATAGTGCTAATATTTGAATTAAATTCACTAAGTCAAATATTTATTATAATTCGATTAAATATGTAATAATCAGGACATTTTAATTAATTATATAAATAAATATATATATATATATATATATATATATATATATATATGCAACATTGTTACCATTAGATCACTACTATAGTATTATAGTACTATAGTAATATAGTACTGTAGTACTATAGTAGAGTGTTAATATATATATCTATTATATATAATAATATAGCAGAACATGCAATTTTTACTCAATCTATAATATCATTCAGTATATTTAAATTTGATTACATTTTTCTTAAAATATTTAGTAACATTAACATTATACACAGTTCGTTAATGAACACATGTTAATATCTATTACCGTTGTGGTTATATCGGCTTCGACCGAAACACCGCAACGTCCCGTATTAATTTCGGATATATATATATATAAATTATTAACAATAATAATATTTGCAAATATAATCAAGATTATAGATAGATGAAATGTTTAAACGCGATATTATCACGGCAATCATTAACTACGAATATGTTACACGCATATCGTGTAACACTACGGGTATACCCCATGGGGTATACCCCAGGGTGCTGCCCTCGCACCGTGGGCCACATTCTCGACAGTGATATGTATTACCTTATTATTATTATTGTATTCACTTACGGTGATGCACCTTACACACACGCGCGTACGTGAATCGCGACCAATGATGTATCTTATTATTCTTTATTTCTGTCGATATTACTTATTTTACCAATCGTTTTGAATATATTCAATAAGATACTATACATATATTTATCCGTATACAGTTGTTAAGGTGTAAACATAGCACACTATTCCGGTAGATGTTCCTATAACAATAGATGTGCCTATAATATACATTTTATTACGTTAATAGTATTAACTTAATACACTTTTTGGAATGAAATAAAAATTAGCAGTTTGACATAATTTAATATTTTATATGATCAAATTAACTACATATACACACACACACATATATATATATATATATATATATTGTTATTGTTATTGTTATTTTTATTTGGTGGAGTCCTTTCATCCCATCCAGGAACTTAGATGAAGTTTTCACTTATAACCATATATGGCTCTAATGTACCTTCGAAGCCGCTCTCATGTTAAGGCATCCATGGTTTTAACGAGAGCCGATCATTTATTTATACACAATTATATACGATCACTTCTAAATAATATTTTAAGACACATTTTACAAAATTAATTAATGGTCCGGACGAGGGTCGAACCCGTGTCCTACTGCTTGTGTGTCTGACGCCTTAGCCACTGAGCCACACAGGCAGTTTATATATATATATATATATATATTACAGTATACTGTAGGATGTATACATCTTACGTAATAATATTATATCCACGCATCGCGGAATAATTGCATTAGTAAGCGAATGACTATGTTTAACATTACAATGAAGTGAATTGACCAATCACGTGATAACATACGCCGGCAGTAGGTATACTGTAGGTATACCTAAGTATACTGTATTACGAACTCAATCAGATACTTAACGATACTACGACTTGTATCACGACATAGTTAGTTGCGATAACACCGCAATAAAGGTAACTAGCAGACTGATTCTATAGATTCGTATACGACAATTGCAAATATCGTAAGAGAAATTCTCTAATTATAATAGGGTATATAATACCGACCCCTTCCTAATACCGACCCTCTCGTATATCAGTAACTATAAGAGGTATCGCAAATTATATATACACAAGAATTATTAGTAATTTAATGGTAAATATGAATATATATTTTTTTTCTTCAAAATATTCGATCCTATAATTAGTAGGATCAATCAATCCTATTTGATGAAATGTAATATTCTGGTTCTACTTTTTAAATATTTGAATAATAACTTTTTTTAAATAATTGTAAATAATGTATTAATCAACATAACATGTATTGCTATGCATGATATTGTAGATTCATTTAATTTCTATAAAATTATATAATTATATAATTTGAATAAGTAATAACTAAGAAATCTTATTTTAGTGACCTATATGATTTTCCTATTACCGATCCACCAAATTACCCTAATACCGACCACAAATATGTGAATCATATATGATTTATAATATCCAATTAAAATAAATTAGAATTTTACTTTTACATTTTTTGTAATTTATGTGTGTATCATGTTAATCCATCAATGGTGTATTTTATTAATGGCACTACCCAGTAAACAATATATTGTATTCGACGCTTTTGGAAGCACTGCGCCTAAAAGTTCCGGAATTAATTCGTCGTTTTGATGAAAAAGGTGCGCCCAAAAGCGTCGAATTTGTGACGAATTCAATATTATTTGGAACTGAAGCGCATAAAAGCGTCGAAAAAGATTCGAATATATAGATTCGCAATCAAAGCGTCCGAAAGCGTCGAAAAATCGCCCATAAATTCTCAAAATCGTCCAAAAGCGTCGATAAATTGTTTGCTGGGTAATATTATACAATGATTATTTAGTAGGTTATATGTAGTTATATTCATAGTCAGTCAATTTAAAGTTTAATATAGAAATATAAAGTTCAATTATAAATGCAATATATTAATTAATTAAGGAATTAGGAATTCCTATAGGAATATTAATACTTAATTACGTTTTTTACCTTTTAACGGTTCCATATGTAGATGCCGTAGGCCCTACGGCATAGGGGCGCAGTTAATTTCTTAACAATTTTCTTCCACCCTGTCGTTCTTAACATGGCTTCTTACAACGCAAGACCGGTCCATTGCACGATATCTTGCCATTGCATTTTAGGCCTCCCTCTCCTTCTTTTACCATCAATAGGTAGGTACCTACTTAGACCTTGGAGAAGTATTTTATATATATATATAGTATTCTATCTTATTACATGACCAAACCATTTTAACTTTTCCATAATGAATATTGCTAGTAATTCAGAGTGAGGGTCAATATCACGGGTTACTATACTTCTTACTTCAATATTTGTAATTCTTTCTCTGTAGGTTATATTCAGTAATCTTCTTAAACATCTCATGTCTAGGCTCTTATTTACCTTGCAATTCTTTGGTTATACTCCATGTTTAACATACATATAAGAATATTGAGCTGACTAATGGTAGCATAAGTTTAATTTTCAATTTCAGTTGTAGTGATTTATCGTTCCATATAATATTTAGTTTGGATAAAGCTGCTACCGCCTGTCCTGTTCTAGATTATATGTCGGTATTTGATCCTTTATCGTCGATGTTGTTAATTGGAGACTTCCCCTACGCTTTTCAGTGACAGGGGATCAAGGTGCAATTTATGTGGGTTATTAAATCATCCGTTATTATTTTGTTATCTTCTCTCCGTTTTTGAATTATGCCCACATATAAAATTATATTTGTTCATAATCATTAATATCATAGTTCTATTTATTATGTACAAGTCATTAATATATGTCCTATGTTATTAGTTTTTCATGTATAATTTGTCAGTTACCTATTTGTGAAAGTTCACACCACTTACAAGACCTTACAAAGGCACAATATACCGCCCATATGCGGCTAATTATATAAGTAGCTAAATATCCACCCAGAAAACCATAACAGCAGATTTAAATACTTATTAAAACAGTTTATAAAGCAATTTTAATCAAATTTTCGAACATTCTGATTTAAAATCTGCTTTAATACAACTTGCCAAGAAACCAAAGTAGGCGTATTAGGTTGCGATTGGTTGTAATTGGTTGTAAAAATAGGTGTAGAATAGTGTAAATACACCATTTATTTTTATAGTTGCAATTCGTTGTAATTACACTCAAAAATACAACTTATAATTTAAAATAAGTTGCAAAAATAGGTGTAGAATAGTGTAAATACACCATTTATTTTTATAGTAGTTTTACTTTATAATACTATTAATTTTAATCACTGTGAAAATGAAATAAATAAATTAATAATATATATATTTATTTAAATTTTATTTAATTTAATCCTAATTATTATAATATTTTACTTTTTCTTTATTTTAATATATTTATTAACTTATTACTAATATAAATTAATTATAAATTATGATTTGAATGTTATATTTAATTTTATATTCTGTTTTTAATAAATAAGTTATTATTTTAAAATTTATATTTTATTGAATAATCATTATAGTCTTTTATAAAATCACAATTATTTGTGAACAACAATTATAATCATAATTATATTGATAATTAAATAAATACACATGGTTGAAGTGTATTAACTATTTTTTATTTATTTTACATTTATCAAGTTGTATTTATAGGTGGAGATTGGTGTATATGCACTATTTTTTATTTATTTACATTAAACAAGTTGTATTTATAGGTGGAGATTGGTGTATATGCACTATTTTTTATTTTGTACATTAAACAAGTTGTATTTATATGTGAAGATTGGTGTATATGCACTAGTTTTTATTTGCTCACAAAGCACCCAAATTTACAACGTTGTAAATACGCCATTTGCATACCATTTTTACACCTATAGGTGTAAAAGTAAACCAAAGAATACTTTGGTTTCTTGGGTTATTTAAACATTTTTAAAACATCTTTCTACTGATTTAATAATTAAGTATTAAAGCCTGATTTAATTCTGATTTAATAATCTCCACATATATATAAGATATATTTTCCATCAAACAATAATAGCAGATTTAAATACTTTTTAAAGCAGTAATATATGCTGACAGATTTAAATACTTATTAAGACAGATTTAAATATATCTTAAGAAATCGGAGATTATTAAATCAGAATTAAATCAGGCTTCAATACTTAATTATTAAACCGTAGAAATATGTTTTAAAAATGTTTAAATCGGTTGAATTAAAGCATATTTTTAATCTGAAAAAATTCTAAAATCTGATTAAAATTGCTTTATAAACTTCTTTAATAAGTATTTAAATCTGATGTTATGGTTGGTGGGCATATATACATCAGTGACACCCTTTGTTATCCGGTATTCATAATCATGATTATTAACGTAATATATTATTACATACACCCATTCACTGTATCATCCATATTATTTCATATTTCATCAAAATATTACCTTTATATATATATATATGTGTGTGTGTATGTATACAATAAATATAGGTGTAAATATACCTTATAATTTATTTAATTTATTATTCTTTTATTTAATACTATATTTATTCTGTATTCTGCATAATTCGAAACGAAACCCATACTTTAATATCTTCTTATCAATAATTTGTGCCTAGATGAATTAAAGATTTATAATTATATATATATATATATATATATATATATATATATATAATTATATGTATATATAATAAGTAATTAACCTTATAAATTTTCATCTGTTGATAACTTTTTGTCATCAGCTGAATACCTTTTTTCATCTGCTGAATACCTTTTTTCATCTGCTGAATACCTTTTTTCATCTGTTGATATCTTTTTGTCATCAGCTGAATACCTTTTTTCATCTGCTGAATACCTTTTTTCATCTGCTGAATACCTTTTTTCATCTGTTGATAACTTTTTGTCATCAGCTGAGTATCTTTTTTCATCTGCTGAATACCTTTTTTCATCTGTTGATAATAGTTTTGTATCTTTTGAAAACTTGCTTTCCTTTCTTTTTTTCCTATCACGCTTTATTAAAGAATAAAATGCATTATATAATAAAATAGTTACTTTAATATTTTGCTTTAAATATAATAATATTTACAAATGTAATTATCATTAAGATCATAAATATATGTTTCTATATTATTTAATTATATATATAATACTAATAATAATAAATATTTATTAGAAGAAAGTTGTACATTTTTTTCGTATGAAGTATATACATTAATAATATTGTTATTTCCTCGAAAGGACTTCAGATAAAGGTCAATATCTTTTCTATGCTGTCGCCCGAAATATATATATATATATATTTCTTAAAAAATTAAATAAAGATGATAGCATGAAAATGAAAACGAAGACTATGAAAATGAAGACAATCTATTAAGTTTTATAAAAGTAAAGCTAGATAAAGACACTATTATAGATATTGATTAGATACATACACTATTATATACGTACGATATATGACATACAATGTAACTGTAATATTATGTAATTTATTTTGTTAAGTAACATAATATGTACAGTGTATATTGTACAGTGTACATTGTACACTGTACATATTATGTTACTTAATTAAATATATTTAACTAAATATATCAACAAAATAAATTACATAATATTACAGTTACATTGTATGTCATATATCGTACGAATATAATAGTGTATGTATCTAATCAATATCTATATCAACACAGTACATACTAGGGATGTTCACGGGTCGCAATTGTGATGTTTCGAAACAGTTTCGAAACCAGAGACAACTGTTTCGATACCAACATTTTTTTAATTCAGATGTTTCGAAACCAATAAGGAAACCAGATGGCAATGTTTCGAAACCAATAATGAAACAAGGTGATAATGTTTCGAAACCAATACTGAAACTAGGCGAAAATGTTTCGAAACGAATAATGAAACTAAAATATAATAAATATATATATATACATGCCCTTATACATATATGCCCATTTTTCATTATATCGAGACAATAAAATCCTACAATTCATTATCTCGACTCTCGAGATGTTGAAAGTTTATAATAAATATTGTATTAAACTCGAAAAATTGACTTTTTGCCATTACAATGATTTTTTGTCATGTATACCCAGTAAATAATTGTTTCGAAATAAAGTTTTTAAAACAAACAATAATTTATGTTTTTAAAACCTAGTTCATGGCTAGTTATTTGACATGGTTCTAAAACTTACATACTTTAATGTTTCAAAAACATAATTATTTGTTAGTTTTTGAAACTGATATATACGAATGTTTTAAAAACAAAGAATCAAAGACTTTGATAGAAAATATTTATTTACATATAACAAATAAAAAATAATATATTTTACAAATTACATAATTTGTATTATTCCACAGAAATCTTGACCTATAAATGAGTTATTATTAAAATAAGATATTAGGTATAAATAGTATTATTTTGTACCTTATTTCTTATCTTTACATTTCGAAAATATTTTCATTTGATTCAGAAAAATAATCTCTATATTTGTGTTTATTTCAATTAATCGTTCCTGGCCAATTTCCAATTTGAATAGTCTTTCTGAAATATAAAAAATATGTAATGATTGATAATGTCAAAGTCTATACCAATTTAGGACATATGTTAAATAATGGAAAAAAATTAAATATGAAAAAAATACATGCATAATACTGATCTTTATTACACTACTAAGTATAGTAGTATTCATATATGTATGTAATTTATATAGTATTTTTGAAATTAATAATTTACTAACTATGAAAAATGTTCATGGCGGATATCAAACTGGTTTCTGATTTAGTAAAATTCTAGGAGATCGATCAAATAAACCTAATATGAACGAGATGTCTATTGAGTCCTGGCAGAAGATTGTCGGACAACTGAAAATGTAATAATAGTATTTGTTAAGTTATGTATGGAATATGAATGTCTATGGGGTATATATATCGTGTATGTGGTTTGACTAAAGTATAATCTTGATGTGCATGCATAAGGCGTATGCCTATATATAGAAAGAATAGCGGCAAGGCTTATTTATATGTATTAAGGGAATTAAGGGTACTTTATAGATGTTTGCAATACAGCGGCGGATATCTATATATATATATATATATATAATCAGCCGTCTGCACGTGGGTTGGTCATGCGCGACGGCATACAGTAATATGCGACACATTGTGCGACGCATGTGTGTGTATTCATAAGGTACTAGAATACGCAATACGTGCGACAATGTTATGTTAACAATATCGATATGTGGATGTGTATATAATAAAACAAACGTATTGATGTACGTATACGTACAAGTATATATACTATATAATATGTAATATATGTAATATATGTACTATAGTAGGTGTATTGGTATAGTAACAATATTGATATATATATATATATATATATATATATATATATATATATATATATATGTGTGTGTGTAGTAAAGTGGTACAGTTTATTAATCGAAACAAAGAACTATTGAACATAATAATAATATAACATAATAATAATAATAATAGTACCTACCCGATGAAATGCAGAACGAAGAATGAGGCATCTCACCGAGTAGAATTTATTCTATAGAAAAATAACGAAATTTACTTTACAGACGATAAAAATATAAAATACCAGAAAAACAAACATTTACATGGCTATGGCTATGCAATTAACACAGAGCGTGACACCGAAATCTAGTTTAAAGTTTTTATGTAGATATATCGATTTATGTTACGTAATTCTAAATGCATGTAAATGTATATCATGATGCGTCAATCAATATATCTACAACTTTGACTTTATAACATATATATATATATATATATATATATATATATATATATATATATATAAATATAATTATATAATTATATTCTAACAATTTAATTATATATTATAAATAATATATAAATATATTATATAAACATTAATATCATTATATATAATATGATATACTTTGTATATATATATATAATTCAGGTATATATAATATATATATATATATATATATATATATATATATATATATATATATATATATATATATATATGTATGTGTGCACATGTGTGTACATGTACAGGCATGTACCGGTATATAATATAACAATATTCAATAATAATATTCGTAAACTGTAATAACAATATTCACATAATAATGCATACAAACCTTGACTGTGTGGTGTTCTTGTCGAGTAACTTGGTGAACGAGATGTCGAACGAGACCTGACTACTTAAGTTCATAATAAAATAAATGTTGTATTTATTAATTTAAAATTATGATTTATATACTTCATGAATATAGATATTTAAAACATGTATGTTTCAGAAAGTTAACTATTTAATGTTTTAAAAACATATAAATTATCATTTTTTTAAAACATTAATCTTTTTTTTTAAAACATTTATATACATAATATTAATAATAGTATATAAATTAAAGTTATAATAATATAAATGTTATATGTTGATTTATTTAAAATTATGTTTTAAATACTTCATGAAAATAAGATATTTAAAACATATATGTTTAAAAAACTCATATATTTAATGTTTTAAAAACATGTAAATAATTTATTTTTAAAACATTAATAATTTTTTATATGTTTATTATATTATACTAAATTATATATTTAAAGATTACTAATAAAATACTTAAATACAATCTATAATAAGTACTCCAATTAAGTAATGCATTCATCTGTTATATGTAAATATTTTGTATATATAAATAAATGCATGTTTTTAAAACTATATTTTCGAAACAATTATTTACTGGGTAATCTTCATCGACACTTTTTTGAAATATTTTTTTTACTTTGTTTGGAAATAATTTGAAATATTTTATATTTTTTTTTGAAATATTTTAATTTTTTTGAAATATTAAAATTTTTTTTTTGAAATATTTGAAACATTTTTTTGAAATATTTTTAAATATTTTTTTGAAATATTTTAAACATTTAAAAAAAAAAATTTTAATAGTATAATAGAAAATGTTCAATAATAGACTCATATTGTAGTTTTTATTAAAACAAAAGTTATAATCAAAAATGTATATTTTTTAATATATATGAAATAATTAAATACTTATTCCCCTAGTTGATGGTACAGTGATATATTACAATGTACATAGGACATTTTGTTAGAACCCGGAATTGGAACCCTAAACCGAGTCAGGGGTAAATGACTAATATATATATATAATAGTATTTTACATATTTATCACATATTTGAATAGTATATGATAATTAGGCTACATATTAAAATACATATTAAATTAATTTGTATTTGAATTACAAATGATTTTAGTTATTAATGAATGATTTACGTATTATTTATGTATTATAAACAACATACAATATAAGATAATGATATAAATTATATAGTATATATGTATATAGTATATATACTATACGATATATTCTAACATTTATTAAATAAAACTGGTTTATATCGACGTATACGTTAGTTATAAACTATAGTTATACAAAATCTAATTATATGAATATAAATAAATATTCATTAAATAATCCAATCTGTATTTGTTTACGTTATTAATGGCGAATGTGAATTTATAACGTGTTTGCATTGCGAGATACGATGTTACAGGGATTGGGATAATATTATATTAAATATAAATTATATATCATATATGATGTATATTATATAATATCTATTAAAAACCTGAAACCGGTTTCAGTTTTTTCAATAAAATTCTGAAACCGACCCGAAAAGCAGATTTAATACCCGAAACCATTATATTTCATAAAACCCGATACCGACCCGATACCGACCCGACCCGTGAACATCCCTAGTACATACTATGTGTTTAATTCAATACCGTGTATATTGTACACGGTATTGAATTAAACACGAATTATAAAATACACAATCAGATATCTATTTTACCAAACTAGATGATAGCAAGTATATTCTAAATATACGTAACATAAATTGATACTAAAATATACTAAGTATTGTCCAGTATATGAGTATTATAATTATTTAAGTATATATTATTTAAGTATATATAATTATAAAATAATAAATATTTGTATCCACTATTATAATTGATTAACATCAAATAATCTTATAATATATATGTATACAATAGATATGTATACAATATATATATATATATATATATATATATATATATATATATATATATATATATATATATATATATATATATATGATGAAATATAGTTTATTAAAATATATATATATATATTTTTGTTTACTATATATATATATATATATATATATATATATATATATATATATATATCTATTAGCATAATTATATTATAAATATAAGAATACTTATATATTATATGTATACAGATAACAATAATTACATAGGTAATATAGTATGTATACTTACAGATATTACCATAGATTTATAGTTTACAAACTATAAATTGTTGTAAACTATAAATCTATGGATCTACACACAATTAAGTTATTATAAAAAGTTGAATTTTTTATAAATCTAGTATTCACGATTGTTTTGTTGAATTGTGTTTAATTTGTTCTATATTTTATAATTTCATAATATATTAAAATCAATATAATTAAATCATGTATTCGATTTCAATTTTATAAATAATTCTATTTATACAATTATTTATAAAATAAATTTTCATTTTTCATAGAAATTTGTATTTGTCAATTTATTGATTTTTTCTTTACTATTTCATTATTTACAATTTATTATTATATATTTAAATTGATTTTGACACATGTATTAATATGTACAGTGTACATTGTACACCCTATTAAGGATTTACACTACTATAGTAGACAAACAATTTCTTAAATAAATTCCATTTTAGTGTCCTAATTTATCATTATAACACACTGAACAGTATATATTTACCGTGATGCTACTTAAAAGGATGTTTATAGTAATTTTAAAAATATAGACCAAATAACTATAAATAAAATGCAAAACTTTACTTACATTATCCTGTAGATACCCTGAGCAGTAGTATAATTTATTACTGAGCAGGACATTTAAAGTAATATTTTCATATCTATAAATAAAATACAAAACTTTACTTACCCTTAAATTTTACTGAGGATACCCTGACCAGTAGTATAATATGGTACTGTGCAGGACATTATTAATAAGTATATATACTTTTTTAAATATAGAAAGAATAACATATTATAAATTTTAATTATTTTAATATATTGATTTAATTTTTATCAATGCAAATTTATTATTAATTATCATTTTACTTTTATATGTAAGTTAATATAGGTTTTAATGATTTTAATTGGTTCCTACTGATTTTAATAAATAAAATATTATTTTAAAAACTAAAATTATTTAAGTAATCCTATGTATTTTTCTAAATTATCATAATCTCATTCAAGTGACACATTGAAATACAATTTTAATCATAATTATATTGATAATATAATTGGAAAGCATGTTGAACTAATTGCCCAATATTGAATATATAATAATAGAATATTGATTAAAGTTTGTATTCAAAATTAAAATGTTATTATTATTGAATTTGGAATTTAGTTAATAACTTAAGTTGACCTTAACTTAATTAGTTACCATTGACTATAGTTAAACTTACATTTTGAACTTAAGTTGTTGATGTAAGTTATATGCTGGGTTATTCTATATAGGAATAGATCATACTTTATATGCCCCGTTATTTTTCTATACCAGGACTAAGAAAGTTCATTATTTGGTCCTTATTTAATCTTAACAGGATTAAGAAAGTATGTTATTTTGTCCTTATTTATCCTTAGCAGAATTCAGAAAGTTCATTATTTTGTCCTTATTTATACTTAGCAGGATTCAGAAAGTTCGTTATTTTTTCCTTGTGTATCCTTACACAGTGACTAATAAATCCCTGTAAATGTCCTGCACACATGTAAAATAGATAGTCAGATTGCTACACTTTAGGACCTCTGTAGGAGTCCTTAGCAGGGTATTCTGCAGGACACCTGTGCAGTAATAATTGTTTGTCGGGTACACATTTCAGATATTCTAATCAAATTGATTTCAATATAAATAATGAAATCATGATTTATTAATCAAGATGCATCTTACTTATTATTTATATAAATTAGCGTATAACACGTTTAAATCATGAATAAATATAACATTATATATATGATTTATCATTCATAAATTAATATTATAATTATTAATGAATCATGGATAACAAAATCTGATATTGTAAATGTTAAATTGTTAAATACTTCATTTTATACTATTTTATACTATTTGCTAAAATAAAAGGGAGTATTTGTCAGTAGAGTACATATATTTATAGTTTATAAATTGGTATAATATTTAATATAGGTATACCTATAGGTATATATGTATACATTATAAAGTATAATGTATACATTATAGTAAAATACTAATCTATTGTATAGTATGATGAAGTAATTACTAATTAATCGCTAATAAAACTTTTGTTATATATTGTTATTGTTATTGTTATTTTTATTTGGTGGAGTTATTTCATCCCATCCAGGAACCTAGATGAAGATTTCACTTATAACCATATATAGCTCTAATGTCCCTTCGAAGCCGCTCTCATGTTAAGGCATACATGGTTTTAACGAGAGACGATAATTTATTTATACACAATTAATAGATATATATATATATATTATTATTACATGGTTACATTATTATATGATGATTACATTTAGTTACATGATAAGTTTCATTATATAGTATTATATATTTTATTTATTTTTATCATATGTTACAGATGAAACTTATCATGTTAATAAATGAGTAATAATGAGATACGCAACATTGCTTCTATAATAACCCTGGCATTGCCTACATCTGATAATATATATATATATATATATATATATATATATATATATATATATATTATATGCATGTAAATATTATAAATATATACGTACCTTTTCTTTTCTCTTTTGTTGTATATTCCAATTTCTTTTCTTTTCATCAATCGCCCTATTTAAAATGATAAATCATATACAGTTACGTAATATTATCGAGAGTGATTATTACGTAAGAACGCGTGTAAATATATAATTGAGGCACATTGAAAATATTCAGCGGAGATAGTTATATATATATATATATATATATATATATATATATATATATATATATATAATATACACATATAATATCAACAAGTGTATCACGCGTATAGATTATATCCTGAACTATTATAATAATACAAATAGTTATTATTTATTATAAGTTTTGTGTGTACGTATAATACAATAATTATAAATACAAATAAGCTGTTTCTTATGATTTATAAAATGCCTACACATAATACTTCAATTAAGGGTATCCTTAGTATAAGCTAAACAGAGCTTCTGTGTATCCCTCCGATTATCATAGCAAATATTCGGTAAATAAAATTCATTCATTCATTCATTCAATATTTACTATAGTTTTACTAAACTTTAAATTATCTCTGATCTCGAAGAAAGCGTAGCACAAGAGGCCAACTATCACTATTATGACTATAGTGTACAGTACGGGGTTGCCCTGTTCATTCTAGTAGTAAGGTATACGTGTACTTATACGATTATATATACTATATATATATATATATATAATATATATATATATATATAATATATATATATTAATATATAATACTAATAATAATAATATCAAAGTTAGGGATGCCAAATCAGAGTTTATCTATAGACATCCACAAGAGAATCCTCCCACATATATAGGAATATATTAAGGGGCGAGGGGAATACGAGAAGATATTTTTCTTATACATATTATATATCATTTTAAAGATAATTAATTATATTTTAATATTTTAAAGTAAAATAACTAGAAACTATTACATTTATATAGTAATATATTTATACAATATCTGCCTTGTCAGGTAATGGATAAAAACGGAAGTTAACGTGACTAAATGGAGGTATCCCACAAATATTGGATCTACATTGTATATTTGTGTATATATATAATATATATCATATATTATATATATATCATATATAGTATATATAATATGTATATGTATATGTATATATTATATATACATATAGACTTTCAGTTCCATTCGATCGTGCACGTAATTAATTAATATAATATATTATATATATATTATATTATATATTATATATATTATAAATATTATATATATATATATATATATATATATATATATATTATATTATATATATTATAAATCTTATATATGGTTATAAGCTTTATAAATATATTATATATATACAACAATTATAAAACGAAAATAAATAAATAAACAATAACATATGTAAACAAAAACAAATGAAATATTATCGACGTTAAAGAGTAATACGAATACCTTACGTAATAGTTAGAGGCGTATTACGCAATAGTTAGAGGCGTATTACGCAATAGTTAGAGGCGTATTACGTAATAGTTAGAGGCGTATTACGTAATAGTTAGAGGCGTATTACGTAATAGTTAGAGGCGTATTACGTAATAGTTAGAGGCGTATTGCGTAATAGTTAGAGGCGTATTACGTAATAGTTAGAGGCGTATTACGCAATAGGTAGAGGCGTAATACGTGTAACGCGATGCATATCATCGTTACAATGACACTTTAGAGAGGTATGAGGGTAAGAGGAGGATGATGGAGAGGACGAGGAGGATGAGGAGGAGGAGGAGGAGGGGGGTAGGAAGAATATGCGGAAGATCAGAATGATATGGTTAGAGAGGAGAAGGAGGAGGAGGAGGAAGATATAGAAGAGGAGGAATATCATGATGACATGGTTGGGGAGGAGAATGATGAAGATACGGAAGAGAAGGAATATTATGATGACATAGAGGAGGAAAAGGAGGAGGGAAGTTATGCAAGGTGTCGAGGGGATGTGTTGAACACGGTTTCGATGAGTCATAAACTAACGATTAACGAAGGTGTCGTGTAGTCATAGTCCACCTCCGTTGAAGTGGGTATGGTCTATGGTAGGTTAGGGTAGAGTAGTAGTTAGGTACAGTTATATATATATATACACACATATATAATTATTGGAAATTGATTTTATAAAAACAATTACATATCGTAATATTATTGGCATCTATTATACATTATCAATATTATATAATAACATTTTACATTATGAATATTACTTAGGGCATATATACACAACGATAAACGTGTAATATATATACAAACACACGTATGCATATATATATATATATATATATATATATATATATATATAAAGTCACGCATACACATACGTAGGTATATATCATATCGGTTGTTTATATTGAAACCTCGTCAGTATTCATAATAAAACACTTTAGTTTATAATTTTATAATAGAAATTTATTTAAAATTAAAATCGTATTACTTTACAATAATAAATAATAATGTATACGATTATAAATCATATATTATTCATGTAGTTTAACCAACGATTTTTTAAGGATCATAATGCTTCGCAAAATCTTTAGTTTAACTATATTATAATTTTGTATACAAAAATAAAATAATATTATATTATATACTCATAGTCTATAGCGTGATGAAGATTCTAAAGAATGCCCTTGTGTTAAATCATATTATCTTGTATTATATCGTATTATCTCGTATTATATCGTATTATCTCGTATTATATTATATTTTCAACTGCCTGTGTGGCTCAGTGGCTAAGGCGTCAGACACACAAGCAGTAGGACACGGGTTCGACCCTCGTCTGGACCATTAATTAATTTATAAAATGGGTCTTAAAATATTATTTAGAAGTGATCTTATATAATTGTGTATAAATAAATGATCGGCTCTCGTTAAAACCATGGATGCCTTAACATGATAGCGGCTTCGAAGGGACATTAGAGCCATATATGGTTATAAGTGAAAACTTCATCTAAGTTCCTGGATGGGATGAAAGGACTCCACCAAATAAAAAATAATAAAATAACAAAATATCGTATTCTCTTTTTATATATTATATTAGCTCGTTATATATCATATTATCTCGTTATACATCGTATTATCTCGTATACTATAGTATCTCATATATTATGATAACATCCGTAGTGTCGATATAAGCAATCACTGAACATGTTCAGTATACGTAGTGTGGATTGAACGGCGAAAGACTGACGTCAATTTGAACTGATTACGAATTAGTAATATAGGCGTCGTTATTAGCGAGTATAAGCGGGCTGCTGATTGGTTTAGGTTAATTGAATCGGGGCACCTATAGGAGGTATAGGTGTCCCGCTATAGCGTATATTATTCTGCTATACATTTATTTAAATTTAAAAATTCCGTCCTTCGCTGTTCGTACTATTGTATACTTTTAGATTTATAAAATATATAACTATAACCATACTAATATTAAATGAAACAGACAATAACACGAACAATGATGATACTACATTACTCATATATATATATATATATATATATATATATATATATATATATATATATATATATATAACTAAGTAAATTAAAAAACTATTACAAGTAAATTGTGCGATGTACCGCATAGAAAGATGGCCGTTGTCATATAATACTTTATTCTCGTCGAGAAACTCGTCCTCGGTAGTCACGTGACTATAACAATGGCGACAGTTCACTAAATACACATAAGAATCGCTAACGAATCGCTTTAGATTTAAACTACGTATAACTAATATGTATATACACACATTTGGTAAACATCTATTTCTTATTATGCATTAGAATAAAGTAATAAACAAATATATGAAGTCGAACGGAGAAAGTTATTATTTTTCAAATTTTAGTATAATACTATAAAACGGTATTCTAAAATGTATCTATTTACCATTTTGATTAAATTAAATATAAGTATTTTCGGTTAACTATTTAAGCGCGACTCGCAATTCACGAATCAAAATGCGTATAATTTGTTTTAATTACAAATTTACATAGAGACATTTTTACAATATCATATTATAGTATTTTACTTACGTATTGTAATTGTAATTACAATTTAAAAATAATAACTTCTAACGATTCTGAATCGTAAAATGTGAATGTATTGTCTTTTAATCTGGTATTTTAAAAATCATATTCGAGCATAGAATTAGACTTTATATATATTTATTTATAACTTTCTTCTAATGAATAATATAACTAACGCCACCATAGTATACACTAGTGATGTAAATGATGCCAGTCAAATCTAAAGCATGATGCAGTCTCAGTCTCAGTTACCTAAAGTCTCAACTCGGCTCGGGCTCGTTTGGCTAGAATCTCGTTTCGGCTCGAGCTCATTTTGCTAGAGTCTCGGCTCGGCTTGAGCTCCTCTGGTAAACCTTTACTGTTTTAGTAAATTACAACTAGGGTTTTTATTACACCTAAAGTGTTTTTGAAAATCTTTACTTTTTATTACATAATAAATAAAGGTTCATAACCCTATACTTTTTATTAAATAATAATAAAATGATTTCAAACCCTTTAGTTATACCTATAGTTGTAATATTTTTTTTATATATTGCCATACAAGTCAAGCCTCTCCACATCGAGCTTATTTACTATCGAGCCTTTAGGCTATATATATTAATAGATTATAGTTATAATATATATATATATATATATATATATATATGTATATATACTAGCTGTTTTGGCCCGGTGTATGTGCGGATATTTGATAATTATGAGTTATTATTAGAAAATTGCATGATCTAGGACTATTTTAGAAATAAGAAATATATTATTTATTTGATTTAAATTAATTATGTTATAAAAAACAAATATTGAGAAATTAATATAATATACATAATAAATTGGAGTTAGTCCTATCTGAGTTAGCCCTATCTGAATTATCCCTATCTGAATTATCCCTATCGTAGTTAGCCCTATCGGATTTAGCCCTATCTGATTTAGCACTATCTGAATTGGCCCTATCGTAGTTAGCCATATCTGAATTAGCCCTATCGGAGTTAGCCCTACCTGAATTAGCCATATCGGAGTTATCTCTATCTGAATTAGCCATAACCGAGTTAGTCCTACCTGAATTAGCCCTATCTCAATTATCCCTATCGGAGTTAGCCCTATCTGAATTAGCCCTATCATAGTTAGCTCTATTGGAGTTAGCTCTATCTGAATTAGCCCTATCTGATTTAGCCATATCTGAATTAGCTCTATCATAGTTAGCTCTATTGGAGTTAGCTCTATCTGAATTAGCCCTATCTGATTTAGCCCTATCTGAATTAGCTCTATCTGAATTATCTCTATCGGAGTTAGCCCTATCTGAATTAGCCCTATCGGAGTTATCTCTATCTGAATTAGCCATAACCGAGTTATTCCTACTTGAATTAGCCCTATCTCAATTAGACATATCGGAGTTAGCTCTATTGGAGTTAGCTCTATCTGAATAAGCCCTATCTAATTTAGCCCTATCTGAATTAGCCCTATCTGAATTATCCCTATCGGAGTTAGCCATATATGAATTAGCACTATCCGAGTTAGCTCTATCTGAATTAGCACTATCCGAGTTAGCCCTATCTGAATTAGCCTTATCAGAGTTAGCCCTACATGAGTTAGCCCCATCTGAATTAGACATATCGTAGTTAGCTCTATTGGAGTTAGCTCTATCTGAATTGGCCCTATCGTAGTTAGCCATATCTGAATTAGCCCTATCGGAGTTAGCCCTACCTGAATTAGCCCTATCGGAGTTATCTCTATCTGAATTAGCCATAACCGAGTTAGTCCTACCTGAATTAGCCCTATCTCAATTAGCACTATCCGAGTTATCCCTATCTGAATTAACCTTATCAGAGTTAGCCCTACCTGAGTTAGCCCTATCTGAATTATACATATCGGAGTTAGCTCTATTGGAGTTAGCTCTATTTGAATTAACCCTATCTGATTTAGCCCTATCTGAATTAGCTCTATCGGATTTAGCCCTATCGGAGTTAGCCCTATCTGAATTAGCCCTATCGGAGTTAGCCCTATCTGAATTAGCCCTATCTGAATTATCCCTATCGGAGTTAGCCATATCTGAATTAGCTCTATCATAGTTAGCTCTATTGGAGTTAGCTCTATCTGAATTAGCCCTATCTGATTTAGCCCTATCTGAATTAGCTCTATCGGATATAGCCCTATCGGAGTTAGCTCTATCTGAATTAGCACTATCTGAGTTAGCCCTATCTAAATTAGCATTATCGGAGTTAGCCCTACCTGAGTTAGCCCTATCTGAATTAGACATATCGGAGTTAGCTCTATTGGAGTTAGCTCTATTGGAGTTAGCTCTATTGGAGTTAGCTCTATCTGAATTAGCCCTATCTGATTTAGCCCAATCTGAATTAGCCCTATCTGAATTATCCCTATCGGAGTTAGCCCTATCTGAATTAGCCCTATCGTAGTTAGCTCTATTGGAGTTAGCTCTATCTGAATTAGCCCTATCTGATTTAGCCCTATCTGAATTAGCTCTATCGGATTTAGCCCTATCGGAGTTAGCCCTATCTGAATTAGCCCTATCTGAATTAGCCCTATCTGAATTAGATCTATCGGATTTAGCCATATCTGAATTAGCCCTATCTGAATTAGCCTTATCTGAATTAGCCCTATCGGAGTTAGCCCTATAGGAACACCTCGTCTCTCAATAAAATAAGTTATATTTATTCGTATAAGAATTGTATAATTATGAAATAAAATAAAATAAATTTAATAAATCGTACGAAATTACCTCGTACGAAATTACTGGTAACCATGAATCTCATTGGATGAAATTAATTTTATTAAAAAGCTCCACCTATTGATTATTAGAGGCGAATTAATTTAAAATCTTAATTTATAAATCCACTTTAATATATGATATCACGGTACAATGTAACATTTTGATAGTGCATATTAAAGAGGAATTAAAGATGAGTATAACTGGTGTCTTCCGATCTTGCATTTATTTTTTAATTTCGTAGAATCGTCGCTTCGCGACAATGCCGCATTGTTATATGTTTAGAGAAATATATATATAGATACCTGATATATCCTATTTTCAATATATTATATTTATATACTATATATATTATTACTTACTATAGATTATTAAATAATAATTAAAGGTTTTGAACCCTTTATTTTTTATTAAATAATAACTAAAGGGTTTCGAACCCTTTAGGTATATCCTCTAGTTTTAGAGACAAATTGTTGTTTAATCTATTAATTAATATATAATTAAAACTAAATATATGTTTGATATTTTAAGTTTTTGTAAATATTTAAAACATATTTTGTAAGTAAAGTTAATTAATATATGCTCTATAAGTGAAAAATATTGTTCTATATTTACATATTATTAATTTTATATGCACATATATATATGTTGTTTTAATTTTCCTTTTTATAACAGCATAATTTCACATATAGATATTATTTAAAAGACAATATTTCTTGTCTGGCATGAATTTCAATTATATTTAATATATTATGTTCGCTAAGATGATAATAGAGTTTACTTGTTGTCAGGAAACGTTTACAGCTTAATTATACAGTTATATTTATGAAAATAATTATTTATAATTACAATGTATATATATATATTTATCATAGCTATTTGAATTATATATAATTTAATTTGAGATAAATTGTATTCACCAATATATTAAAACTATTTAGTTAATTTAATATCAAAAACCTTTAGTTCAAATAAGTTCAAAACACTTTAGTTAATACAATTTAAATAACCTGAAGTTCAAATAAGTTAAAACCATTTAGTTAATATTCTATCAAAAACCGTTAATTCAAATAAATTCAAAACCCTTTAGTTAATATTGTTCAAAACCCTTTAGTTCTTAAACCCTTCATGTTTCACTAAAGCTTTTACTAAAGGGTCGAAAACACTTAACTCAGAGGACCACTAACTAAAGGTTTATTCAGCTAAAACTAAAGGGTTTAAACCGAATACGGACAGTACCCGAATACGGACACTCTAGGTATCTCAGAAACCATAAATCCTACCAAAAAAAATTATAATTAATAAAATATTCATAATTATATAAATAGTCTGAAAAAGTATCTATTATTATTTAATTATTCAAAATATTCAAATAAACAGATTTTTTATTACGTTTTTAAATTTATGAAAAAAAAGTCAACTCAAAACCTTCTCAAGAATATAAACTCATTTTTTTATTACCATTTTCAATTTATGAAAAAAAATGTAGTTACCTCTAGCCCCCCTCACGATTGTAAAATAATGTATTGTAAAATAGATGATGTGGTTAAATTAGAAAAACCTTCAATATCAATTATAGGTAGCTTTATACATATTTTATTTTAAGTAATGTCATTAAATTGTAATCAAATTTAAAGATATTGTCAGTATTTATAATGAATTAGCAAGTAAAATACACGAAGAAATGTATCTTCTGCTAGAGAAAATACTCGCACAACAACCATCAAAGATCACATTTGTAAACCACATAAACAAAATGGAAATACTCGTAGGACCTACATTTCAAATGAAGTAGTTACACACATATTCTTGATTACCCTATAGGGTACAGATTACTGTGAATGTTGAATGGCGAATTGTGTATGTCATGTGTTTTTAATTTAAAAATTAATCACAATCAGATTGGAAAATTTGTCACTTCGCCCTCGGTTAAGTTTAAAGGTACGATTGCTGATTTAAGAAAACACGAATATACTATTTACCACACGAACTCCTCGGAATAAAATTCTCATGTTATTGCAGTGATGGAAAATAAGAAGCAATCAGCTATAATGCAAGTCAACAATATCTAAGCAAATTACCTTAAGCTAATAAACCTTAAGGTTTATTAGAAGAAAACATTACAAACATTTCTGCCAGACATGATGCTTTGCAAGTATTCATCGAACTGTATCAAGCAATACTTGAAACAAAGTTAGACATATATGAAGATAAAACATGGAATTCAGAAAGTATAACGACAGCTAACGGTCTTTACAATGCTATGACTAGTTCACGATTTATGATGTCATTAATTGTATATAATAATTCACTTAATTTCATAGATAATTCAACAACTGCTCTCCAGAGTATACTCTGTAGCTCTATACCTATAGGTCAATAGACACATTAAGGTAAATCAAGATATTAAAAGTGTAATATAAAGAGACACAAGTTTGTAGAGATACAATTTATGAAGTACAATTATAATGGAATGAAGCATCACATTTATTATCATATTCAAATCAAGTAATTTATTTACCAAGGTTAAATAAAAATAGTTACATCTTGAAATTACACCTGATTCATCAGCTGAAGAGTATTTTTTAAAAATAATATCTATTTCATTCTTGGATTAATTAATAATGGAGATGAAAGAAATATTCAATAAAGACATATTGTATATATCTCTTGGAGCATTATTAATTCCAAAAGTAATGAATGAAAACATGATTCAGAAAGAAAATTTATTAAAGTTTTATGAATTAGTCAAAGATGATTTACCAAAGATACCTTTAATAAAAAGCGAATTGATTTACTGGGAAATTAAATGGAGAGAGACTAAATATCTACCTAATATGATAACAAGTACTCTCAATAACATGTCAAGGTAGGAAATTGAAATTATTAAATGTATTTACATTACATTACATAAATATATATATATATATATATATATATATATATATTTATAATATATAATTTATAATTTATATATATATATATTATAGGTGTCTTTTTCCTAATATCTATTAAATGATTGTATTGATGGCTACTACCCCAGTTACCTCGTATACGTTACCTCATATATGAATGTGAACGTTCATTTGACCGATAAATAACAATAAAGACATATTTAAGTTCGACTATGAGTGAAGATCAACTACATGGACTTTCTTTATTATATATACATAAAGACATAGAGATTAATTGTGATTATGATATTTCCAAATTTGCATTACGTAATCAAAGAAGAATGCAATTGATTAATATATTGGATTAATAGTTTTTATTAAATAAAATATAAAATATTATTATATTTAATTTAATATATATATTAATATATTACTATAGTACTATATTAAATACGTATTTAATATATATATATATATATATATATATATATATATACATACATATTATGCAATTGAATATTATCATAGTAAATATGTCTTATTTTAAAAATACAATTTTAATTGAATGTCAGCCCCCTCCTTGAAAAATTCCTGTATCCGCCCTTGATAAGTCCCTAATACGGACACTCTAGATGTCTTAATACGGACACCCTATAACCAATTAGCGCGCAACGTATGAAATATTCTAATATTCATAAAATTCGCGTGCGTTAAATAACATACTTAAAATAGATTAAATTAGATACATAAATTGTATTATTAATTAAAAAATAATAAAATAAAAAATTATTAACTAATTAAATTATAATAAATTGTTCATAAATTAATTATAAATAATATAAATGTAATTTGTCTGATTGATTCATAAATAATATTTAGTTTATATAATGGTATATAGGGTTTCCGTATTATAACACAGGGTGTCCTAATTCGGACATGGGTACCGAATACGGACACACATGTTATCTATGGAATTAAAAGATTAAATACAATTTTAAAATCACAATAATATCTATAATCATATAATATTAATATATTGTAATTTTTGAATACAAATAATGAGTCATACAATGTTAAGACATTTTATTGTTAAAGTGTCCGTATTAGGTTACTTTCCCCTGTGTATTATTTTAAGTGATCACGTGTCAATTGATAATTATCAATTAATATTATAATCAACTGACAATAAAAGGATAATCAAACTAATTGAGTTTATTACCATTGGTAATACATTAATTGGTAATTTACCAATTAGGTTTGAAAGACTCAAATCATACTTATTCATGTATTATTAATTATATCTATTTGTTTTAAATATAAACTATATAGATTTATAATATTTAACTATATAAAGATTATTATATAGTTTGTATGGATAATGTACATTGTACAATATACTGTATATATATATACTGTACATTTTTAAATTACACTGTATACAGCTATATATAGCTTATGTATATTGTACACCGTGTACAATTTACCGTATAATTAGTACACGGTATTACCGGATAATGCGGTAATATCGTGTACTTACAGTTGGACTTATTCCGTAAAATATTCACTATACACTGTTTAGTAGGTACTGTACACTGTATACTGTATAGTGTACACCGTGAAGTATAAATTGCAGGCTGTATTTTATGAATAATAAAAAACTGAAATTGTAAATTTACATATCAAAGAAACGGGAACTGTAACGTTAACGGGTAATATAACAGGAACCGGAAACGGGAACGAATAAATTAAAAGGAACCGGAAACGGGAACGGGAACAGATAAATTAAAAGGAACCGGAACGGGAACGGATAATACTAAAAAAAAAGGAACTTTTCCCAACACTGATCCTCTATATTTGCAATATTTTATGTTATATTACATTGCTATATAAAATATTATATCCTATATCATGACACAAAAACAAGATATATTTTATTAAAAAAAATAAATTTATGAATTAAGTGCTACAGTAAACATTATAGTTGATAATATTTAACATCGTCAGTTGACATTAGGGATAAAACAATTTTTTATTTAGAAATTAAGTTAAATGAGATTGAGCAATAAAAAAAAACAAACATTATTATTTGCAATACAAACATCATCTACCGATTTTTTAAATAAATCTGAGAATAAAAAATTAATATTTATAAATTTTGTAAAAAATCAATTGGATATTAATATTGATCCGTGTGATATTGTAGAAATTCGCGAGTTATATAATTAAAATAAAGGATTTATACAACAATTGTGAAATTTCATTTTCATGAAATAAAAAGTAAATTTTTTAAAAATATAAAAAAATTAAAAGATACTAACATATATATAAACGAGCATTTATATAACGAACATTTAACCAAATATAATTCTGAAATATTTTACAAAGCAAGGAATCTACTAAAAGATTCAAAAATAAAGTATTGTTGGACATAATTAATGACATAATTATTATGTTAACGTTTATTAAAAAAAAACAGAATCTTCTCAAAAGGATTTTTTTTTTAAATATAAGTGATTTTAATTCCATATTATAGTTTTATTACATTTTTTATTATATTTGTATTCTTATTTTTATAGTTCTTATTGTTTACTTTACTTATTTATATATATATAATATATTATATATATATAATCTTTTTATAGCTACCATATTATATTTATAATAAACAGAGTAATTCATATAGTCAATTGAATACAATTGAACCTATTTTAAATGATTAATACACATTTCCTGAATACAATAAATTATTCAGTATATAATTAAAGATATATAAATTACAATTTTTTAAGAAAATTATTTTTTTTGTTTCTATAAAATCTTTGGTATTTCATTGTAAAGAGAAAATTAGGATATATATTTTAAATAAATATAAATTAATTTGAATCTTTGCTAAGATATTATTTATAAACAATTCATTCAAATACATTTATATTTACCTCTAGTTTACATATCTAGTGAATGTTTAAAATAGAAAATTATTATTCTCCCCTGTATATTGATATAATAGATACATAACCATATAACAGCGCAGTACATCACTCGTCTTTTATACCTCATGGGTGTGAATATATCACATAATATATATATATCAAATCAAGAATTTATCGTCTGCTGAATAATATAGGTTATATATATATATATATATATATGCAGTATATTCATACAGTATACTTAAATATAGGTATATCTATAGATCTTCTATAGATACTATTGTATATACTATAGTGTACCATATTAGGGCTCATCCACAGTCACACCACATTATTTAATATATGCATGTAGACTACATGATGTAGTATATACACTGTATACACATTATTTAATATATGATATATTAAATCATGTATTCTAGTATTAATTTAATTAGAATAATTGTTATTAATAATGCGATTCAATTGAATAATGATATATGTATCCCTTGATGTATTTTAGAACAAAAAATTAATTGTATGATACTTGTATATAATATTAAATTAATTATGTGATGCATTTATTTTAATATAAATTAATTCTATGATATATTTATATAATAGTAAATTAATTTTGTGATGAATTTATTTTAATATACATTAATTCAATGATGCATTTGTAAAAAAATAAATATATTCTGCGATGCATTTATTTATAATTTATGACTGGAAAAACGCTGTTTTCTTGATGCATTTAAAAAATATTTGTAACTCATCTGATACATTTATTTTCTCAGTGTACCATTGATTATACCCTATAGCGTATTATATATATAGTAGGTAATTATACATATATGGTGGGTCAGTAGCCCTCGTATAGCCGGACACCAGCATGCAGATCAAGTACTACGAAGATCTGAGGATCAAGCACATCTCTTGGGTGATCATGGTCAACTGTTTCGCGGCCATTCTGTTCTCGCAGCTAGCCATACTCGGTTAGTTTCTTACGTAATACATACATGGGCGTGTTTATATATATATAATATATTGGATAATAGGTTGGAGTGAAATTTGAATTAATGATGGCAATATAGTTATGCCTCGCGATAGTGATTTAACGTTATACGTGAATTAGTGACATTATTTATTCTCCACGTATAACGTTAAATCACTATCGCGAGTCATAACTATATCGCCATAATTAATTCAAATTTCACTCCAACCTAATATATATATATATATAGGAAAGTCTCCGATTACCGACCCCCTCCTATTACCGACCCCTTCTCATATCTCAGTAACTATAAGAGATATCAAAAATATATATATATATATTTAATGAAAAATATGAATAAGTATTTTATTTAAAAAAATATTTAATACAAAATTGTTATTTAGTAAAATGTAATATTCTGTTTTTACTTTTTAAATATTTGAATAATAACTTTTTTTAAATCATTGTAAATACTTTATTAATTAAAAGAAAACTTGATTTTGTGCATAATATTGTAGATCAATAAAATGTTTATAACTATTATAAAAATAATTTAATTTTAATAACTATTAACCAATATATCTTAATTATAGCAACCCATATTATATTCCTATTACCGACCCCCTAAATTACCCTAATACAGACCCCATGTGATTTACAATATCCAATCAAAATAGATTCGAATTTTACTTTAAAATATGTCGTAAGTTGTTTATGTATCATTGATATAGATATAGATTTATGATTCTAGTTGATTATATACATACTGATTAATAAATAAATAATAAATAATAATATATTATGTATTTTAGTATATTATATATTGTATTATGTATATATACACTATTTTAATATAATTACTATAAAGTTTAAATTTAAATTTAATATTACTATTAAAACATAAATTCAATAATAAATAAATTATGTCATGTTATAATTAATTATATTTATGTGTATCTACTATTTTTATTGGATATTATAATACTACAATTAGTTATACCACGATTATTATAGGGGGTCGGTACTAGGAGAAGGGGGTCGGTATTAGACACATCCGATTCCCGACCCCCTATTTATTCTTGTAAATATAATTATATCAACAATTTAAAATAGCCACATTATTCATTGCCATAATATTACCCTAATTACAAAATTTCAAATAAATATATATAATATTGAATACGTTGTTACAAATAATTATTTAGGGGTCGGTAATCGGAGACTTTCCCCTATATCACTCGTTAAAATGTATGACCTTCTTATTTACTTTCAATATTTCTATATTTCTATTACACGCTGATTATATACAACTTGACGTGAAATTTACTTTCGACTAAAATGTTATTCAAACTTATCTCCATTTAACATATACATCGTTGCATTTCTAACGACCTTTTGTCCGTGAATCGCGTTATAATTGAAGCTGTACTTCTTCACCTCCTATCGCCTAAACTCCCTCCAATAAACACACATGTTATCGCGGTTAACAATCATTGTATCCTATACCATGCTTACCTTACATACCCAGCAAACAGTAAGAGCAGCATAATAGCAGCATAACAGCATATTCTAGAGCCTCAAATGTTTACATTGTGCTATTATGCTGCTATTAAATGTCTATTATGCTTCTATTATGCTGCTATTAATTTGTCATGCTATTATGCTGCTGTTATGCTGCTATTATGCTGCCATTATGCTAATATTATGCTACTATTAATTTTAAAAGTATATTATGCTGCTATTATGCTGCTATTATAATAATAGCAGCATAATAGCAGCATAATAGACATTTAATAGCAGCATAATAGCACAATGTAAACATTTGAGGCTCTAGAATATGCTGTTATGCTGCTATTATGCTACTCTTACTGTTAGCTGGGTATATTGGTATTGGTTTTGATATATGTCTCTTTTTCATCGTTACATTTCAAATAATCAGCGACCTATAAACTTTCATACTCATATTTCATATTTCATATTTATTTTCGTCTAATCGGTAACATAATGTTCATATTAATTCCTATAAATATTATTTCATATCGACCCATATATTATTACTATAACTTACTTACTTGCCGTTACCCTTCTAGGTTATCCTATACAATACAACTTACACATACTTCGTTATTAGTTAATACGATTATATTTAAATAAAAAGTTTTCTCTAATTCATATCTCTCCGTGCATAACATGTACAACATATACAACAGTAGGATGCATTGGATGGAATTTAATTATCGTACAATCTTAAAAGTCATGTGATAACCTACGAAACTCTTCACCACAACCGACATAAATTCCTCATACTTTATATTTCCACTCCTAATTGTATTCCAGTATGTTATATCAGTTCTTATATTATTCTTATATTAATTTTCTTATATTCTATTTGTTCTACACATACCATCTAAACGCATTCTACACACATTATACAAACATTCGTGAATTATATATATATATGCCTATGTCATACCTTACTCTTTGGAATATATTATCATATAATCTATTTTTTTTCTAAATCTACCACTATTTTAAAGCACTTCAAAATATCTATTTTATCACTGTATTCCCTATATATATATATATATATATATATATCAGCATACATTACTATTTATAAATATGTATAGAATGCATAGAACTTATTTTTCGTAAATTTAATTTTGATCGCACTCCATCGTTAGTTAATGTTCGTGCTCCATTTCAGTATACTTAGTCAACTATAGTATACTGTAATATACTATATATATATATATATATATATATATATATATATATATATATATATATATATATACTATACTATAGTCAGTTTCATGCAGGATCGTTTCATAATGATGACGACGATGATGGTGATGGTGATTAATGTTAACACTTTATGTTAATTCTGCGATTCTTATAACATTATTATTAGAATGTATAGTGTATAATGTACTATATATATATAGTGTGTGGCTATAATCACTATGATTACGAGAGTTTCCAAAGCGAATGTCACGTGTTATACCAAGATCACGTGATATCCACTGTAATTAATGATATATTTAACTTACGCATATTCAATAGGTTATTGATTTATTTAAAGTGTGTGCGTGCGTGCGTGTGTGTGTGCGAGTGTGTGCGTGTGTGCGTGTGTGAGCGTGTGTGTGCGAGTGTGCGCGCGCGCGTGTGTGTAGTATATTTATATAAAACTAATAAATGTATACGCTAGTTTTACTCTTTTCAGGGTTTTTACTATAGTACAAGTAATCGTAATGGTAACGTATAGGTTACAACTATAGATGTGTGGGGGTGTGTTAACTCGTTGTCTACTATTGTCTACATTGTCTACCGTTCGCAGGTGTCTACATGAAACAAAGGACACAGGACTTCGAAGAGATAATGGGAGATATAACTGTTACTAAATAATGCTCACCAGTACTAACAGATTCACGCATACTATATATATATATATATATATATATATATATATATATATATTTATATATATATATATATATATATATGTGTATGTATGTGTAAAATAGTATAGAACACATGTATTAATTACTAATGAGTTATTAATTACGTTTTATTTCATAATACATTTCTCATTTCCTAATTCATAAGTATCATCAAAAGGAACCACATTTAGCCCGACTCTGAATTCGAGTATCTTTTATTTATATTTGTTATCAAAAATAATATAATTTATTTTATTATTGTCATTTGATTTTAATTTAGTCGTAATATATAATTTAGCTATTGTGAAATTAAGTACATTCTAGATTATTTAAACATTATTCAATAGGTGACCACGTAAACAATATGATCACTAGGCCGAACCTACCTATAGCTTGACAAGCTCTCGGGATTTTGTGTAAAATGTATTTAAAAATAAGTGAAACATAATAACTATAAAAAGATTTCCATAGCAGTGTAATCTATTATCTAATCTATTATCTCATATAAAATAGAATAAATTTACGTACAATGACGTAATTAATCGTAATCAATAATGAATACGACTTATGCAATGATTATAGATCAACAACCGGTTAGAGATATACATTAAATACGTGCAACAACAACAACAACAACAACAATACATTTATACTTTAGAAAAGTAGAGTACTCTAATAAATTCAGCGAATTATAACGAATATCACAAGAGACTCAAATTCGCTTGGAATTATACTTCATAAGCATAAGCATGCTTATATGATATATATATATATATAGCATAGGCTATAGCCTATAGCATAAACATGGTATTATCACAGACTCCTCAACTATACATATAATATATATTATAATATATATTATTATACATACTATTATTTCAAAAAATGTCTAACTATATATATGTGTATATATATATATGTGTGTAAATATAATAAAATAACATTTATTGGTGTAATTTGAGTAGATTCTAAATGATAATTTATTTTCATCTGTAAATAGTTATTTAATATAATTAGATATTAGTTGAATCTTCTGACGCTGATCTTCCCAATACATTGTAATGTTATAGACTTCAAGAGTTTCTCAATTTCTAACCCTGGAAGGCAGTATCGGATTCGGTATCAGTCTCATCAATGTATTAGTATGGATACTGGTCTCAAATCTTAGACTAAGAAAATACGTTGTTATGTTCGGTTTGTATCACTACTACTACTACTACTACTAATACTACTACTACTACTACTACTACTACTACTACTACTACTACTACTACTACTACTACTACTACTACTACTACTACTACTACTACTACTACTACTACTACTACTACTACTACTACTACTACTACTACTACTACTACTACTACTACTACTACTACTACTACTACTACTACTACTACTACTACTACTACTACTACTACTACTACTACTACTACTACTACTACTACTACTACTACTACTACTACTACTACTACTACTACTACTACTACTACTACTACTACTACTACTACTACTACTACTACTACTACTACTACTACTACTACTACTACTACTACTACTACTACTACTACTACTACTACTACAACTACTACTACTACTACTACTACTACTACTACTACTATACACAAATAGAGTTAATGACACGCCCACCGTAACACCCACCGTTAACCACGCCCAACGTAACGCCCACCTTTAACAACGCCCAGGTTGTCTGTGCATGAGTCACATGCTCGGAGCTATAGTCATCATGGCGGCGTTCTTCATACACGTCAATCTAGCCCAATACCTACTGGCTACCGAGGACGACTATAAGTTAGAGCTCGCTGTTGTAATGGATGTGCATTCGTATATATGCGTATTTATATATACAGTCAACTATCGGTAAGTGGGACTACGGATAAGTCGGAATTCTCGATAAGTCGGACACATTTAGTTGGTTTGGTTGGATTTGTATCTAGTTCCATGTTAAATTAATCAAATAAGTCGGATAAGTAGGATTGGACCAGTCGGACTTTTCTATAAGTCGGACACATATTATTATCATTTTTATGATTTTATACTGGATAAGTCGAACTTTTTATAAATTGTCAGAAATATTTACTTTAAATAATGAATATTATAATTTTAGTAAGTAATATTATTGAATACAACATTTTATGTTGTTGATTGTTGCATAATTCCACATTTCGGTAACCCTTTAACTCACGCTGCGCATCTCATGTTTTATTTGCATGATATTCTGAATCTCGGATAAGTCTGACATCTCGCTAAGTGGGACACTTTTCCCGGTCCCTTGCGAGTCCGACTTATCGGGAGTTGACTGTATATATATACACATATACTTGTGTATATGTTTGAGTATGTGTGCGGCTTACACTGTACGCGAGCACGTTTTTCTTTATACACATGAGTATATACATATAATAAATATATATATATATATATATATATATATATATATATATATATATATATATATATATATATATATATATTATATATAGACACGTGATTGATGGCTAATATAAAATAATATGAAACAAGCGAATAATAAATATATAATATCAGGTACTTATTATAATAATACAATTGATGACAAATCAATAACGTGGTGATAATTTTAATAATTATTCAGGTAAATGTGTTTAATTATAATACGACACCATTTTACTTCCAGGATAAATATTCATTTATACAGTTGTTAAATGAATCTATTTTTAACTATAGTTAAAAATAGATTCGTCAAATACTATAGTGTTGTATAAAATACAATATTGTATACAAGTACTATATAGTATTAATGAATGCTATACAATGTTTAAAACTAAAGCTACTTGATATAAATAATTTTCAAATATGTTTATTAATATATATATATATATATATATATATATATATATATATATACCATTCCATTATATATAACTTTAATTAACAATTTTTACATCTTATTTTGCAACCTGATTAATATCATCCTACTTTCACTATCTAGAATAATTCATCTATTCAAATACGGTTATAAAAATAATTATGAAACTTACAGACCCATATCATTAATAAGTTGATTTTGAAAAATACCACATACATGATTTATAATAGAATAATTAATTTATTTTATAACTATACTATAGTATAGTATTATATATATAATATATATATATATATATATATATATATATATATATATATATAATATATATATATATATATATATATATTAGGTAGTTTCCGTTTACAAGTAAAATATATGGAATAAGTTATATACTAAAGTATGTAGATATATAGGGGAAAGTAACCGAATACGGACACTCTCGGTATCTCGAAACCATAATTCCTACAAAAAAATATTTAATGTATAAAATTTAATTCATAATTATACAAATAGTCTAAAAAAGTATTTTTTATTTTTTAATTATTCAAAATATTGCTGATATATCCAATAAAGTGATTTTTGTATTACGTTTTTAAATTTATGAAACAAAATGTCAACTTAAAACCTTCTCAAGAATATACAAATGTATTGATATAAAATATAACATTATATTATTAAAAAATAAAGCATTCTAAAATTATATATATATAATTTCTATATTTGTTATCAACTATTCATTAAGTTATAAGCATATATCTAGAGGTTATATACGTTCCTAATACGGAAACTCTAAATATCTTAATACTGACACCCTATAACCAATCAGCGCGCAGCGTATGAACTATTCTGATATTAATAATAATCGCGTATGTTATATTATCAATAACACCAATAAAGATAAATTTAAAAATTGTATTATTTAGATACTTAAATTGTATTATTAATTAAAAAATAATAAAAATAGATAAATTATTAACTAATTAAATTAGAATAAATTGTTCATAAAATTAATTATAAATAATGTAATTGTAGTTTGTCTGATTGATTCATCAATACTATATAGTTTATCTAGTGGTATATAGGGTGTCCGTATTATAAAACAGGGATCCGTATTCGGACATGGGTACCGAATACAGACACCCACGTTATCTATGGAATTAAAAGATTTAATAAAATGTTAAAATCACAATAATATCTATAATCATAAAATATTAATATATTGTAATTTTTGAATAAAAATAATGAGTCATAAAATGTTAAGACCATTTATTGTTAAAGTGTCCGTATTAGGTTATTTTCATCTAGATTGAATGATATCATTCCTGATATTTATATTATTTTTTAATTTGTTTAAATTTATTTCGTAGATAAAGTTCGTGTAGGGTCGTGTCGTGTTCCTAAACTGTTCATATTTTACATAACTTTAATTAATTATCGTTTGTATTTAATCATGCTTCTATATTTATATGTTAACATTAACATGACGATAATAAAGTGATATAACTCGTTAAGTTAACTTATTTAGTTTTGTCCAGTCGTATTGAATATTTATAAATATTTTTATAAATTTTAAATTCTCTAGAAAATTGTTTGTTTCGAATTAATATTTAATAATTAATATGTACTCATTCAATTATAGGGGAGAATAGAAGTACAATAGTGGTTATATTCACACTTTTAAATGGTTATAATTTTCGATTGGTTATAACTTATAATCGTGTATAAACTTAAGTTCAGTGGAATTTTAGGAATTCCTATATTTTGTATGCTAAATCGGGGGAACATAATGTGCCATTGCTATATACTGCGTAGCCGATTGTTAACACGATCGCACATGTACGCAAGCGCATGCGTATACACCACTCACCTCTTTACTAGACCGAAGTACACTCGGAGCTGGGCACGATACTCAACAAATATATAATATATTTATAGATACAATTTAATATTTAATATTATTTAATTATTATTTAATATTTAATATTAATATTTAATTATATAAATATATATATTTATAGATACAATTACAATTACAAATTAATTAGTAAATTAATTAATTAGTAAATTAATTATTATTTAATATTTAATATTAATATTTAATTATATAAATATATATATTTATAGATACAATTACAATTACAAATGTATCTACGATACTGATTGTTTTGCCTTAATATATACTGTATCGGCGATACTGCCCAGCCCAGTGTATACACTCGATACATAGTTACATAGCTCCAACCATAGATTTAGAGTAGGTTTTCCAACCATAGATTTACCACGGTATCATAGTATACTCTAAATCTATGGCCGCAACATAGCACAGAGTGGGCGCCCACTCTGTGTTATGTTGCATCCCACTGGGCGGCCGTGTTCGCCATGTTGTCCGGTTTTGGTAATATTTACGATTTCTTTAATTTTTTAATTTCGTATTATTCTTTGTTTATTTCTATTCCAAGTATGTTATCGTTAGCAAATATTTATACTTTATACTTTCGATTATGTTTTCGGCTATGTATTTTCTTAAATAAATTATCAATCAATCAATAATAATAAGATTTAGGTAAACAATATTTAGATTATTATGTTATTAATACTATACTATATATATATATATATATATATATATATATATATATATATATATATATATATATATATAGTATATGATGAGTATTACTATATTAAACAATCACGTGATATTCCATTGGGAATATGTAGAATACTAGTTGAACTAACGGTTTCACACTAGTTATATATTGATTATCAATTTAATATTGTTAAATATTGGTAATATATACACTCATAAAAATAACTTGGTCAAGTGACTTATATACTATATTATGTTAGTCAATCGACCCATATTTAAGTAAAATTGTTCACTTGACCAATATTTATTTTTGAATGTAAGTCAATTTGATATTATTTAGTTGATGTATATTATATATTAGTCAGTTGACCCATATTTTCTTTTAATATTAGTCATACGATCAATATATATTAAATGTTGGTCATATGATAGATATATAATAATATGTTGATCAATTGACCAATTAATAAATATAAGTTTGACTTACATTGATTAAATGTTGGTCAATTGATCAACACATTATTATATATCTATCATATGACCAACATTTAATATATATTGATCGTATGACTAATATTAAAAGAAAATATGGGTCAACTGACTAATATATAATATAAGTTTGACTTACATTGATTAAATGTTGGTCAATTGATCAACACATTATTATATATCTATCATATGACCAACATTTAATATATATTGATCGTATGACTAATATTAAAAGAAAATATGGGTCAACTGCCTGATAAATAATATACATATATTAAATATTAAATATATCTGTGTATACACTTATATTTATTAATATATTTAAAATTTGTTAACAATATTTAATAACTAATAATCATATTATTAATATTATCATATCACTATTATTACCAACCATTCTAATAATATCAACATAATAAAAGCATAATATACTTTTAAAATTAATAGTAGCATAATAATAGCATAATAGAATTTAAATGGCAACATAACAGCAGCATAATATCATGACAAATTAATAGCATAATAGACATTCAATGGCAACATAATAGAAGCATAATAGCACAATGTAAACATTTGAAGCTATTATGTTATTATTATGAGTCTATTACTGTTAGCTGGGAAGATCCAATCGATATATGGAATAAGGGTTGTATAATACCTATACCATATAAGGGATATCTGAGCTATACACACAACTATGTGACATTACTTTAACAGCTAGTATCCTTTTCATCGATTTCTCCAAAGTTTTCGATTCCATACATCGAGGAAATATGGTAGAGATACCTAATGCGTATACGCACCATATATGGTATAGCAGATGAGATTATAATAACATAAACAAAACTAAATCTATTGTGAGAACTGATGATGGAGATACTGAATTTATAAAAAAATCTGGTGGAGTTTTTCAATGTGATACACTAGCCCCTTTTCTGTTCATAAATTGTCTTGACTATGTTTTGAATACATTTTAGAAAGTTGCCGAAATATTGATATTTGTTTACCCTCATTGAGAGAACACTGTTAAAAATAAAAGGTTGAATCAAGGAAATAAAATGGTTGAATGCTCTATTTACCTATTCAACCTTTGTAAAAGGTTGAGTCAACAATATACTATCCATTCAACCTTTTAATAAAAAGGTTGAACGAACATAATTATGATTCAACCTTATATTTTATAAATTAATCTACTATAGTATATATATATATATAGCATGTATATATTTGTAGCTGCATATTATTTACTTCTATATATTTATATCTGAAAATATATTTTAATATATTTTATATCTATATATAGATAGTCATTTGAATACATTTATATATTTAAATATTGAAAACATATATGTACCTAATTACTAGTATTATTCATTCTATTATTATTCATCCTAATACCGTTTCTATAACTGATAACCAATCGATATATGGAATAAGAGTAGTATAATACCTATACCAAAGAAGGGATATCTGAGCTATACAAACAACCCAGCAAACGTAATGGCATAATAATAGCAGCATAACAGCATATGTAATAGCATCAAATGTTTACATTGTGCTATTATGCTGCTATTATGCTGATATTAAATGTCTATTATGCTGCTATTAATTTGTCATGCTATTTTGCTGCTGTTATGCTGCTATTTAAAGTATATTATGCTAATATTATGCTGCTATTAATTTAAAAGTATATTATGCTGCTATTATGCTGCTATTCTAATAACAGCAGCATAATAGCAGCATAATATACTTTTAAAATTAATATCAGCATAATATTAGCATAATAGACTTTAAATAGCAGTATAACAACAGAAAAATAGCATAACAAATTAATATCATCATAATATACATTTAATAGCAGCATAATAGCAGCATAATAGCACAATGTAAACATTTGAGGCTATTATATATGCTGTTATGCTGATATTATGCGGTTATTACTGTTTGCTGGGAACTACGTGGCATTACTTTAACAGCTACTACCTTTTTATCGATTTCTCCAAAGCTTTCGATTCCATACATCGAGGAAATATGGTAGAGATACATAATGCATATACGCACCATATATGGTATACCAGATGAGATTATAAAAAAATACAAACTAACTAAATCTATTGTGAGAACTGATGATGGAGATACTGAATTTATAAAAATATATTGGAGTTTTTCAATGTGATACACTAGCCCCTTTTCTGTTCATAAATTGTCTTGACTATGTTTTGAATACATTTTAGAAAGTTACCGAAATATTGATATTTGTTTACCCTCATTGAGAGAAGGATCAAAGGATAACCAGCAATACAAATTATAAATGTTGACTATGCGGATGAACTAGTTATAGTAACTTATAAAACCAACGAATTAATAATACTTCCCAGCAAACAGTAATAGCTTCATAATAGCAACATAATAGTATATATAATAGCCTCAAATGTACACATTGTGCTATTATGCTTATATTAATTTGTCATTCTATTATGCTACTTTTATACTAGAATAGCAACATAATAACAGCACAATATACTTTATAATTAATTGCAGCATAATAGCATAACAAATTAATAGCAGCATAATAGACATTTAATGGCAACATAGGCAACCTAATAGCAGCATAAGGGCACAATGTAAACATTTGAGGCTATTATATATGCTATTATGTTACTATTATGAGGCTATTACTGTTTTCTGGATTGTACATAAAATGTAACATAATGTAAAAGAAATTGGGCTATAAATACTGGAAAGATGGAATTCATCAGTATAAATCAAGGAAAAAATTAAGTTATCAAAAACCTAAACGGTAATAATATTAAAGAAGTTTCTGATTTTAAGTATCTTGGAAGCTACATTCAGTCAACAGAAAAATATATCAATATCAGATTAGTTAACATCTGAGAAGTCTTAAATGAGATAAAATCATATTTAGATCAAGACTACATGATAAAATGAAAAGAAACTTTTTAAGATTAAGTGTGAGTCGATTATGTTAGCTGGAATCTAACAAAAGAGATTGAAAAATACTTAAAATAATACAAGAAATCACACTCGAATGCTACGTGCTATTTTTCTGGGCACTGTTGGAAAAAAGGACGATATCGCAGGACCAACTTATGGATGGTACACTATGTGATGTATACGATATAAAAAAGTCGATGAAATATAGAGATGGTTAGAGGAAGATAGTCTAAAACTGCCGGACAAGTTCTACATGTAGGGTAAGGTATATCACTAATAATCTCAAGTATTATATATATATATATCTTTTATAGTGTATTTTAATAATATATGCAATTATTTATATTATATTAATTTGATTAAAAATTAATGTTCATAGATATTAAATGATCATATTATTTATATATATATATATATATTAATTTAATATTTCATATATATTTACGATATTTTAGTTGTAATCTATGATACAACATAATACATTATCATTCATTATTATAAATCATTACATACATAATCAATTATGTATTCCTTATAAATTATAATTTATAATTAAACGTTCTAAAATGTTAGTATAATTTTACAAGCTATTGTATATTGTTAAATATTTTAAATCAAAGATTATTATTATATTATTGTTTACCTTTATCTTTATCTTTGACCTTTATGAAAATATTCAGAAATAAATACAAGGTAAATAATCTAAACTTTTAAATAACCGTATATTAAATATAAGATTTGTACATTTATCATTCTATATAGTTTATATTTATATATTAAATAACATGAATACAATAGTTAATGTTACATAATTAGTGATACAATAATACTCTATTTATATATTATTCGAAAATGTGCGATATTCATGGGCGATAATTATTTAATATTATGTATATATTAATTTAAATATGATTATTAAATGTTTATATAAAATGTATTAGAATATAAATAGAGTATTGTATTCGTAACTTTCCATATTAACATCGGTTAATCTGATATATGGTACATGACTATTTATATACAAGGCAATTTCAAATTGCCAATTTGTATACATTTTCTAAAGTAAGCTTATCAGCTAAAAGCAGCTTAAGCTGCTTAGCTTTATTTAAAAATCGCAAAGCTTTTTAAATTATAAACTGATGCATAATACAATTTATATTTTAGTTTTTACAAATGTGTATTTAAACTAAAATTATTGTCAAAATATGTCACAAATTTAATCACTGTATGCATATTTTTCTCATTCAATGCATACTCTTTTTAATTTAATTTAATTGATAAATCGTTAATATTTGTTGCATATTTTTGATCATAACTTTGATATTGATAACAATTTAAAAAAACATAAATATGAATTGCATTATATAATTTAATAAGCTTTACAATGATATCAATTTTATAATAATAACACCAATGAAATATATAATGCTTATGTTTAAACATGCTCCGCACATGCAACTGATTTATATATCCCAGATTTATAAGTAATACTTATTAAGTATTAATAAATAATATATTAATATTTGTTAACGACTTCATTATTTAACCATTATATATATAATATATAATATAGTATCATATGTATGACTTAATATATAATCGTACAAATAATATGAAAGTTTAAATTATAAATTACTATGATATTGATTAGTAATATTATCATTAATATTTATATACAAATTAGGTATATATAAATATGCTATAATGTATTATTACATTACTAGTTTAAATATGATATAATATTTATGTCTAAACATGCTCCTCACATACAGCTGATTTGTATATCCCAGATTTATAAGTATTAATAAAATAATATTACATAATATTAGTTTACGACTTCATTATTTAACCGTTATATATAATATATAGTATCATATTATTTATATGTAGTACTTATAAATATATAATCATAATAATATGAAAGTTTAAATTATGAATTACTATGCCATTGATTAGTGATATTATTATTAATATTTATATTACAATTAGTATATATAAATATGATATAATGTATTATTACATTATTAAAATAAATATATTTAATTATAATTATATATATTATATAATTATAGTATTACTGTAATCTTAATTTCATTTAATGTAAAACTGAAATACAAATTTCTATGTAAAAAAATAAAATATTCCATTCACAAAATATACGATTTGAACTCTATTGCTAACTGATAGGAATATTTTTGTTGTATTCATTATTATAAGATATTCAAATGATACCAACTAATACAGCACTGGTGCACACACGACTGGCTGGTTATCCAGCAGAAAATTGAACAGTATAATCTGAATACGCCTTGACCCGAACTAAGCTATAAAGATGCCACACTGCAACGAGAGCGTTGGATGAAATAACACACTAATACTTAACCAGGTTTTTTTTGAAACACTACTCTCGTGGTATTGGTCCATTCACCTAGATTAAAGTCGATATTACATCAACAAATACAGCCTGATATCGATCTAATAGTTATCGCAAGATATTGGCTGCTTCTCATTATTTTAAAACATTTACTAGATATCTAGCGAATAAAATATTTAAAATTGTATAATACATAATTTAGATATAAACATACATTTTATACATCATAATTAATTAGTTAAATTAATGATTATCATTCGATGGAACTAATATATATTATCCAATATAAATTACGATATTAATAATAAATGAATACCTCACATAGTGCATAATTTATGCTACGAATACATATTTATAAACTATATTATATCATATATCTGATAATATAATATATATATATATATATATATAATGTTATTCCCAATATATACAATTAAGCTGTTGTACTAGTGATATTTAATAAATATAATATATCTTGTGCGGATTATGTACCATAACCTTATTATTATATACTATTTTAAAATTGTAATACATTTATTTAGGTTATAATCTGAATGATCGGCACCAACTTATACTATATCTAGATTTAGTGAGGCAATCAATTTTGAACAAACATATATTAATATATATGAGAAGAGCTAAGTAAATATCATATGATTACCCGAGGAATATCAAATATGGTCCTTGTTTATTTTTATTACGAATACCGAAGTCAAATTTAAAATATTTTACATGTATCGTTGAATACCTTAATATTATAATAACAAAAAATGGATATATATATATATATATATATATATATCTTATAATATATACTAAATGTACATTTTCCATATAAGTTTATCATACACACAAATGTGTTATATATCAAAATGAGAATTTTTAATTTGACCTCATATATCGTAATCAAAACAAAAAGGGTGCTATATTCGACATAGACCGATTACATAATACTCAAAAGTTGATATTAAATGATACTAAATCTATATATATATATATGATAATTGCGAGCCGGTTATATATATTCATATTTTGTTTTAAATTTATTTTGTATTTATATTTGATTATTTATGAAAAATGTATTTGTATTTTTATCTAACCTATAATAATTATAAGATTTTCAATTGATACCAACTAATACAGCACTGGTACATCGTCTGACTACACAAGTCTGACATGGTATCCTGCCTAGTATCCAACATAAAATTGAAGAGTGTAATCCGAATATGCCTTGACCCGAACAAAGATCTGCCCTGACTATGCAAAGAATGCGCTGGATGAAATAACCTCTCAGCTATATCTTAACCAGGTTTTTTTTAAACGCTAATTGTATTGGTCAATTCACCTAGAACATATACTTATAAAAACTAACATGTTATAATTATTTTAATATATGTTAACAATAATATGCTATATTGCCAATTAAAGCATAATATGCATGAAAATAGATTATCCATATTAATATAATATGGTATAAATAAATATATCTATTCATAAAATGTTGAAATAATACTTATTTATACCAAAATAATTTGTTTTAATCAAAAAACGAAATATAAAATGAACTGTGATGGCATAGTAGTATCCCAAATGTAAATTCTAGGATATTTTAAATTTAAAAAATATTTTATTCAATTTTTATTTTATATTATATATAGTTAAATAATTGATAATTATTTCGTAACTTTTGGATTCTATTTAAGTTATAATCAAACATTTAGAATTACAAAGGATAATAAAAATCGTAATATGTAGATAGGTTTAGTAATTTGAAATATAAATGACGTATAATAATCAAAATAAATGAGGCTGTGAATTGTTCATTTTAATATAATAAATTTAATGTGAATCCAAGTATATAAATGTTATTTCTATATTATATATATATATATTCACTATATATATATATATATATATACTACATATATATTCACTTAACATAATATTAATAAGAATAACATAATATATGTACATAATGTTATTAATTAATCAAATTACTAAGTATGATAAAACTTGAAAATATCGTAATTTGTATGACTTAAATATATAGGTGTATATTTAACTGCCCGATATGCGTATTGCTTGCGATATATATTTCAATTAAAATTAGTAACTATGAGCTATATTTAGATGGGAGTGACATATCATATATAATATTGTAAATTACTAGAGATAAAGATGTATATCATATTTACTGCTGGAAATATAATTTGATAAAATTATATAGAATGATCAATTATATTTGTAAATAGTAATAATATACGTGCTTATATTAAATATAATATATAATCACTGAATAATGATATGGGATTATAATAATGAAATATTATTTATAGAATATAATAATAAAACTTAATATTAAAATTAATTTATGTGTTAAAAATATTAAAATCCTTTGATGTGTTTATAAATTAATTATAATTCTATTTACATAATTATAATTTTTTTATATATTTATATATATAGTGTATATTATAAACTCATGTGTATTATAAATTTTATATAATTAAACATTTTATATAAATATTATAATATAACTTTATATTGTAATCATTTATTATTTAATATAAGAATTTTTACTATAATATTGTATATATGCAAACATTACTTATAACAGAGTTGTACAGTTTTGTACAAAGTATTCTTCTCAAAGTAATTATCCATATCCATATGACATTGTTTAAAGTAGATTAAATCTTTAGTTATATGTGAACTATACAATAAATTAGTGCATAAGCAATGCCATAAGACATTTAATCACAATTTATGGTAAGTAAGCTATATAATTTAAAGTAAACTTTGATATTTTCCAAGAACACAACAATTTTAAAATAGCACTTTTAAACTCATATTATGAATAAACTATACATTTTTGTAATTTTTTAACTCGACACGTATTATTAATTAAATAATATTAAATATATTATGATAAATCTATTTTCATGCATATTATGCTTTAAATAAAAAATATTGTCAAAATAAGTAATACGTTTAATTCACTGTATGCACATTTTTCTCATGCAATACACACTCTTTTTAATTTAATTTATAAATTGTTAATATCCAAGCCCCGCAACTCGGGCTATTTTGTGTAATGTCGACCACGTGGTAACAAATGTAAACAGCAGCCATTGAGGATTGTAGATTTGAATTTATTTGAATTTTTATAATTATTATATTCGTATTTATTATTTAACCTACTCTATACATTTTATAACTAAATAATGCCTAACCACGGAGTAATATGCGCTGTCCCAGCAAACAGTAAGAGCAGCATATGCTAGAGCCTCAAATGTTTACATTGTGCTATTATGCTGCTATTAAATGTCTATTATGCTGCTATTATGCTGCTATTAATTTGTAAGGATATTATGCTGCTGTTATGCTGCTATTATGCTGCTATTATGCTAATATTATGCTGCTATTATGCTAATATTATGCTGCTATTAATTTTAAATGTATATTATGCTGCTGTTATGCTGATATTATTATAATAGCAGCATAATATACATTTAAAATTAATAGCAGCATAATATTAGCATAATAGCAGCATAACAGCAGCATAATATCCTTACAAATTAATAGCAGCATAATATTATGCTATATAGACATTTAATAGCAGCATAATAGCACAATGTAAACATGTGAGGCTCTACCATATGCTGTTATGCTGTTCTTATGCTGTTCTTACTGTTTGCTGGGGTATTTGGTGGATATTGAATCTGGCCGCCTAATAATTTTCATATTTTATGGGGCGTGTCTAACTTCTCAAAGATAATTAAATATTCAAATATTATAATATTAAAACATGTAAATAAATTACTATAAGTACATAAGGTACTATTACGTTTCACCATAAGGTACTATTACGTTCTACCATAATGTATTATTACGTTCTACCATAAGGTACTATTACGTTCTACCATAAGGTACTATTACCATAATATACCATTCGTAAGATGGTATACACGATTTGAAATCACTATTGATAACCGATATGAATATTGTTATCGTATTCATAATATATTTTATATTTTCTTATAATGTAAAACCACAAATTATTACTTTTTAGGAAAATATAAAATATATACAAGTTTAATGTATACATATTATTATAAAATTCATGCGCAATTTTAAATTAAAATTATATTTTTTTCACTATTATGCATTACATATTATGTTAATTATAAATATTTTAGAAATGGATGATTCATCAACTTTACAAGAATCTAGTAGGCGAAGAGATATCAAGATTTAAAGAGCAGCATAACAATTTGGAAAGAAATTGTTAGTAAATATTATTTTTTCTATATATTAACATATTTTTTTAATACATTTATTTAATATAATAATTCAATTATTATTCACAGATTATTAGACTTGTGTACGCCTTCTACATCTTCCATATTTGCTTAAAGACAAATTTCCAATATGTTATGTAAATAATAACTTAGAATTAAATGCCCCCTATATCGTTGTACGAAATTGTAATGAGTTTGATATTGTATTTTCTGATATTATATATAGAATGCCATCATTGATAAATGCACATCTTATGTTATTGTGTATATATTATTCATTCAATATTTCTTTTCCTAAAGAAAATAATAATATGCTAACCTTTATTCAAAAAATTCTAATGGATCATCAAGATTCGGTAAAAAAGAATTTAAATGTCGTTAAATTATATACTAAATTATATTTTAATAAAATATATAAAAACATCATTTATATTTTATTTTATTTGTAAATTTATCATTATTTTATATACTAATCTATAATACAATTTAGTTTAGTACATATATACACTATTATTTGTAAATTTATCATTATTTTATATACTAATTGCTTCACAATCATAATACAATTTAGTTTAGTACATGTATACACTGTTACAGTCTTGTATACTATTCTTACATGTATTCATTTGTGCTTCTTCCAGCCCAGAATCCGGTTTGTTCTTTTGACATAAATCTTTAGAATCCGGTTGCAATCTTCTCAAAATAACTTTTTAGAATTATTTTACTCGTATGATATGTGAGACTTTTTATTCTATAATACAATTTAGTTTAGTACATGTATACACTGATATTTGTAAATTTATCATTATTTTATATACTAATTGCTTCACAATCATAATACAATTTAGTTTAGTACATGTATACACTGATATTTGTAAATTTATCATTATTTTATAATCTAATTGCTTCACAATCATAATACAATTTAGTTTATGTACATGTATACACTGTTATTTGTAAATTTATCATTATTTTATATACTAATTGCTTGATAATACAATTTAGTTTAGTACATTTATACACTGTTATTTGTAAATTTATCATTATTTTATATACTAATTGCTTGATAATACAATATAGTTTAGTACCTTTATACACTGTTATTTGTAAATTTATCATTATTTTATATACTAATTGCTTGATAATACAATTTAGTTTATGTACATGTATACACTGTTAATTGTAAATTTATCATTATTTTATATACTAATTGCTTGATAATACAATTTAGTTTAGTACCTTTATACACTGTTATTTGTAAATTTATCATTATTTTATATACTAATTGCTTGATAATACAATATAGTTTAGTACCTTTATACACTGTTATTTGTAAATTTATCATTATTTTATATACTAATTGCTTCATAATCATAATACAATTTAGTTCAGTACATTTATACACTGTTATTTGTTAATTTATCATTATTTTATATACTAATTGCTTCATAATCATAATACAATTTAGTTTAGTACATGTATACACTGTTATTTGTTAATTTATCATTATTTTATATACTAATCTATAATACAATTTAGTTTACTACATGTACACTGTTATTATAATATTTATCTTACATATAAATGTCTACAATATAATTAAGATTTATAAATATATTATTACAAGCAAATTATAATTTTATATATATATGATAAATTATATGTAATAAAATGAATTAAATATCTAAAAATAGCTTAAAACAGGGTAAGCTAATATAGGAAACATACAAAATAATTTGACCAACATTATTTAAATGTTGTTCATTTGACCTATTTAAAAATAAATAAGTTGACCAACTTTATTTAAATGTTGTTCATTTGACCTATTTTAAAATAAATAATTTGACCAACTTTATTTAAATGTTGTTCATTTGACCTGTTTTAAAATAAATAATTTGACCAACTTTATTTAAATGTTGTTCATTTGACCTGTTTTAAAATAAATAATATGACCAACTTTATTTAAATGTTGTTCATTTGACCTGTTTTTAAATAAATAATTTGACCAACTTTATTTAAATGTTGTTCATTTGACCTGTTTTAAAATAAATAATATGACCAACTTTATTTAAATGTTGTTCATTTGACCCATTTAAAAATAAATAATTTGACCCACTTTATTTAAATGTTGTTCATTTGACCTATTTTGTATAGAATAAATGTGGGTCATTTGACTTATATTTTATAAATATCAGTCAAACTTTACACTATACTTTTGACCCACATTATAGGCATAATGTTAGTCAGTTGACCAAGTTATTTTTATGAGTGTAACATAAGAAAAATAGTTAATTAATAAGAATTCAAAAAATAAAATAACAATATACGTTATAAATTTTTGATTTTTATGTATCAATTAATTAGATTTTTACAATTAATTAGATTTTTACTATAAAAATAAGTATGTATTTATATATTTTGTATAGTTTATATAATATTAATATTAATTAAATATTATTATCCTACATGTTTGAAATATATCGTAGCGTATAACGCATTGTAATGTATATTCATTTATTATTTAGATACAATTATATTTAGGATTTGTTTTAATTTTAGAAAAAAAAAATAAAAAAATAAATAAATAAATAATAAACAAATAAATAATAATCACAAAGATTATAGAATAATATTTTACACTCATTAATTATAATTAACTTTTATACTCGGTAATTATAATTAAAATATATCATACGATCTATAATCTTCATACCCCGGAGATATCCTCTGGGAGCCGCGCCTTAGGTAGTGTCACCTACCTACCTTCAATATAAGGTTATAGCCACTATTAACCATTAACGGACACATCCTGCTGCTCTACCTTTTATACATTTAGTCAATCTGAAACGTGGTACTATCTGGAATACGACTAATGAATACAACATACAAGAACTTACAAGAACTTACAAGAACATACAAAGTGAATCTGCCAGAATACACGCGAATACTCGACGACATTCTGTTTACACGGTTCGGCATCATCTATGATCATCTGTTGCATCGGAGGACCACTCTCCCTGATATAAAGATCTACACTCACAATTCGTATTACTATTATCCCGTACTATTATTTAATTCATATTATTATTACTATTAACTTATGTACATATATATTTTTTTTTTAAATTCTTAAAAATTTATATATAATTTTTTTTTTTTTTTTTTTTTAATTTATAATATTACTATAAAATTTGTTTCTTATCTATAGATGCATACAATTATAGAATATTTAAACGTTAGATAGTCACATCATAGATATAAAATATCATAAAATGAATTACATCTGAAAACTTACATCAGAGTATTTTATAAACATATATCTTTATTTATTTATTTTTTATCTTATACATTTTTTTTTCTATATTAATCTCATATTATTTATTTTTCCAATGATTATGAATGCCGATAATTCACGAAAAGATATATTTCAAAATAATTTATATAAACAAACTTTAGATAATCTCGATAATGATTTCAATTCTAGCGATATATCGCTAGAGTATACTATAGTATTCTTTATCATCATAAAAAACAACTTTATAATAGTATAAATAATCAATGTAACTATGATAATATACCAAACCAAATACACACGAATAGTAATATATCCATCATACACTTTAACGCACGTAGTCTGGTAAAATTTTTTAATTCTATTACTAATTATTTATATTCTTTACACCATAAATTTGATATAATAGTTATAAGTGAAACATGGTTAAATGAATATAATAAAGATCTATATTTTATATTAGACTATAATAATATACATATAACCAGAAATCATAAACGTTGTGGAGGTACCTCAATATTCGTTAACAAATCTTTTAAATATATATCTATTGATACACTCAGTACAACAATACCAAATAAATTTGATATAGTTACCATTAAATTAATAATTCCCAATTCTAAAGATATTATAATAAGTGGTATATATAAATGCCCCGAATTTGATATCATTAATTTTTCAGATGAAATATATAATTTATTTAATACACTCTCTACTGATAATACAATATTTCTTTGCGGAGACTTTAACATTGATATATTAAAATTAACTTGTCCTAAAGTCTCTCATTTCATTGATATACTTATTTCATTAGGTCTACATCCAATAATAACCAAACCCTCACGCATTACTAATATAACGTCCACCTTAATTGATAACATATACACAAATTATAATCATGTACCAATATCTAATGGTTTATTATATAATGATATTAGTGACCATTTACCCATTTTTTGTATTTATAAATTAAATAAATTTAACAATTCTATTAAAAAAAATAATGAATTCATATATTATATGATACAGAATAATATAAGCGAGTTTAAGCTCTATCTTCTAAATTATAATTGGTCATCTTTATACAGAATAGATAATGCGCATCATGCTTTTGACTTATTCATTTCTACTTTAGAAAACTCTAAACAAAAATTCCTTTCAAAAAAAAATAAATATATACAAAAAATTCTTATTTAAATAAACCTTGGCTAATAGAGGGCCTTAAAAAATGTATAATTAAAAAAAATAAACTTTACCAAAACTTAAAAAAAAAACATTCGTATCTAATGAAACTATTTATAAAAAATATAAAAATTGTCTTTCAAAAATCATAAATAAAGCTGAACGCTATTACTATAGTCAATATTTTATTACTAACAGAAACAACCCTAAGCAGATATGGAATAAAATAAATACTATTATACATAACAACAAAAATGGTAATATAGTTCCTAATGTAATAGAAGATAATAAACGGTGTGAACAATTTAATGATTATTTTTGTAACATAGGTGAGAAGTTAGCTTCTAAATCAGAAAAAAATTGTGATACCAATAATACATCTAATTATATACATAATAATTATACAAATTCATTATTTATTACTCCCACTAATCCAATTGAAATAACTAATATTGTTGAAAAAAGTAAACCAACAAATAGTACTGATTCTCATAACTTTTCATTTAAACTAATTATTCAAATCATTTCTTCAATAAGTAATATATTATCATATTTAATTAATCTATGTATACAACAGGGTATATTTCCTAATTGTCTAAAAACTGCTAAAGTCGTAACTAAATATAAATCTGGTAATATTGATGATATTTCTAATTATAGGCCAATTTCTCTATTATCATCTTTCTCAAAAATTTTAGAAAAAGTCTTAAAATCTAGATATATAGATTTTATGGAAAAAAATAAAATAATTAATAAATCACAATTTGGTTTTAAAAAAGAGGTTTCAACTTCCGACGCATTGACTGACCTAACCGGAACCATAGCTTCAAATAAAATGAAATATTGTACAGCTATATCTATAGATCTAAAGAAAGCATTCGACTCCATCAGTCATGATCTATTAATAAATAATTTAGAGAAGTATGGTTTCAGAGGAGTCGCTTTAAAATTATTAATATCTTTTCTTAATAATAGAAATCAATTTGTAATATTCAATAAGTCTAAATCAAAAATAAAGAATATTAAGTTTGGTGTCCCCTATTATTTTTAATATTTATAAATGACATAGTCAATATTAAAACACAAGGCCATTTTGTTTTATTCGCTGATGACACTTCTATTATATTCCGTGAAAATAATATTGATTCTATGGAAAATTCCATGAATAACTTTAAAAAATCTTGATATATGGCTATCATTAAATAAATTGACAATTAATTTAAGCAAAACTAACTATTTAATATTTAATAATAATAAAGCAAAATTATCTATTATATTAAATAATATTGTCATTATTCAAAAAAACTCAATAAAACTCCTTGGTGTAATTATTGATTCGAACATGAATTGGAAACTACATACTAATATGGTTAAATCTAAACTTTATTATGGATTATAATTGATAATTATCAATTCTAAGAAAACTAAATAATATTTTACCCATCAATATTTTAAAACTAATATATTATTCTGTATTTCATTGCCATCTTATTTATTGTACACATATATGGGGGAATAATTATGATGTAACATCAAAACAAATAAGTATAGCTCAAAATAAAGCTATAAGAATATTATATCATCAAAAAAATAGAACTAATGTGGATAATATTTACAAAGAACAACACATTTTAACTTTTAAAGAAATAATATTCTATAATGCCTGTAAAATTATGTTTAGGATTAAAAATTATCAAATTTCAACAACAATTATAAATTTATTTAAATTACAAGACTCTACTTATAATATGCGCGATAATAACAAATTTAAAATACCTTTAGTTAATACCAATGCAAAAAAGTTTAATATAACTTATTATGGACCCATTTGCTGGAATAATCTACCGATACATATAAAATCATACAATAGTCAAACCACACTTAACCAATTTTGTTCAAAAATTAAATATTTAATATAATGTAATCTCTAATCTATATTAAAAATTCATATCTTTTATAATATTGTGTATTATATGTACATAAGTATTATTAATATGCGCACTATTATTATTTATATTATTATTATTATTATTATTATTATTATTATTATTATCATTTATTATTATTATTATTATTATTATTATTATTATTATTATTATTATTATTATTATTATTATTATTATTATTATTATTATTATTATTATTATTATTATTATTATTATTATTATTATTATTATTATTATTATTATTATTATTATTATTATTATTATTATTATTATTATTATTATTATTATTATTATTATTATTATTATTATTATTATTATTATTATTATTATTATTATTATTATTATTATTATTATTATTATTATTATTATTATTATTATTATTATTATTATTATTATTATTATTATTATTATTATTATTATTATTATTATTATTATTATTATTATTATTATTATTATTATTATTATTATTATTATTATTATTATTATTATTATTATTATTATTATTATTATTATTATTATTATTATTATTATTATTATTATTATTATTATTATTATTATTATTATTATTATTATTATTATTATTATTATTATTATTATTATTATTATTATTATTATTATTATTATTATTATTATTATTATTATTATTATTATTATTATTATTATTATTATTATTATTATTATTATTATTATTATTATTATTATTATTATTATTATTATTATTATTATTATTATTATTATTATTATTATTATTATTATTATTATTATTATTATTATTATTATTATTATTATTATTATTATTATTATTATTATTATTATTATTATTATTATTATTATTATTATTATTATTATTATTATTATTATTATTATTATTATTATTATTATTATTATTATTATTATTATTATTATTATTATTATTATTATTATTATTATTATTATTATTATTATTATTATTATTATTATTATTATTATTATTATTATTATTATTATTATTATTATTATTATTATTATTATTATTATTATTATTATTATTATTATTATTATTATTATTATTATTATTATTATTATTATTATTATTATTATTATTATTATTATTATTATTATTATTATTATTATTATTATTATTATTATTATTATTATTATTATTATTATTATTATTATTATTATTATTATTATTATTATTATTATTATTATTATTATTATTATTATTATTATTATTATTATTATTATTATTATTATTATTATTATTATTATTATTATTATTATTTATTATTATTATTATTATTAATATGTATATTCGATATAAATATCTTGTATTACACCTTTTTTGTTATTACATTTTCTTATTTCATAATTATTATTATATATTAAATATTTAATATTTTTGTTATAAGGATATTCTTAATATAAGCTACGTATAGCTTCTGAATATCCTTCTGTATATTAATTAAATATTCAGTAAATAAATATTCATTCATTCATTCATTCATTATTAACTAAATTACATATTATATATACTATATAATGATTTATATATATGTATATATATATACAGAAAATAAATAATCCATAATATACACCCGCTAATTAAATAAGTCGTATATATTCAATTGATTGATTGATAATTTATTTTAGAAAATACATAGTCGAAATATGTAATCGAAATATAAAGTAATATATAAACAAAGAATAATATGAAATTAAATAATTAAAGAAATTAATTATCATAATAATAAACGAAATATAATCGAAAATATAAATAAATTATATAGTAAAAATAAATGAAAAATAATCGAAAATATAAATAAAATACATTATTTTGTTAAAGTGCATCGAAATAATCTATTTATTCAGTTAAAATATATATACATATATATATATATATATATATATTTATAAATATACATTAATTCGGTAATATATTATACTTATGTATTTCATATAGTTATAAAGAATACAACATTGTATATAATATTATATAAATATATATTTTGTTCGTGTGATATTATCATAGATTTATAGTTTACATAGATCGGTATTGCTATATCTTGCCAACGTAAAATTCTTCAACAGACATGGTACCTAAAATGGGGATTTTTAATTTTAATTTTTGTAAACTTAAGATGGCCGACATCACATGACACATGATATTTCATATCAAATATTTAAATAAATAATATTTATTTTTTACATACATTTGGTTTATTTTTCTATATACGCTTATAAAATGCATTTCGATTAAATCGAAATAAACATTTATATTTATTTATATTATATATTTATAATGCACTATAATTGCATCACGTAATTTGATTAAATAATACTTTATATAAGTAATTTTAAATTACGATTTAGCGGTGAACTTTTGAATTCTTAGATTGTTTTAATTTTTCTATATACGCTTATAATGTGCATTTCGAAAATATAAAAATAAACATTTATATTATATATTTATACCGCAATATAATTGCAACATTTAATTTTATAAATAATACTTTATATAGGTAATTTCATATTACAATTTATCTGTTATATTTTAAAATTCTTAGATCTTTTAAATTTGTTTATAAATTGTTATATAAAAATAAACATTTATATTAAATTGTATTATATATATAAATTACAATATAATAAACAACTTTAATTACATAAAATAATACTTTACATGAGTAATTTAAAATTAAAATATATTAGTGAAATTTTAAATTAGTAAATATCACTATCTAGGTTAATATCATTACTAATATTTAAATATTACAACTGAATTAGATAAATAAACATTTATATTAAGTTATATTATATACTGCAATATAATTACAACATTCAATTTGATTAAATAATACATTATATAATTCTAAATTACGACAACTATAAGAACGCTATTATATAAAAATATTTAAAAATGCTTAATTTATCGATGAATGTTGCTCTAATAGTACACGTAATTGTCCAGAAGGAATAACTCTCTACAAGTTTATATTAGGTTACATTAGGTATAAATACATTTATATATTATTTTAAAATTAATACAATTATTTAATCAAATCTAGATGTTAAATCTAATTATGTATGAACTTCATACTATGAAGTCAATAAATGAATACCCACTTAACATATGAAAATCAAATAATCATTAGAAATTTAAATTAATTTCATAATTATAATTATTATAATATGTTACACGATTATAATAACAAAAATCATATTAATATTATACACAATTATTATAAAAATACATATCATATTATGATATAAATGATATATGATATATACATATATATATATATATATATATATATATATATATATATATATATATATATATATGTATATATATATGTATGTATAATATATATATATGTATATATACATAACGAGTTTAATGAATGTAATGAAAATACATAAAAGTCTATCGGCTTACTAGAAATTAACCTATTAACCCTATAGGGTGCATTATCGGTTAATTTATAATATATATATATATAAATTATATATATATATATATATAATTCTGAAGACACATGTATTTAAGTACAATTAAAAATGCATAGAGTAGTTACTGTTATAGTAAGTGACTAATAGTATTTGACCAAAACACCCTAACGTCCCATATATGTAATTCAATTGTCATAAATTTAGAAATAACCCAAAAATCTACATAAAACTAAACGACCAACATAAAACCCAAAAAACCACAAAATAAATTCAAAGTTTATGTGGTTATTCCAACCCTTTAGGGTCTATAGTCGAAACACATCACTCCTTCACATTTCCCTCCCACGCAGGAAAGCGATACTATCCTCTATGGGCGTGTACCGCGATTACGAGGAGGTCAAAGTTCACATGGATCGGTTCCAGATCGATTTTCAGTGTTGCGGCAGCGTCGAACCGAAAGACTGGTACACTCTTCCGTGGTCGCTAAATTCCGGAGATAGCGGGTTAGTTTAGGGGGCGTGTTTAGGGGGCGTGTTTAGGGGCGTGTTTAGGGCTGACGTATACGCGTACGGCGTACGCCGTACACCGCGCAGTGTAAGCGCTCGTGTATATATCATCGCACCGAGTGTCACCTTTAAGTGTCACAATTGAGTGTCATATTTAAGTGTCAATATTGAGTGTCACATTTAAGTGTCACCTTTGAGTGTCACCATTGAGTGTCACCTTTAAGTGTCACCATTTAGTGTCACTACGAGTGTCACCGTTAGGATTACTTTATACATCGTTTATTAGGCGTACATATATTACCCGTGCAACCATTTATTAATGGTTATAGATGTTATATAATATACGAGTATTCAAATAAACACGAATAGGTGTACACAATCCTATAGGATGTGTATACACACGAATTCGTCACGGATAAAATATACAATATTGAAACGTGTGAAGAGCTATAGTCAGCAATACCTGTAGTTGACTGAGTATATATATATATATATATATATATATATATATATATATATATATTGTTATTGTTATTTTTATTTGGTGGAGTCCTTTCATCCCATCCAAGAACTTAGATGAAGTTTTCACTTATAACCATATATGGCTCTAATTTCCCTTCGAAGCCGCTCTCATGTTAAGGCATCAATGGTTTTAACGAGAGCCGATCATTTATTTATACACAATTATATAAGATCACTTCTAAATAATATTTTAAGACCCATTTTATAAAATGAATTAATGGTCCGGACGAGGGTCGAACCCGTGTCCTACTGCTATATATATATATCTTTGTGTATGTAGAAGTAAATATAGAAAATGTTCATAGTAAACATATTAGGGGAAAGTAACCTAATACGGGGGACACTTTAACAATAAATGGTCTTAACTTTTTATGATTCATTATTTTTATTCAAAAATTACAATATATTAATATTATATGATTATAGATATTATTGTGATTTTCTATAGATTTTCTATATGTTTATTTCATCTTTTAATTCCATAGATAACGGGGGTGTCCGTATTCGGTACCCATGTTCGAATACGGACAGTGTCCGTCGGACACACTGTGTTATAATACGGACACCCTATATACCACTAGATAAACTATATATTTTTGATGAATCAAGCAGACAAATTACAATTACATTATTTATAATTAATATTATGAATAATTTATTCTAATTTAATTATAATTATAGTTAATAATTTATTTATTTTTATTATTTTTTTAATTAATAATACAATTTAAGTATCTTTTAGATATAGCTTTATTGGTGGTATTAATATTGTAAAGCATGCGATTTTTATGAAAATCAGAATAATTCATACACTGCGCGCTGATTGGTTATATAGGTTCTGTTTTCTTTATATAGTTTTCTTTAAGAAATATAGTTTCTTTATTAGGGACGTATATGACCTCTAGATATATGCTTATAACTTAATGAATATTTTATAACAAATATAGAAATTATAAATAATTTTTAGAATGCTTTATTTTTTAATAATATAGTGTTATATTTTATATCGATACATTTTTATATTCTTGAGAAGGTTTTAAGTTGAAATTATTGTTCATAATTTATAAACGTAATAAAAAAATCAGTTTATTTGATATAGCAGCAATATTTTGAATAATTAAAAAATAAAAAATACTTATTTGTATAATTATGAATATTTTATTCATTAACATGTTTTTATAGGTTTTATGGTTTCTGATATACCGAGAGTGTCCGTATTCGGGCACTGTCCGTATTCGGTCACTTTCCCCTTAGTTAAAAACTCAATATATTTATTATACTATATAAGTATACTTACATATATTTATTTAATTAATTAATTAGAATCAGACATGCATAACAGAGGTCCATAGAGTATACAATAATTAAGACTAACAATAATTAAACGAAACGAAACCTATAGTATTATCTAAATACAGATTTATACCATCAAGTAAATAGTGGCGAAGATCACAAGAAATTGTAATAATACAGTTGAACAATAGCGAATATATATATATATATATATATATATATATATATATATTCGTATATATATATATATATATTGATATATGATGATTTTACCATGGTTTAGGAACGTGGGTTCCGTCTGGAATGTGACACAAGTTCCATTCAGCTGTTGCGAAACAAATATTTCCCAAGCCTGTCTTCACATGGAGTTAGTTGTGTTTGTTGTTGATTTCATTATTATTGTTTACGTAGTTGTTGTTATTGTTGTTGTTATTAGTAGTATTGTTGTTGTTGTTGTTGTTGTTGATACTTTTATTTAAACACATAATTAATAACAATTCTATAATGTATAATATTCGAATAATGGATATAAAATATGGATAAATATATCATCAGTTATTATATATATAATGATATATAATTAGAATATAAACAATCACGATGCCTACAATTTCTATTGATAATACATATTTATTTGTAAGATATATATATATATATATATATATATATATATATATATGTATATAATATATATATATGTATATATATATATATATATATATATATATATAGTATATGTATACAATGATTTAGTTTTGAAATCTAAGGGATAACGAATTGATAACGATGAACTACATTTTTATGTGTAGTTGTATATGATTCGATTGGTAATTGGGTTGGTTTGAATACTATCGTGTATAGTGTATATTATAATATATAATATAAATGTATATTATATAGTATATATTGTATATTATATAGTGTATAGTATATAGTGTATAGTATATATAGTATAGTATACTATATATAGTGTATATATATAATGTAGTATATATATATACATATATATAACTCAGAAGGTGTAGCGAACTACTGGCTAGAAAAAAAGCAAAGCTTATCTCGTTCTATAGATCTATATACCCGGTTAATTATTCGAGAATGTAAAATAATAATACAAATATATAATAAAAATAATAGGCAATTTGATAACCTTATACAAAACTAAAAAAGAATTAAAAAGATGTAACCACATTTGAAAAATATAATTTAAATAAAATATTTATATATATATGTATATGTATATATATAAAAAAAAATATATATATATATATATATATATATATATACTATAGTATACTATAAACTATAGTGTATATTATAAGTGAAAAGTATGTAGTGTGTAATACACACTGTGTATTATAGAGTGTATATTATATACATAGTATGTAGTATATAATGTATATTATATTGTGTACATTATATAGTATATAGTTGTGTATTAGTGACCTTATATTTTAATTATATATATATATATATATATATATATTATATATAATATATAATATATATATATAGGATATATATGTGGCCATTCAAGTAACCTGGTAAAGTAACCACCAATTTTCTTACGCATTGTTGAGTCGATTGTCCAGCATTCTCTACCACATAATGATACAGGTTCAGGATTGTAGCGTTGAAAGTTCATATTTTCAGACTTTTTTCATTTCGGAGCTCCGGATCGATGCCGCCATCTCAGCAAACAGTAAGAGCAGCATAATAGCAGCATAACAGCATATGCTTTAGCCTCAAATGTTTACATTGTGCTGTTATTCTGCTATTATGCTGCTCTTACTGTTTGCTGGGATCTCACGTATTGCTGATCATGCTTTGCGAATATTTTGTTATTTTTTATTTGGTGGAGTCCTTTCATCCCATCCAGGAACTTAGATGAAGTTTTCACTTATAACCATATATGGCTCTAATGTCCCTTCGAAGCCGCTCTCATGTTAAGGCATCCATGGTTTTAACGAGAGCCGATCATTTATTTATACACAATTATATAAGATCACTTCTAAATAATATTTTAAGACCCATTTTATAAAATTAAGTAATGGTCCGGACGAGTGTCGAACCCGTGTCCTACTGCTTGTGTCCTATTACAATCCTTTCGTGAGCTAGCCATCCGAGGCCCCCCTTTACGACACACGATGCACCGGTGAACTGGGTCTACCACCGCAATACTACGTAACCGGAAACCACGTGTGTAACGTTACACGTGGTCGGCCTGCTGCGGGGGTTATTAAAAATGCGGGGGGGGGGGAGGTTTCTAGGTATACTTATCGTACTTAAGTATTTGTTAAGTGGAGTTTGAGAGGTCGTAAGTATGGTGTAAGTTGGATAATGATTACAATAGGGTTTAAGTGTTGAAAACGTAACACATTTAATAATCTCACGATATATCGCCATATCTAACGATATATCGCCATATCTCACGATATATCGCCATAACTCACGATATATCGCCATTTATCACCATATATATTCATCGAATAACCGCGAAATACCCACCCATCAATAAGAATAGACGAAGGTCATAGAAGTGATATAATACTGCCGAAAATAGTGACCATAATGCAGGACGGATGCGCCAAGAAGCTTCACGCGTGGTCGCAGGGCTTTCACGTTAAACTCGCAACGGCTATTCTCGTGGCCATTATCTGTAGTCAGGTCAGTATATATAGCACCGTGGTCTACTTAGTACATACCGACATGTATCGCATCGTGGCCTACTTAATACATACATACATGTACAGCATCGTGGCCTACTTAATACATACATATATGTACCGCATCGTGACCTACTTAATACATACCAACATGTATCGCTTCGTGGCCTATTTAATATATACCAACATGTACAGCATCGTGGCCTACTTAATGTATACACATATGTACCTCATACATGGCTTCCCACGCTAGATAAAACAATCCCACCTTGGAATTCACGACGAGACGTGATTAATTCTAAAAATAGATTATCAACGTCACGTATCCTCTATAAAATGCTTACCGAATACTTTAATTGATAAATTGATAAACATAAATAATCATAGATATATAAGTCGACTGCCCGTCGACTAACAACATCACCCATCGTCGGTGACGAGTAATCGATGACTAATCGATGACTAACCGATGACTAATCGATGACTAACCGATGACTAATATATGACTAATCGATGACTAACCGATGACTAATCGATGACTATGTCCTCAGGCTATCAACATAATACTGACGAGACTGCTGCAGACGAGTATACACCGAGCTATCAAACTGAAGAATCCGTCGGGAACCACATACGGCTACTTGTTGTGGTGCAAGGACGTCAAGAGTGTGGAATCTGACCCCGACCTTTGGAAGAAAGAGCGTCAGTATCTCCACCTAGCGGGCAACAATTCCTTACTTAATGATAGATGATGGGTGTAATGTTAATGATACTTGAATATACTTAATGATACATGAAATGATAGATAAATAATTATATATCTTGATTTCGATAGAATATTTTTTTTTTAAATACATTTTTGAACGTAGTGCTCCCTCTTACATATAAGTGCTATACTGAATATACATTATACACGCTTACTCTATAAAGCGTATGCGACGCCTAATAGTACATAGGTTTCAGATGAAGATATCATCGGCGATATTACACCGAAACATGTAATATCTCAGGCGATATTCTTATGTAAATCATAGGTAAAGCTTCGGCATAGGCTTAATACAGGCTTAATAGCGTTATACTGTAATATGCACGGCGTCTACATTTAAATCACAATTAAAACCAAGCCCAACCCAAAACCCAACCCACCCCGTTAGTATAACGATATAAAAACACGTCTACACGTGACTATGATAGACGTTTGTTTTCGATGGGATACATTTGTAAATTATGTTGTTGAAATATTTTTAATTTAGAAAACTAACGTATTCATTTATTTTCTTTTATCATTACGTGTAACGTAAATGATATTTAATCGGTAATCGACGAATGGAATCCTAGAAACTGCGATATGGTCGAGTAATGGTGATTTAGTGTGTGTTTTTCGTCGGATACTAGACGCAAGTGGTACAGTAGAAAAAAATTTCAAGTGTTTTTGATCGGACTCTAGTAGAGCAGAAATGTAATTTATTAAACAGTATTACATTATTAAATGTAATTCATTAATACATAATTGACTATATATTAATACACAAATAATATATATATATATATATATATTGTACTATATATAGTATACAATATAATATAAATTTAAAGTGTATAATACATATATAGTAACGTATACTATAGTATAGTATAATCGATTTAGAAAATTACACTATACTTACGTTATACTATAGTACTATCGTTATACAATGTATACAATGTATACAATGTATACAATGTATACAATGTATACTATACATGTGTATCCACCGCCGCAGTGGTAAATCGTAAACAACTGAAGAAGGCGTTCAAAGAAGAAAAGGAAGGAGACAAGAAAACTGTAGATGGAAAAGAAAAAGTTAAACTTACTAAACCAAAAGGTTACGGAGATAATGATATTAATAATAATAATAATACTCTTAGTAATAATAATAATAATACTCTTAATAATAATAATAATAATACTCTTAGTAATAATAATACTCTTAGTAATAATAATAATAATACTCTTAATAATAATAATACTCTTAGTAATAATAATAATAATACTCTTAGTAATAATAATAATAATACTCTTAGTAATAATAATAATAATACTCTTAATAATAATAATACTCTTAGTAATAATAATACTCTTAGTAATAATAATAATAATACTCTTAGTAATAATAATACTCTTAGTAATAATAATAATAATACTCTTAATAATAATAATACTCTTAGTAATAATAATAATAATACTCTTAATAATAATAATACTCTTAGTAATAATAATACTCTTAGTAATAATAATAATAATACTCTTAGTAATAATAATAATAATACTCTTAATAATAATAATACTCTTAGTAATAATAATACTCTTAGTAATAATAATAATAATACTCTTAATAATAATAATACTCTTAGTAATAATAATAATAATACTCTTAGTAATAATAATAATAATACTCTTAATAATAATAATACTCTTAGTAATAATAATACTCTTAGTAATAATAATAATAATACTCTTAGTAATAATAATAATAATACTCTTAATAATAATAATACTCTTAGTAATAATAATAATAATACTCTTAATAATAATAATACTCTTAGTAATAATAATACTCTTAGTAATAATAATAATAATACTCTTAGTAATAATAATAATAATACTCTTAATAATAATAATACTCTTAGTAATAATAATACTCTTAGTAATAATAATAATAATACTCTTAATAATAATAATACTCTTAGTAATAATAATAATAATACTCTTAATAATAATAATACTCTTAGTAATAATAATACTCTTAGTAATAATAATAATAATACTCTTAATAATAATAATACTCTTAGTAATAATAATAATAATACTCTTAGTAATAATAATAATAATACTCTTAGTAATAATAACAAATAATAACAAAAATAATTATAACAATACTATTACTGTAAATAACAATATTAATGGGTTATCAGATATACCCGGTAGTAGCGGGTATAGGTAGGGGCGCTGGAACCATGGTGTGTATGTAGGGGGGACTAACCAATACAAATAAATGTTGCGGTAAAAGTAGGGGGGGGACGGGGGGGGTCAATACATATGAGGTCTCTATACAAAATAAAATGAAATAGAATATAAATATCTAGGAATAATAATTGACAAAGATATAAACTTTAAAAATCATATATTTAATCTTAATAATAAATTATCGAAAATACTTTACTCAATAAGCAGATTATCAAAATACATTAAGACAAAACCAATGATTATCATATATAACAGCCTATTCCTGCCACACATAATGTATGGAAATATAATATGGGGTAATATTTATAAAAGTAATCTTACAAATTTAATTCTCACACAAAAAAAAATCATAAGAATAATAAACAAAACCAAATATTTCAGAGAACATACAAATTTGCTATTTGAAAGGAATAATATATTAAAACTCAATAGTTTAA
>OZ025246.1:22248535-22251035 GCA_964019155.1 Osedax fenrisi
TAAAATATAACACGCTAATATACATGCATGACCATCACAATAATAATCTACCACAAAATATTTATAACATACATAAAAAACACGAAAATAAAAATAAAAATAAATTAAGGAAATCACCTATCTACAAAATACCTTATACAAAAAAAAGTCAACTAATAAATAGTATCCTAACCATGGGACCTAAGTTATGGAATATTCTAAATGGAGATATCCAAATTATAAAAAACAAAAATTCATATAAAAAAAAAATAAAAAATCAACTCATTGAGATACAAAAAAAAATTAAAAATTAAAAAAAAATTAAAAAAAATAATTTATATAAAAAAATTATTATTATTATTATTATTATTATTATTATTATTATTATTATTATTATTAATATTATTATTATTATTATTATTATTATTATTATTATTATTATTATTATTATTATTATTATTATTATTATTATTATTATTATTATTATTATTATTATTATTATTATTATTATTATTATTATTATTATTATTATTATTATTATTATTATTATTATTATTATTATTATTATTATTATTTTGATGTTTATGTTTTTAAATGATAATAAAATATCTTATAAAACATAAGAAGAAAACGAAATGAAAAAAAATAAAGTAATTCAACAAAAAAAAACGTTCCGGTGATGGTGATGCAGGCGACAGCATAGAAAAGATAATTATCTTCATCTGAAGCCTTTTAGAGGAAACAATAATATAATGAATTTAATAATTCACATGATATATATATATATATATATACAACTTTCTTCTAATAAATATTATTATTATTATTATTATTATTATAATAGAATAGAATCTATATAGATTTGATAGATAAATCTATATATTTGAAAGTAGGGGGTCATATCCCCCCTACCCCCCCCCCCTGTTGCAGCGCCCCTAGGTATATGTGATAAAAGTTTGTGTATATGTAGTATACCTGTATACAGGTATATATACCGCAGGTATGTATACTATATGTACTATACTATACTGTACTATACTATACTATACATACTATATGTATGTATATACTATAGTATATATACGTATATATACGTCGTATTATGAAGGTTAACATCATAAATTGTCAATACAAAAAATTAAATTAAATCCTTACACAAAAGTAAACGTATATAGAATAGCAAGACCCAGCTAACAGTAATAGCCCACAATCGCAACATAATAGCATATTTAATAGCCTCAAATGTTTACATTGTGCTGTTATGCTGCTAGTATGTTGCCATTACATTTATATTATGCTGCTATTGATTTGGCATACTATTATGCTGCTGTTATGTTGCTATTTAAAGTATATTATACTATTATTATGCTGCTATTAATTTTAAAAGTATATTATTCTGCTATTATGTTGCTATTATTAGAATAGCAACATAATAGCATCATAATAGCACAATGTAAATATTTGATTCTATTAAATATGCTATTATGTTGCTATTACGAGGCTATTACTGTTTGCTGGGAGAAGTGAACGGCGCGACACATATTATGTTGTGTATTGTAATAGGTGTAACGTTAGGGTTTTCTAAACATATGTTTCTACGCATACTACTTTCCCTATCTTGTATATATATATATATATATATATATATATGTATATATACTCGTGAATGTGTACCGGTTCAATAACAATAATAATAAAGTAATATACTAACTACAAATGTATATAACATAAATAATAATACAAATACAACGTCGCGATACCTATGCCTTATCATACCCCCGCCCGCACCGCCTCGCTTTAGACGGACCCGTCGATAAGTACGGAGCCCTACTTAAAGATGGCGCCACCGTCGCCGCCGTGGTGGACAAGGACGGATCCGTGATCAGCGACGGATCAAACGTGAGCCAATACGGCGCGGCGTACGACGGTCTACAAAGCCCTAAAGCCGCGACTATGCCCGCTTTTCCGACTCTGCCGAGGGTAGTAGTGGGTGGGTGGCGCGGGTGTGATATTATATAATATCTATAACTAAATACCGTTAACTGTAACAATGTAGGGGACAGAAGGGAGTAGTTGAGGGTATTGTTTATGACTTGGTAGAATTGTAATATATCGATGAATATTAGATGTTACAATTTCATATTTTTAAATTTTATAGAACCTATAGTTTTATAATATAGCTATTTAATTTTTACTTTAACTCATATATTTCTAGTATTAATATCAGTTTAGTTACACCAGGGTTACACTAAAAAATAACGACAAAAATAGCGCAGGAAGGTAGGATACTCCATAGGGAGGATTTTAGTACCAACATAAATAAATAGGTGATATAGACTCGATTTATTTTTTCAATTTATATTATTTTTATAATATATTTTGTATAAAGATACCAATTCATTTTTAATACATTCGCTGAGTGTATTAATTTGTATTATTGATCAATATCAATACATAAGTTGACAACTTTGAAAACAAAATATTATGTAATATTATGTAATATATTGATTAATTATTGTTG
>OZ025246.1:22253535-22323535 GCA_964019155.1 Osedax fenrisi
ATATATGTTAGTGTAACAATATTGTTAATTAACAGATACATTTTAAAATAAATAACGTGATACAAAATTACATAAACAATTAATGTTTGTAGGACATGTTATGAAACAAATAAAATTAACAATACCACTTAATAAAATATATTTTATTCTATACGAAATAAATTATTTTGAACGAAAACCAAACAATTATCGACACACATAATAAGCATCCTCTTTTCTGATATATGGAGTCATTATTTCCTGCAATTAAAATTAAAATATTTATATAAGTTATATATATATATCTATATATATATATATATATATATATATATATAGTATACTCGAGTATATAATAATATTGCATATTATATAATAGTGTACATATGTATCTTATAAGAAACGTTATACAGTTAATATCATATATGATAATACCAAAGATTTTGCGAAGCAAAGATATAACACTCCCTATGCATGCAACGTAATTTAGTTATAGCCCCAACCGCTGCTAGCAGTAGTATCGAAATCACTGAAATAGATTTAGGTTCGGCTCTGTTTGCATACAATAATGTTTTCATTGCTCTATTAAATTACATGCAATATAAATTAGCTTTTACTCACTAAATATATACTTATAGCATTTAAAACATACATATCATATTTGTTTATTATATATTAGTAATGAACACTTAGTTTTCATCATATAAATATTAATTTAAAGCATATTATTTAACATTTTAAAAGTGTATAGTTAAATACGAATTTACATTATAAACAACGCATAGTTCCTAAAAGTAACCCGCTATAGGTGGCACCAGGGTATTTTGTATACAAATTCGAATTACACGATTTCGCGTAAGTGTTATATCTTTCCTTCGGAAAATCTTTGATAATACTATATAAAGTATAGTTTAGAATTTTAATTAGAAAATCCAATAGCAGTTATATATATATAATAGAGTATACTATACTTTTGAATTAGCATACGACAAATCATAAAATAACTATAATATTAAATCTATAGTTATTAAGTAATCATTAAGTAACCTTATTTTTATTTTCATTGTAAATTCATTTTTCAATAATTCGCAAACTCCCATTATAAAATATAAGATTCCCGCATCTATTTTTGGAAAAATTATATTATTTATTTAATTATAGACTTTATAATCTATATGTGATTAAGGATAGAAGGATATTGATAATATTTGTACAACAGTTAACATATTTATATATATATATAACTATTAGTAATATTATTAAATTTAATTACATTGTGAGCTAAAAATAAAATAAATAATTGACCATATATGGATATATAGTATACTATCCATATGGAGTAATAAAATATAATTGCATATTTATTTTATATAGCTATTTAACTAATGTTATTAATTAGATAACTAAATTACCTGTTTGGTCAGTTTGCGTATTAACGCTACCTAGCACATCAATATATTCGTTTATATATTTTTGTATATACGTTATATGCTTTTTCATCCCTCTCCGGCCGTTTTTCTAATATTTTAAATTAATTTGAAATTCTGCAAATAATTCTTCAGTTACCTGCATATTAATATGTATACAATATTATATTCTATAGCATATAGTTATCATAATTTTATAATATATATATATGTAATAAAGTGAATGTTCTAATACAATTTATTAATCAAAGCAAATACCTGTTGAACATAATAATAATATAACATAATAATAATTATAATAATAATAATAATAGTATATACCTGATGATATGCATAACGAAGAATGAGGCAATCTCACCTAGTGGAATTTATTCTATAGAAAAATAACGAAATATACTTGACAGACGATAAAAATATTTACATGTATGGCCATGCATGGCTATGGCTATACAATTAACACAGATCGAGACACCGAAATCTAGTTTAAAGTTTTCATGTAGATATATCGATTTATGTTACGTAATGCTAAATACATTTAATCATTACAGTATATTACATTAATCGATATATCTATAGAACTTTTCTGTATACAACTTTGACTTTATAATATATATATATATATATATATATATATATAATTATATAATTATATTCTAACAATTTAATTATATATTATCAATAATATATAAATATATTATAAAATTATATATTATATAAAATTTTATATTATTATATATAATATGATATAATTTGTATATATATATATATATATATATATATATATATATATAATATAAGTATAAATACCTTATGTATATTGTAATGTGTTGAAAAATAGATGCTTCTCATATTGATTGTAGAGTGGAAATAGAATATGTTAATAAATAAAATGGAATTATGTATATATATATATATATATATATATATATATATATATATATATATATATATATATATATATATATAATAATAATAATAATAATAATAATAATCAGAGTTTGGGCATTAGCCTGGATGAACGAAAAAGTAGAGCTTATCAAGTCGTTCACCCAATGTGATTGTGGGGGGAAAAATTATGTATAAAATTAAAATAATATTAAATAAAATATTAGATTATAATATAAATTTCTATCCAGGATATCAGTAAAAAAATAGTCATAAAAAAATCTACCTAGAATACTTTATATCGATTGCCAATGAAAGTCGATAAAGGTGTATCAACTTGGAGGATTTGGGGTTTCTATATCCAATGCCTTAAGGAACTCACTTTCGCCAAGAGTAAGAGCACTGGCAACAATTTCCCCCACACAACAATTGCATCCTCATCCCCGACACGAACCATTACCAGCAACAATAATAATCAATACAAAGTACTCGTGAATATCTTATATTTAATATTTAATATTTAAAACAAAAAATTGACTTCCTGAATAGAAAATAATACTGAATGTTAAATAAAATTTAAATAAAATTTAATATGTAAGTAATTAAAAATAAGTAATAACAAATATGTACAATTAAAAACTTAATACAAAAATAAAAATAAAAATAAAATAAAATTGCAAAAAAACCCCACAATCATTCTCATCATGTATTTAAAATAAATAATTGAATAATATGTACCTACAAAAATATAAACCAATAAAACACAAATATTAAAATTGTATAACAAATTATAAAAATATATTAAAAAAAAACTATAACTAAAAGCTATAAAAGCTATAAAACTATAAAAAATAAAATATATAAAATAAATACTGATAATATAAGGTAGCAAATAAATTAATATATCACATAATACAATAATTAAAAATAGATTATAAAAATATAAAATTAAAATTAATAAGACGATATCATAAATGATTTAAAAATTGTTTTAAAATTATTCAATTTCGTAATATTTCTTATTTTATGGTAATCTGTTCCACAGCATTGGACCAGTATTCGATAAACAAAATGCTTTTCGGTCAGTTCGTACTTTTATTCTATGAAACAGATTTCCATTATAAGATTTAGCTGTATATAATAATTGTAAATTCTTAGGTAAAATATTATTCCTAGCTCGAAACATAAATTTTATACTATTCATTTTTACAATATCGTCAAATTTAAGAGAATTAGAAATAGTATAGAAATTTGTATACATAGAATGAGTATTACAAATACATTTTATTGCTCTTTTTTGTAAAATGAAAATATTTTTTAAACTGGATTTGAAGGTATTCCCCCAAATATTTGAACAATAATTAAGATGTGATAAAAATAAAGCATTATATAATAAAATTAAAGATTTCATATTTAATTTATTTTTAACTTTTGTAAAATTGCAATTGTTCTAGAAAGTTTACTTGAAACATAATTGAGTTGCAATTTCCAATTCAATTTACAATCTATAATAACACCTAAGAACTTTATTTCACTTACTTGTTTAACTTTAATGTTATTAATATTCAAATCCATATTAATATTAATATTTTTATTTCTTATATTAAATAATAATACATTCGTCTTACTAATGTTGAGTGACAATTTATTTACATTCAACCAATCATATAGTTTGTTAATATTAAATTGAATATTGTTTTTTAATTCTAAAATAGACGTATTTGAAAAAATTAAAGTTGTATCATCTGCAAATAAAACTGATTTAAAAGTATCTGATATATTCGGAAGGTCATTAATATATAAAATAAATAATAACGGACCGAGTACAGATCCCTGTGGTACACCACATTTTATATAATTATAATAAGAGTCAGTATTATTATATCTAACAAATTGAATACGATCTGATAAATACGATTTTATTAATTTTAGCGCTATACCTCTGATACCATAAATATAAAGCTTATTGATTAAGATATCATGATCCAGTGTATCAAAGGCTTTGCGTAAATCTAAATATATATATATATATATATATATATCTATATATACTCGAATAATTATAAGTATTTGTATATAAAATATAGGAAATATGTATAGGTATTATGTATACATATTTCCCTATGGGGAATCTATATAGTTTCTGAAAACCAGTTTAATTGTAATTAGAAGCAATACATGCTATGTCTATAATAATTTAACACAACAATAAGTAAACTGTTATATTAAGGATATTATGAAGGATACTATTATGAATTATATTTCTTATACATTTTATTTTCAATCAAATTTAAACTTAATTTTAAAATGTTATGGTATAACTGGTATTTCCATATTTTATACCATATCATTCATATGTTATACCATTATATTTAATAGATAATGGTATAACTAAAAATTACGAATGTTATACCATATCATTCGTAATCTTATACCATTTAAATTAAGCTATATGGTATAACTAAAGAAAACAAATGTTATACAATATAATGTGTGATCTTATACCATTTCAATTAAGCTATATAGCCTTGATAAATATTCGCTCCTTGAGATCAAATATATCCCTTCTGTTCCCATACCTTAAATTACAAAAATTTATTATAATCGCATTGACTGAGACCTGGATTTCTAATAATGACTCTGATATATTTGCCTCCATCTTGGACTTTGGATATACACTCTATCTCGCTCCACGACAAACGGGCCGTGGTGGTGGGGTAGGATTTATGATACGTAATGATTTTTACCTATCTCCATCCATTTCATTCCCCCCCTTTTCATATAGTGATTGTATTTCGCTGACCCTCAAGCTTCCTAACTTAACTCTACATCTTACCGTTATCTATCGTCCCCCAAAACCTGAAACCAGTTTATTCTTTGATGAATTTCATGATTTTATCCATAAACTTCCTTCATCTTCATCCTATCTACCAATAGTTCTTGGTGACTTAAACTATCACTATAATTCTCCCATCTATCCCCATGGTGACTTTAAACTCCTAACTGAGTCTCTTTCCTTGTGCCAACATATATCATTTCCTACCCATTCTAGTGGCAATACACTTGATATGATATTTACACCCCTATCCAGTCCTCTTATTAGATGTATAAACCCTAACTCCTTTCAAAAAATTGAACTACTAACTGATCATTTTATTATTGAATTCTCTATAAATCTAAAATTCTCAAATATTAAACGAAAACGTATTACATATAGAGATTTTAAGTCTATCGACCTACCAAGATTTGTAAACAATATCAAAACTGAGATCTCTTCTTCAACTTCCCTCTGTCCGGTACTCCTAAACTCCACTCTCCTAAATATTATCAATATACATGCACCTACAAAAACTACATTAATTACCGACCGCCCTTTTTCTCCCTGGTTCTCCCACGAACTTTTCATCTTCAAGAAGAGTGTTCGAAAATTTGAGAAGAAATTTCTTAAAAATCCTTCTACTGAAACTAAATTAGCACTATCACTAGCTAGAAAAAATTACAAATCTACTATATCTCGTTCAAAATCTATCTATTATAACAAAAAGATAGCATTGATATCCTCCAATCCTCGCAAATTATTTAAAATAGCAAATAAAATTCTCTCTCCTCCAGATGAAAAAATCCTCCCCATTTTACCTAACACGACAAATTTTCAACTGTGTTCTCTTTTTGAAAAATTCTTTAAACATAAAATTGCAATCATTAATAATATTATTTGCGCATCTACTCAACCCATACTCAATCCTACCATATATATTACCCATCATATTGACTCATTAAGTACATTCACTATTCCTTCACTGTATGAAGTAAATGACCTACTCATGAAATCTCACTGTACCTCCCCCACTGATCCCCTACCTTTATCATTATATCACAAACTTTCACCCTTATTTTCTCCTATTTTCTTGGATATTGTTGCGAACTCACTAAACTCTGGCCAAGTTTCACCCTGTCTCAAGACTGCCATAATATCCCCAATTCTAAAAAAACAAAACTTAGACCCAAACTCATTTAGCAATTATCGCCCGATCTCCCACCTACCCTTATTAAGTAAAATATTAGAAAGAATTGTTTCCAAACAACTCATAGCCCATGTAAGTAAAAATAATCTTTTCGACCCGTTTCAAAGCGCTTTTCGTAAGGGTCATTCAACCGAAACAGCTCTCCTCCGTATTACTGACACTATATTATCTACCTTAAATAGCAACACGTGTTGCCAGCTAATCCTACTTGATCTATCATCTGCTTTTGATACCCTGGACCATAACATATTAATCTCGCGACTTACTTTAATGGGTATATCTGGCTTAGCATTAAAATGGTTTACTGCATATCTCACTAACAGGAATATCTCTATTATGATTGACAAATCTTACTCGCCTCTTTCTCCTCTTAACCACGGTATTCCCCAAGGATCTGTTCTAGGTCCATCCCTCTTTTCTATTTATATCCGCCCTATTGCTGATCTAATTAAGAAATTTCCAAATATCCACTACCATATTTTTGCTGATGATATCCAACTGTTTACCTTTTTCCCTATAAATTCTCATAATACCATTAACTCTGAATTAATCGAGTGTGCTAACTCCATAAGATTATGGCTCCTCTCCAATAAACTACTAATTAATTCCTCTAAGACTACTGTACTTAACATATCTACTTCTGAAACTTCCTTTCCAAACTTTACTCTAAATAACATGATTATTTCTCCTTCTCATTCCTCCAAAAACCTAGGATTAGTATTTGATGACAAATTATCATTTAAGAATCACATATCATCCATTACAAAATCATCCAACTTTCATCTCTTCAGAATTAAAAAAATACGGACATCACTTTCCAGAAACCTTACTAAAACTCTAATTAATGCTCTTGTACTTTCACGTATTGACTACTGTTCTTCCCTACTGAATTTACTTCCTGCTAAAGCTACTGCTCCACTTAATCGGATTATCCGTTCCTCAATACGTACTACTTACTGTTTAACTCGACTGGATCACTCTACTACAACATCTCATCAATCATCTCGTATGTGGCTACCCTTCTCCCTCAGGTGTAAATTACGTATACTATCTATAATCCATAAATCAATATATTCTTTTACCCCTAGCTATATCTCTGATCTAATTAAAAAACGTACTATATTATCTTCTCTTCGTTACCAAAATGCTCCTCTACTTATCTCCCAGAACTCTAGTAAAACGTCCCTAAATTCTAGAGCTTTTAAAAATTCCGGTCCAACCCTATGGAATTCCCTCCCTCCTACCATTCGTTCTATTAGATCCCACAAAAGATTCATAAATCTTACTTCTTCTTTTCTCTCTACCCATAATCATTAAATCATCCAACGTATTATTTGTATCCGTGTTATATTAAATTTATATCATTATTAAATTGTTATTGTATTATTATTATCTTATTATTATATAACACTATACTATATCAATGCAGTCTGTAGTATATACAACTACACCATATCAATGCAGACTGTAGTATATAATAGTCCTTTATATTGTTTATTATTGTTTTTCCGTTGTATATTGAATGTATATTATTATCAAAAATATTATCGTATTACTATTATTTTATTATTATTTTCTTCCCGCACGAGCGAAGGGGTCTACATGACCCTATTTTAGTGCTAATAAACTCAATATCATCATCATCATCATATGGTATAACTAAAAAAATCAAATGTTATACCATATAATATGTGATCTTATACCATTTAACGTAATTGTATGGTATAACTCGTATTTCCATATGTTATACCATATAATTCATAATGTTATACCCTTATTTTTAACAGTGTATAGACATGTTTATATCATATACATATTCATAAGAAGGCTATATATCTACTGTATTTTATATTTGTAGTACTTTATGTCATAATAAATATTTACTTTAGAATATATTTGCTTAAAAAACAATCGAAATCATTGTAATTCAAAAAATGAAAATATTTTATTTTACAATTATGTCGATAAAATAATTACTTTTTATTCTTATGGAATAATCTACGTGCTCTATAGAGTATAAAGTATACTTTCAAACATTGATTTATCGATATCAGATTATTACATAATTATATATTAGTAATCGATGATTATACAATAGCATATTCGTTATATAAAGTATACATTATATAAAGTATACAATATATTGTATTAAATTATTATTACTAATAAAAGCACTAATATATCCCTTCTACCATAGTAGATATATCTAATATTGTAAACATATGGTAGAGGAAATCCGTATAATTTCCATAACTTATGAGCCAATTTATAAAAATATGTATAATACTATTTATATCCAATATATTATAGTTTATATTATTCGTTTACGATTAAGTTTAGAAAACACAAATAAAATGTTAATTGGGTCATGGTATATTTTTGAATTAAATGGTCGTGATGAATAAAGGTTGTGAACCACTGCTATAGCTATAACTCTAGAACTCTAGAGTATACTGTACATTACATACATGACTATGTTACGTGTACTCTATAGAGTATACATATATTACAATCATTTACTATAGTAAAGAATACGACGAGAAATGTTGTGTTAAGTATGCGAGAGTTATTAATAACTATTGCGTCACCAACGTGTTAACCACTAACAAATAATTAACGTAATAACATTATATTGTTACAGGATGTATACATTGTATTCTCATATCTAAAAATACGAATATTATAACCTCTATCGTAATTGAGCCCGCTATGCCCAATAGTACTTCTATATTAATTATGCGGCTTAATTTATGCCTAACACCTGATATTTGTAATATATATCCCAGTGTAAATATATAATAGTTAGCAATTAATACAAATATTCCTAAAGATGTCGCCATACGGAGCACAGGGCTTTACAGGTTACAACAATGTTATATATATTATATTACAGTATATTTATAAAATATTAATACTATTAATAAATGATATCTATATATATATAAATATATACATATTATAGGTAATAATAATTTATAAATGTAATTTTAAATAAACTAATTTATTTTATTAAATAATAATAAACCGTTTTAATTCACAAACATCAAATAAATAAACAAACCAACTCCTCCTTACGTAACGACCTATTATATCGGTTAGTTACGTAATGCTATGTATTATATAATATATAGGATCCGTTACTATATGTTATATGTATTATTAGTATATGTATGTAATACGAGCTTTATCGAGCTTTATTTGTTCAGTGATAGTTTTATGTCCTACGTGTTTATGTTCCATTTATATATATATATATATATATATATATATATATATATATATATATATATTACTATTCTGTGAAGAGTATTCTCTTTATATAGGCATTTATAGGCTTCATTTATACATTATATACATTATATATATACCCCACTCACGTGACAACAGAAAGGTCAAGACTTCTACAATAACCCGCTAGCGATGGCCTCAACACCGGTAGGGTCACCTTACGGTCAGCCAGGCCAGTACCCGGGTCAAGGGCCGCAACACCCCTACGGTCAAGTCCCGCCTCTACTGCCGTCACCCGCCCCCCAACAACCCGGCTTCCCTCCCTCGTCACACTACCAGCCGGGTGCCTCCCCTATAGTACCCGTGTCTGCGTTCGCTTCTTACCAACCCCCCATACCGAATGGCGCACCCCCGACGCCCTATCAAGCCGGCCCCTCACCCGCTTTCAACCCCGTAGGCTACGCCCCGACACCGATACCCAACCCCTACCAACCCTCCCCCTACCAACCCTCCCCCGTACAACCATCCCCCGTCCAACCCTATCTCGGAGCCCCGTCACCCGCCGATGGCTATCAACATCCGTCAACGATACCGGTGTCGGCATTCCATTCCTACCAACAGGGAGCCGCGCCACCTGTTCAACCCGCACCCTTAACCGCACCCGTCATACCAACCCTTCTCCAAACCCAATCCGCTCCCGTCACGCCCCATTCCGCCGTCATAGAACCTATACTACCCCTCAAAGGACGTAAATCTACCATGTCGCTGGCCCCTAAAGCGCACCCTTCCATACTATCGAGGCGGGGTACCGTGCACCAACCCTCACCACAATCATACACATCCCCCGGGTTCCAACCCCACTCCCAGCCCCAATACGCCCCGCAATCCGACCCTACGACGTCGGCCAATCAGCGCGCTTATCTGGACGCGTTGCTGTCGCAACCGGACGCCCTCGGTACCCTGATGTCTAACGCCGCCCCCAAACGACTGCAACACGCTGCGGCACCTAAAGACTCTTTCTCGAGACCTTACGCCCATCTCGCCGATATCATCTATAATAAAGTGGTTAGTACGTACGTATGTGTGCGTGTGTGCGCGTGTGTGTGCGTGTGAGTTCGATAGCCCACATTGTAATTCGGGCTATTTAAACAAATAACATAAAAACATATAGATAACATTAATATCTACAAAATATTATAGATTACGTGAATATAATAATTTATATATATATACATATATATATATATATATATATATATATATATATATATATATATATATATATATTTCTATAGGGAAAGAACGAGAAGCCATGCGATTGCGTGCGTATAACACAGCCCCACCCGGAACTCCCCGCGGCCCTGATGCCGGGTACATTCAAGAACCCCGCTCTCCTATTGGACGAACAGGAGGCTCTGGTAGCGGTGGACGATATGACCTCTAAGATGAAGAACGTTCGCGTGATCAGGTACGTCGGAGGTCACGACCTCAAGTCTAAACTCGACAAGTTCACCGGCCGAGAAGATCTTCCGTCGTAATGACGCACGCCGCCCCCCGCCACGCCCTCAGTTACGCCCCCCTCTATAGAAGTATACGTCCGAGATGTCGATAATTCAACTCGATAATGTATTAGTTAAATAAAACGAATCTAATCATTTATTTTTATTTTATTCATTCACATTTTTAATATCGTATAATTATAATGGTATCTAAAATAGACTATTTTGATCATTATAGCGATATACAATTTAATATGGATCTAATTATTTAATTGAAGATACATATTAATATTTGTATTATAATATAAAGAGTAGCCTATATGCACTTTTATCATTAAATATCGCCCAATATCAAATATATCATTATATAATAATAACCTATGTGCTTAAATTATGATATATTTTATTAATATAATTATTATATTAATGTATTGGTTGTTTCTAAATGATGGGAACATTACAGACTCGAGTGACCATTACCTATATTCTCAATATTTAAGATGATGATTATACAAAAAAATAAAAAACTTAGTAAATATATAAAAATCCTACCTAAATAGAATTTAATTGAAATATTTTCCTTAAAAATTATGATTGGTCATCTTTACTTAATAATTCGGATATAAATGATTCATTTGAAGAATTTATTAATATTATACAATTTCAAGATACATTTTCTTCAAATAAAAAAATACATTTAAATTCAGAATATATAATATGGTTATCGTATGGCTTATAAAAATGCATAGTTGACAAAAATAAACTTTTTGAAATTTATAGAAAAAATTATACTGTTTCTAATAATTCAAATTACAAACAATATAAAAATTGTTTGTATAAATATTTAAAAAAGCAGAAAATCATTCTTACAATACTTTTTTTCCGAAATAATAAAAATAATTCTAAAGTAATTTGGAATAAAATAAAATTAATAACAAATAGAGATAAACAAATTACTGATAAAAATATCAACTTAGATTATGTTAAATGTAATACATTTATTACTTTTTTGTAATATAGGTGATAAATTAGCTAGTCAGATAAATTAGTTAATACCATTAATTATGATGATATCACGAATTCAATACATAATCAATATAATTCATTATTTATTAAACCTGTAAATAACCAAGAAAGTATTGATATTGAAACTAATTGTAAATGTTAAAAAAGCATAGATTATCTAATTTATATTTCAGCTTTATTAAAAATATAATTATATCAATAAGCCAACCATTGTTTATATATTAATCAATAACATATTTTCACAGGGTATGTATATATATTTCCTAAATGTTTAATTGTTATTTTTCCTTAAATATAACTAAAGTAATTGTGCTACATAAAGGAGGTAATTATGAAGATCCCTCTAATAAATCCATATAACCCATATAAATAGTTTCATAATTTTCTAAAATTTTTGAAAAACTATTAAAATACAGAATTAATAGTTTTATTTCTAAACATTCGTTTATAAACACCTCACAATATGGTTTTATGAATAAAATATTTACTGAAGATGGATTATTAGATTTAACTAATTCTATAATTACTAAAAAAATAAAATTACTTCGGTCATATCAATTAACATTAAAAAAGCATTTGATTGTATAAATCATAAAATATTATTTAAAAAACTGTCAATATGGTTTTAGAGGAAAATGTGTATCTTTATTAACTTCATACTTAAGTAATAGGAAACAATATATCTCTAATAATGACGCATATATGGAGTTCCTTGGTTTAATAATTGAGGATAAGTTTTCTTCAAAACGAAAATTCAATAATGTTAAATCGAAACTATATTATGGAATAGCAATACTACGTACATTAAGTAACGCACTTCCTACGTACATCCTCACACTTGTTTATTATTCATTATTTCACTGCCATCTAACTTATTGTGCCCAGATATGGGGTGACAATTATTATTCATAAATGAATGTATTACGTATTGCACAAAATAAAATAATAAGACTAATATTTAAATTGAAAATTCGAGTTAATACAACTAGTAATATATTAATAATAATATTATGTCTTTTGACAACATTATATTCTATAAAACATGTACAATTATACATAGGTCCTATATGTATAATGTATTTATAAATGACTCTCATATCAATATAAAAAGATATTTTCAATTAAAATTAAAGTAAATAAGAACTGATAAGCTATAACAGCATTCCATCACCAATAAGATGAAGTAAATGTTTATCTATATTTTTAAAAAGATTAAAAAATGAATTAATTTGCATGTGAATTATCTAAATAAATTCAGTTTATTGATTTTATTTAAATTTAATTTGTTCTTGTTTTTTTTGTTTTATATTTTATTTGTTGTTAAAGACTATATCGTTTTTATATTGTTTATATATATATAATTAGTTTCGTATATTCAAGTGGAGAGCTACATGTGTGTGTGTTGGATTCTTGTTGATAGGTCTACGGGAGTAGAGAGCTGTGTCAGCAGCCTATCTTGTAGCGGAAGGCACCCAAGACATAGGATTTGGTGCACCATTTACCTGAAAGCTGAAACGTCATCAAGTCTTTTGATACACCTATATCTATCTCTTGGTAATATATCTATATCATGTATATACATGAGCCTCTAACCTACAACCTACAATTTACTATATATTTTGTTTATTTATTGTTTATTGTTGTTTTTATTCTCTATCTGGTGTATAATTCATACATGTCTAAAAAAGACTTCTTTATATGCCTTAAAGGAGCTATTTTTATTATATTCACAAATAATTTTTTATTATATATATTATTCTAAATGTTTCTTTTAAAAAATAAATTCATTTCATTTCATTTTATAAAAAATAAAATTTATGTTAGATAAATAAGAATGTATATTTGTACAGAATAAATGTGATAATTTAAATAGAATATACTATACTTAAAGTAATAATGGGCGATATAAACATGTCCTTATATATTCAGTACACGATAGCTAATTATGAAATGAATACTGGACATTATTTGTCGTAATATAAACTATGAGCGACACGACTACTTAATAATTAACTTAATAATTAACTTAATAATTAACTTAATAATTAACTAAAATGTGGGCACAATTTATATATAAATTATTTGTCCATGGTGATTCTATAGTCAGAATAGAATCACACAATAGTATAGTGATATAATGTATTTACATTGTATACACTCATAATCATCGAATAATGTAGGATACATACGATATACAACAGGGAGATTACGATATCGAAATAGATAGGACAGCGGAGTCAGTATTACTTCAGTGTATCCTATAGAATATGATATACACTAATACCCTATGTATAGGCTATTATTGAATTACCATTATTTCTTCGTCATATCTATAACGGATAACAATAGTTCTATATAACTATTCGCATGTACGTTATAATGTTTATATACAAACAACTCGCTATTGTTCTGCGTATACGCAGCAAACGTAAACATTCTCTCTTCCAACGAAATAAACAATATATATATATATCGTAATAAACAATAGCAGGTCATCATTCGATACGCGACACTCGACAGAGGTGTGTCGAACCGGTATAGCCTTCAGTGTATGCTCTAATCATATTAAACAACATTGTACAATAGTGTTCTTGTGTACTTGTGAACTAGTCTGTATACACACATAGAAATTAGCTTTCAAACTTTCAATGGAGTTCAGGTATGTAATACTTTCAATAATATATAATATTTTATATATATATATATATATATATATATATATATTGAACTACTGCCTATAGGCTATAAATTATAGTTTTATATATTGCAAATTTTCTTGAACATATTATATGTCATCAAGTATTTATAAAGGGGTATCTCACTACTAGTATTTCCGGAAATAATGTCCGGAAATATTTGCTAGGAAGTGATTTTCTAGCAAGTTGTAGTGGGATACCCCCTTTTAAAGTTACTATATATCCTGCAAGTTGCCGGCAAGTAAGGGGGTACCCAGTACTATCTGATAAAGTGTCAATAATACACTGCTTTCCGCATAGTCCTTCAGATACATCGGCTCCTGTGAATAACCTGCAGTGTCGTATGCATGCATTATAATGTAGAATCAAACTACCTTATAAAGCATATATCATTACATGTAAGTTCACTACCTTATAAGGTATATATCATTACACTGCATTATAATGTATATATCAACACACTGCTTTATAAGATATACCTTATATATATATATATATATATATATATATAATAATATAACACTGCCTTATATAGCTTATTATATTAATGATATGCGAGACTTTTCATCGATTAAGATCAATAATGATCTAAACTTACATAGTCACGCATAACACATATAAACAAAGGTAGGATATATTATATAGCCTATATATTGTACATTATATGATAATATTAAATTCGCAAATATACATGTTTTAGATTGATATATTTTACGTACGCCTTTAAAATATTATCTCATACAATTTAAAATGCATAGAGTAATTACTGTTTTGTTAAGTGACCGATATTAGTTGACCAAACCTCGCCACGTCCCCTAATGTCTCTAATGCTATAACATCGCTAGAAGCGTACACGATAATTCTACCTAGCCCTAGTGTTCTTAACCTGTCCGCAATGCGTAATTCTCACATATATAAAATATACCGCGGTCCCTATCTATAGATCTGCTAAGGATGCGTTTTTGTAACGTACCACACAGTACCACAGTGCCACTTGAGTTTACATGTATAAGCATACAGTATACCTGTAGGACTATTGTAGGACTGTAACCTATAGGACTGTGGTACGTTACTAAAAACGCTTGATAACTTGGTACTGTGGTACGTTACGCACCCTAACTGATTATAAAAATATTATAAAAACATAACTGACTTTAAAATTAATAGCAGCATAATAATAGCATAATAGACTTCGATTAGCAACATAACAGCAGCATAATAGCATGCCAAATTAATAGCAGCATATTATACATTTAATGGCAACATAAAAGCAGCACAATAGCACAATTTAAACATGTGAGGGTGTTACATATGCTGTTATGCTGCTATTACGAGGCTATTACTGTTTGATTGGTTACCCCGCACTACCAGAGAGTCGTAGTATTAATAATCTAGTATTGAAACTTGTAACGCAGTTGTAGTGCCCATGCATTATTATCATTACACACGTATACGCGATAGCGGTAGGTAGGGGCGCTGGAACGATGGTGTGTATGTAGGGGGGGGACCAACCGATCAAAATAAATGTTGTGGTAAAATTGGGGGGACAAATACATAGGAGGTCCCCCTAGGTTTTAAAGTGAGGGGGGGCATATCCCCCCCGCCCTGTGGACGGTGTCCACTTGACCGTGTCCACTGGACGGGGGGATATGTCCCTATATGTCCAGTATCTATAGATACTGATAAGTTTATTTTATCGCATTCTTGTTTAACGCATTCCTAATGTGAATTACCACACTTATATATTATGAAAGTCGACATGTATATATCTAATTTGTTTATGTGTTTGATTGTAACCATATGTATAATACTTCCAATGTGAATAGCATATAGTTAACTATACTAGTACTAATTACTAATTAGTAATTAGTACTAATTAGTAATTAGTACTAATTAGTAATTAGTAATCAGTACTAAATACTAAATTTAATAATTTACAGAATGACTTCAATACTCGCGGTGTTTGTTTTAATATCTGCCTACGATGCGTGTTAGTTTCCTATAATTGTTAAGTGTTATCACACTATAACTATAGTTATCTATAGATTAAATGATATAGGTATACCTAGATATAAGTATACTTGTGTATAATATATTGAAATAGAAGTGATTTATTAGATATTATGTTATAATTAGTAATAATTCATTAATAATTATTTTTAATATATAAATATATATATATATATATATATATATTCATTTCAGGTTTATCCTAAAAATAATGTTCAGTTATACTAATATCTTGATCCCACTCATTTCTAAGAACAATAATTATAACAGGATAATAATAAACAATTACTGAATAGTAGAATAAAAATAATAGTATACTATTATATATATATATATAATATATATATATATATATATATATAGTATATATGCTATCTATAGATAATAGAGGTCAACTATGTACGTATTTGCGCGCATATATATGTAATATTAATCATGTATTATAAGTTGTTGTTTACAATACATTATTCGTGCACGAATAAATAAAATAAGAATGTTACATTCCCTTTCACCTGTAAAGACATTCACGCGTGTCTATAATGTGAATACAATCAGCATATATGATTCAAATATACGACCACGTGTACACTGTACATTGTACAGTGTACAATGTACAGTGTACAGTGTACAATGTACAGTGTACAGTGTACAATGTACAGTGTACAATGTACAGTGTACACTGTACAGTGTACAGTATACAGTGTGCAATGTACATTGTACAGTAGACCGGTTCGTACTCAATTTTTTTTCGTAATTTTATAAACCTTCACATCTGTGACAATTATGTATGCTATGATAAATAAGTGTTTAAAATTGTAGACCTATATCTTAAATATTGTTATGTCACGAGACCTTTTAATTTTAACATTGAATACATATACAATTTAACATGGGGGAGATATAGAAATAAGATTTATTCAATTTTTATAAAATTGTATGATTTTTTTTATGCCAACTATGGATATATCCTAGAAACATATATTACAAGTAGTATAAACAATACAAAATATTTTTCATAACAATCTAGATGCCCAAATTTTATAAAATAATTGTAGTTAAAAAAAATGTCTAAAAATCGTATAATTTAATATAAATAAATTATTACAATTTAATTTAAAAAATTAAAATATATAATTTATAGATAATAATAATACAATTCAAATTAATTATTAAAAAATTAAAAATTATTTTTAGAAAAAAAATTAACATCATTTGTACATTTTTTTGGATTTTTATTTGAAATATGAAATACAAAATAATTTTACATATTTTTTTATTTTTTTTATTTTATTTGTATAAAGGACATTTATATCTAACTTATATCCACAATTCAATACAATCTGATCACTCAAATTCATGTAAAGTATAATTATATATATTAATTTTAAAAAATTAATTATTTTTTTGAATTATTTTGAAATAAATACTTTGTAAAATGGTGTATTTTCTCGAGTTTTAGGAGACATTAATATTTGTAATTTGTAGATATAAAAATGAAATATAGATATTATATTAATAATAAATATAAATAATGGTATATATTATATTAATTCATTAAATATAATACAAATACATCATTAATTTTAAATATTAATTTAAAAATGTGTAAACATCAAAGATAATAAGATGGCGTCATTACTATTATACATGGAATATTATACATTTTATCTTAAAATAATAATTTATATTTCAAACTTTAAATGCTTCGTGACCAAAGGTAACTATTTTTTTATAAAAATTGTTAATACATATTATACTAAAATATAGATATGTATTATATTTTATATGAAGGATTAAAAATTGAATCGAACGAACCGGTCTATTGTACAGTGTACAATGTACAGTAGACCGGTTCGTACTCATTTTTTTTTTAGAATTTTATAAACCTTCACATCAATAACAAGTATGTATGCTATGATAAATAAGTGTTTAAAATTTTAGACCTATATATTAAATATTGTTATGTCACGAGACCTTTTAATTTTAACATTGAATACATATACAATTTAACATGGGGGAGATATAGAAATAAGATTTATTCAATTTTTATAAAATTGAATGATTTTTTTTAAGCCAACTATGGATATATCCTAGAAACATATATTACAAGTAGTATAAACAATACAAAATATTTTTCATAACAATCTAGATGTCCAAATTTTATAAAATAATTTTAGTAAAAAAAAATGTCTAAAAATCGTATAATTTAATATAAATAAATTATTAAAATTTAATTTAAAAAATTAAAATATATAAATGATACATAATAATAATTCAATTCAAATTAATTATTAAAAAATTAAATATTATTTTTAGAAAAAAAATTAACATCATTTGTAAATTTTGTTTGATTTTTATTTGAAATATGAAATACAAAATAATTTTACATATTTTTTAATTTTTTTAATTTTATTTGTATAAAGGACATTTATATCTAACTTATATCCACAATTAAATACAATATGATCACTCAAATTTATGTAAAGTATAATTATATATATTAATTTTTAAAAATTAATTATTTTTTTGAATTAATTTGAAATAAATACTTTGTAAAATGGTGTATTTTCTCGAGTTTTAGGAGACATTAATATTGGTAATTTATAGATATAAAAATGAAATATAGATATTATATTAATAATAAATATAAATAATGGTATATATTATATTAATTCATTAAATATAATACAAATACATAATTAATATTAAATATTAATTTAAATATTTGTAAACATCTAAGATAATAAGATGGTGTCATTACTATTATACATGTGATATTTTAAATTAAATTTTAAAATAATAATATATATTTCAAACTTTAAATGCTTCGTGACTAAAGGTAACTATTTTTTTATAAAAATTGTTAATGCATATTATACTAAAATATAGATATGTATGATATTTTATATGAAGGATTAAAAATTGATTCGAACGAACCGGTCTAGTGTACAGTGTACAGTGTACAATATACAGTGTAGATTATATAGTGTCGTAGATATTCGATATGTGGTCCCCCTACATGGTTTCACACCTCCAGTCATACGCGTTATGCACCTAACACACACACACACTCGCGCACGCTCTCATCCTCATCAAACAGTAATATCAGCATAATAGCAGCATAACAGCATACGTAATAGCCTCAAATGTTTACATTGTGCTATTATGCTGCTATTATGCTATTATTACTGTTTGCTGGTTCGCCTCAGGTATGCCGACACCCGAGTATTGCACGGACAAGTACGCTTTCGGTGACACGTTCCCCAACATGGTCATGGTTCAGCGGTTCTACTACGATATCGACACCAATCATTGCAGAATGTTCACTTATTCCGGTTATTATCTACAGTAGTATTATTATTATGATATATTTTATTAAATACAAAAACATATGGTGATTGGGGGTCTCATTGTAATGACTATAGATAATAACAAATAAAAATGAATAGAAAACGAATAACAAAATAGAACGAATTACAATGATTTAATATTGATGATTATAGAGTACTATATAATATATTATATAAATTATATATAATATTGCTATCTCCTCATGCTTTCGGTTATCTGGACCCTAGTACTCCTTATACGGCATAAATATAGTGATACATACCTATCTATAGATATATCTATACCACACGTGCACATTTAAGTAGACATGTGGGTGCACGACGCCCCATCTGTCGCTGAAGAGCGCTGCAAGAAGTTTACACTAACAGAGCTCAAGTCTGCTATTGGAAACATGAAGCCCAAAGGAGCCCCCGGCCGAGACAGAATCGCTCCACGATTCATCCGTGCTCTCGGTCCTGAGGCGCTTGACTTCCTGTTGTTCATCTACAATGACTCTTGGAGCCTCGGCGTTAGCCCTTCACACTGGAGAGAGGCCCTCATTGTCCCCCTTCTGAAGAAAGGAAAGCCGGCGAGTCAGATAGACTCTTTCCGCCCCGTATCACTCACGTCGTGTATCGCCAAGACCATGGAGAGGATGGTGGCGAATCGTCTAGCTATTCTAGCAGAGTCAAGCGGGTGGTGGAGCCCTGACCAAGCCGGCTTCCGATCTATGCGATAATGTGAAGATCAAGTCCTACGAATGTCGCAGTCAATCAGCAACGGGTTCCAGACCAGACCCGCTTCACGGACGGTTCTGGCGCTGCTGGATTTCAGTAAGGCATTCGACACCGTTTGGCGCGACCGCCTGTATGAGATCCTTCTCGCGAAAGGCGTGCCGCGGATGATGGTCAAATGGATCCGTGGCTTCCTGACGGACAGAAGAGCGAGAGTGAGGCTAGATGGAGTAAACGGGAGCAGCATGAAGCTCCAACAAGGAGTCCCTCAGGGATCGGTTCTCTCTCCTCTCCTCTTTCTCTTCTACATCAACGGGATTCGAGACGAGGCACCAGAAGGAACGTTCATTAGCATGTACGCGGACGACATTGCGGTATGGTCACAACACAAGGACAGAGTGATAGCTCAGGAGGCCGTCCAGAGAGCGGTAAACAACTTCGGTGCATGGAGCGAGGAGCACAGGTTGATGCTAAACCCGTCCAAATGCGAAGTGGCCTTCTTTTCCACAGACCCCGCAGAAGCGAATTGGTCCCCTTCGATCCAGCTCAACGGCCAAGCCTTCGCATTTAACAGAACCCCCACCTTCCTGGGAGTCATGTATGACCGGACGCTCTCCTTTCGCCCTCAAGCGGAAGCTGTTAAGGCGAGAGTGATGGGCCGCATACGGATCATGGCGTCGCTAGCATCGAAGGAATGGGGCTGGAGCCGACATAGTCTCAGAACTATATACATGGCTACCATTCATAGCGTCCTCCACTTCTGTGGCGCAGCGTGGCAGCCCTGGTTAGCCAAATCCAACCTGCAGATCTTAGAGCGAATCCAAAACCGCGCGCTCAGATGTATCACGGGCCAATTAGCTGACACCCCGCTAGAATGCCTAAGAAATGAGGCCGAGCTAACATCTTTTGCCACAACGGTGCGCAGGAACTGCCTGATCGCGTGGGAGAAGTCGTCAAGACTCCCCCCAGACAACCTGAGGCGTTCCTTGTTTGCTTCACCTGTAATGCACAGATGGAAGAACAGGAACAGCTTCAGTTGCATGGGCAAGGCCGATTGCGAAGAACTGGGTCTGGACGAGATTCCCCGCGAGCTATTTCAGAAATGGCACCTTCCACCGTGGAAATGGGACTCTTCTCCGTTATGGTCTATCAGGGCCTCATTGGTGTGCGGCTCCTCGAAGATAAACAGCGTTGCGGAACTTCTGGCGGACGCGATTCGGTCCATAAACGACGCAGGAACCCTCGAACGGACTATCTACACAGATGGTTCTGCAGTCGGCGGCATCGCTTTCGGAGGCAGTGCGGCGATCGTCACGGAGGGTCCTCCGACGAACCCCACGCTCATCGATTCTGTGTCAAAGAAGGGTAATCGCTGGAAATCCTCATATGAGACCGAGATCGCTGCCCTTCTTTTGGCCACGGGATACCTGGATGCGAGAGAACCTGTGGGTAGGTCAATGTCAATGATATGCACGGACAGCCAGGCTGCGTTAAATGCGTTGAAAAGTTCAGAGAAGACCGATGACAAGGGCCTCGCCCAACTAAGAGCATGTCTTGCAAGGCTCCGGTCCCCGGTCATTCTGCAATGGGTACCAGGTCACTGCGGGCTAGTGGGAAATGAATGGGCCGACAAAGCAGCAGGGGAGTCGGCGATCTCAACAGATGAGCCCTTGCCTATCCTCGGTGGGATCTCCTACCAATCGGCCAAGGCGCTCATCAAGCGCGAAATCGTCGACCCGCCCACCAGCCACCTAAGGACTAAAGCTGTCTTCGACGGACCCCGCAACACTGACCCTCTCTCCCGTCCCGATGCGGTTCTCATTGCGCAGCTACGCAGCGGTCACTGCCGCAAACTTGCAGCGTACAGAAGCGTAGTGGATGCTAACTCCTCGCCAACCTGCCCTTATTGCGAAGCGGACCATGAAACTCTAGAGCACTGGATTCAAGAGTGTCCGGCGACGGCCGTAAAACGTATTCGAGTGTTTGGGGGGACGGCACCCCATCTATCAATCTTGGTATCAAACCCAAGGGCTGTTCTGGCGTTCGCGCATGGACTCTGGTCCATGTGACGCCACCCTGCCGCCAACAACAACAACAACGACGTCTACTTAAACACCCCGTGGGGTTCCTCTAGTTTATATACTTCGACCTACATCCTCCTATATTTCATACGACCAATAGCTTATATTTAAAAATAATATTTAAAATATTTAAAATATTTAAAATATTCAAAAATAAAATAACTCCACCCGTTATGATACTTTCGCTGACGATATGCAGATCTTACAGATAGTACCCATACTCCGTCTCGTGGTTGTAAAGCTGATCTAAGTCACTGCACTATATATACACTATATAAACTATATCGCTGCACATTAGTGCATTGGTCATAACGTGTCATCGTTAAATACTAGTTCGCTTAACCACCCTTAATCACCCTTAACCACCCTTAACCACCTTAACCACATCTAACACCACACTCCAACATATTCATCTACAACTTATAAATATCTTCCTCGTTTTCGTGTTCGACTGCGTATTACTATCACCTTCCCGATCGAAAAAAAACATATGTCTACAACTTGTTATTACTACAACAAATTATTATTATTATTATTATTATTATTATTATTATTATTATTATTATTATTATTATTATTATTATTATTATTATTATTATTATTATTATTATTATTATTATTATTATTATTATTATTATATAAAAACTTCGCTCCATTATCTAAATCATCCACACTTATTTATATGCCGATAACCCTATCTATATCAGTGACACCGTTATAATATTCGAGGGTCTGTAATCTCTCAAATGTTACATGCTACTCCGCCCCCTTTTTCAATATTAGAGACCTTCCCCAATTGTCTTAAAAACTCTGGAATGTTCTTCTATTTAATATATTACAACCTTCCTTCATTCGAAAGAGTGTATCCATCATTGCTGTCTCTATAGTTTATATATAAACTAATTCATTCACTGTGTCTCTCATTAGTATGTATGTTATGATTATGTATTTGTTTATATATTATTATTAATATTTTTTTGTATTTTGTTCTTGACGGATATATAAATTTCAAGTTAATTATATGTTCCGATAAACCTATTATAAATTTATCAATATTAATATTGTTGTGTTTTATAATATATCGAAGTTACATAATATTTAATGAAAACGTTCTATAAATAGATACATTAATATATCAATAGATACTGTAATATAGTTATCTAAACAAGTATATCAAATCGTACTTATAGGTATATATACAGTCATATATATGTGCGTGTATGGTTGTGTGTATATATGTGTTTATATGTGTATGTAATACAATACATTGAATACCTCTCTACATGTAACTAATAACACATAAATAGTATACAATGTGTACATACACGTATATTAACTCATAAATATTAAATACATTTGTTCAAGGATCTAAAGACACGTGATAAGGTGAATATCGGTCATTAGGTCATTAGGTCATTAGGTCATAACGAGCTGCATTAATATCGATTACAATCAATATAATTAACTATTGCTAGAATTAATATCAAATTTATGTATTTATACACACGTAAATACATTATAAAACGTACATACACATACACATACACACATGCCTAAATACCACACACACACACACACACACACATACATATACACATACACAAATGTATGTACACATTAATAACAGCATAAATACTATTACGTAATACCTGCAGGAAGGGGAGGCAACGAGAATAACTACGCGGAGATAAACACGTGTAACAAACTGTGCAAGAAGCTGGGAAGATGTCACGATACGTGGCCGTTCTGGCTAAAGGATAAGAACACGACTGGTAAAGCGTAGCCTTCACAGAGTAACCTTCACAGCGTGACCTTCACAGAGTGACCTTCACAGCGTAACCTTCACAGCGTGACATTCACAGCGTAACCTTCACATAGTGACCTTCACATCGTGACCTACACAGGGTGACCTTCATGGAGTGACCTTCACAAGTGGAGTTACTCTCGGAGTGATATGTAGGATATATATTTCGTTGTTAATATACTAGCTTCATTATTATTATTATTACTATTGGTATTATTATTTTTATATTAATTATTTATATATTAATTATTAAAATTATTAAATGATTTATAATACTGATAATGATTAAATATATAATCATGTATAATTTGTGTTTATAGTGGTAACATAATGTATACACATTTGATTCATATATAATAAGGCAATATAGCTGCTTATATATATCAATATTTCAAGTCAATTATAATTCAAAATTACTATAATGTATATCAATGTATTGTAATAGTTGTGTATATAATTTGTGTATATAATAATATACATACAGTGTATGTCATACACTATATATGAATTCTAAATTATGATACAAAATTACTTATAATATAATGATTGTGACAAATAATGCATTTATCTCAATAATTATATATATTATTCTATCATCTTAATTGTATTACACGTATTGTTTAACTATTATTAATTATCAAATATTAATTATTAAATTATAATTATAAAAACCACAATAATCTATTTTTATAAAACTCCTAAATATACTCCAGATATCATACATATAATTCACCTTATTCATATTTTATTATTTAAGAAAATAATTTATAATAAAGTGGATAATAATACAATATCGTAGAGTAACAGTAATAACGATATATGATTTATTTTTCTATAAATAATCTACAAATATAAAAATGTTCGTAAAGTGAATATCACTAGAGATAATACGCGAATAATAAAAAATCTCGAAAGAGACTTAGCGAGAAGGTGAGGATTACGAAGGACATACCAATGTCCCGTCCTCGCTATTATGTAATGGCTACGAGTGGCTCCACCGGACGTTATAACTAGGCTATAGTACAGCTACTAGACGCCATCATCGTACGCTATTGGTTATCACCTCGGTCTTCTCAATGACATCGAAGCTCCTTGACCGATTGACCGGTGGTCACTTGGGTGTGGCCTCGGCCTGCGCTTTAGCGGCCAGTAGGGTCTTAGTGGTTTCGGTGATGGACGCGTTCCAACTTTTGCCGAAGTCAGACTCTTTGCCGAACTGGTAATGGAGGTTCGTGCGACCGGAAGGCCACTTTATCGGCTGGAAATAGCCGCGAGATCTGCTGTCTCTGTAGTTGAGGTTAGGGTGGTGGTGATGATGGTAGTAGTGGTCTAGTTGTAGTGGTGATGGTAGTGGTAGTAATGGTAGTGGTGGTGTTGGTGGTGGTGTTGGTGAAGTTAGTGGTAGTCGTTGTGGTGGTGGTGGTGGTGAATGTAGTAGTGGTGGTGATGGTGGTAATGGTGGTATGACTAAGATGATGATGATGATGATAAAGTTGATGATAGTGATAATGAGTGCTACAGTTTATACTTGTACCAACGTTATGCTTATGATTAGATAATGAAGATGTTGATAATAGAGTTGATGATGTTAGTGATGGTTATGATAATATTATATCATACAACTTTAATTAATATATACCCCAATAGGGTAAATACTAATTATTATACATATCCGAACTAAATATCAGCACATAATATAGTAGTTACCAATAAATGTAAATTAAATACAATATATATATTGTAAAGTATTGACTTTATTGTTGATAATAAATACAATTCGATTCGATGATTAATGAGTCAAACAGCTGAACTCGATGCGACCCACCGACACACGCGACAGTTATTAATAACTAGAGTCGGCGAAAGATAACGGGCGCGACCACGGCAAGACGAAGCCAGCTGAATTAAGAACTAAGCCAGAACGATTAATAACTAAAGCCTACGAGGAGATAACGAGGCGCAGAAGGGACAGCGCACTAAGAGCAATTATAGATAAAGACTAACTCCGAGCCACGAGGGAGGCAGTAAGATATTAATACTAATTAAGCCAGTGTCAGATGACACCTATCAAGCCAGGGGAAAATTCCAAGCTGGAACCAGAACTCTCGACCAATGAACAAATAGTAAAGTTGCAAAGATCATAAAAGAGGCGGGGCTAAACTTGGCCACACCCCTCTTCCTATATAAGGAGACCACCGGGGATGATCATTCTCACTTCCACTTTGCCTTGCGACACTCATTGAACGACATCTGAAGTCAAGCAGACTGCATCATACACCAGAGCTGAATCGTCAAGACTGCCGTACTCTTCAACATCGTAGATCGAGCCCTGAGAAACCATACAACTGTGAGTTGACCCACTCTTGTATAATACTCTTGTACTATTCTAACATTATATATCGATTTGTTGTTTCCTATTAAACTTAATTAACTTAATTGAAAACCTGCCTTATTGATTTATAATAGTGAATAGAACAAACCACATAAACTCTCGCCTTAAGAGCTCTGTTCAGTCATACAAATAAACTATACATTCTGTGACAATCAGATCAAATTCTTCTCACGAATTATTCTTGATTCTTGTTCCACTTGAATAGACACTTTTGTTGATCGTTATATTCGTAATATAACGCAGAATCTTACATTTGATGAGTACGCCAGTCAATTAAATAATTGTTTCAAAGGACAGCATACCCCTACGATTCATATTGTTTAGTTGAGAGATAACTATATTCAATATAGTTATTTAGTTGTATGTAGTACAATCGATACGATAATAGAATTATTATATATTTGATATAGTTGATATCATACACTGATACCACTTGTATTCGATTTTATTATATTTTATTATTCACTTGATGCTGAATACGATCAAGTGCATACTAAACGAACTAGAGAGCTTATTTTGTTTATATATTTCTTTATATATTAACTTATAACTAAACGAAATATATTGGTGAAGCGCTACATCGCACCCACATACCCAAATCTTAACTTATAGGTATTTTATAATTAGTATTAAATACTCTAGATAACTTAAGTTGCTATCTAGTATGCCGGAGAATGGCACAACCGCGTCGGGTGTTGATACTACCTTAGAACAGTCGGTAATTAGAAACTATACTCCGTATTTGGGAATACTAGATGGTACCAATGAGGCACTACTGTTAGAATGGATAGAGAGAATAGAGAAATGCAAAACGAATGATGCAACTCGTTATTTCTTGAGTATGACCACATCATGTGGGGCGATACAGAAAGTAGTAGAGAGACATGAGATATGGTCTGAAGCAAAGCGAGCGATACTAGAAGGTATGCGCTATGATGCTAAAAGTAAGGCTATAATGGATGTTAGAGATATCAAACGTGGTAGTAGTGAGACTATACCAGCGTTCATACACAGGTTTAAGGAAATAGTGAGAGCCGGATATGGTAGTTCATTATCAGTTGAGTTAATGCAGTTGATTATAGGATGGTGTTGTAATGCAATAGATATACCTGAGAGGTCATTGTATGTTATAGCTAAAGAGAGCGAAGGTGACGTGAATACATTTTTTGAGTTAATAATTTCGAAAGGAGACGTAGAGTCTGAGATAACTAAATTTAGAATGAAATATAATTATAACCCAAACAAGGAAGAGTTTACTCTTAATCCTTTCCAACAAGTTGTACCTAGAGAGACACAATTAGGTTTTGGCGAAACCAATAGACCAAGTTGGTCTAGTAATACTAGAAATATAGAGCCTATGGACATCGGTCCAAAATTAACAAGATTAGATGAGATTAAACAAATAAATAATGAGAGGACACAGTATGATATGATAGAAGAAATTAGAAAGTTAAAAATAATAAATAATGAATTGATGAAATACTCAAATACTGATAGAAAAAGAGAAATAGAATGTTGTTATTGTAAGAGAAAAGGTCACATGAAGCATGAGTGTAATCAACTGGCAGCTGATAATGGGGGAAATAGATATAGGGAAAATACATACAAAGATAGAGGTGATACAAATAGAGGAAATAGTTATAGAGAAAACAACTCAAATAGAGGAAATCCTTATAATAGAGGAAATACATATAATAGTAATAGAGGTAGTTGTAACTTTGATAGAGGTAATGGCCCTCATGGAAATAGAGGAAATATTAGAGATAATAATTAGAAATTAAATATCAGCAGCGGTAGCGAGCATATACTCGACAATCAGCTAGCAGCCATTCTGGAATCACGTTGTAATGTGGACGATTTCAGGATACTAGAACATCTCTGTTATTAACCATAAACAACGTTGAGATCCGATGTCTGATTGATACAGGAGCATCATGCTCCCTGATTAGAAAGGATATATATATATATATGCAATTAAGCAATAGTGCACGCAACCTGCGTAGAAGTACTAGATCCTTAAGATCGGTACATGGTAATTTATTAGAAATAGAGGGTATAACGGAATTAAAATTCGATGAATTCCAAGAGAAAATTAGATTAGTGGTAACTGATGAGATCGCGTATCAATGTATCATTGGCAACGATATTTTAGATCACTGCTATCTTATTGGCCCCACTAATGGTAGTACATTAATTTATAACGGTATTGAACATAAGTTAGGAAAAATTGCAGGCGTAGACCATATGAGTTTAAGTATATCCGAGGCATACACTAAATATGAGGAAATTAATAATTGGGAAATATAAACATTTATTTTATAATAAGGGAGATAAAAATAGAAATTGTGAGATGATAGAAAAGGTTCGGAGAATGTAAGGGCGGATTTTATGTCGAGAATAGAACCAACAGTAGACATAGCAGCCATAGAAGTAGAGGGGAAAAGTAGTGAGTGCCTTAATTGTAGTAATCCGAAATTTAAAGACCTACATTTTGAGGTAATTGGGACCGAACAGGAATTAGAATTCCCGGAGGAATGGGAAAAAAGGTGAACAGGAAAACGACAGTTTTACTATAATGGATGGTGTTCTATTTAGTTATAATTGTTATGGAAGTGCAAACGCGTCGACGTTAGAATATCCTCGGTTATTATTACCGGAGAAATATAGAGAAATGGCTATAGAGAGAGCACATGTAGATGTAGGGCACATGGCCTACAGAAAAACGCATCTAAGATTGAGAGAATCTTATTTCTGGAAAGGCATGGGCAAGGATATTCGCGCACAATTAGGGTTATGCGCAGTTGTCAGTTAAAATAGAAAGCCAAGGTCATATGAGATGGGAGAAATGCCCATAGAGACATATCCGATTGAAATAATATCAATGGATTTAATAGGACCATAAATACCTAACACCCGTAATAACAGATATATTCTCACTATACTCTGTTATTGTACCGGTTATTAAGAGGAAATAGTGAAATAGAAGCTATAGCAGATCAATTTATATCCAGGCATGGAATTCCGGAAGTTATCTTAACTGATAATGGAAAGGAATTCACTGCAAAGGATTTTGGAAGATCTTAGAAATATTAGGTATAAAGCGCACAGCGAAAAGCATTAGCATAAGAGATAGTGTAATGCTATTGGCAACTGACCGCATAACATTTGCTTCGAGATGGGATCCGAAATGGATCGTTAAGAATAGATACGGGAAAGTATTGGAATTAGTTCACCAGGAAAGTAATAAGGAAGTAAGAGTCAACATGGAAAAAGTTAGACTAGTAAACCCACATTGCAATTGGGACTCCGTAAACGTCAGAATGAGACGCAACCAATTGCACCAGTTATATAACGCAGTGGCGTGGCTGGAACACTAAATGAATCCGGTCAAAACAAGGATTTATTTAGTGTGAAAACACCACATTGCGCGGCTGGTAAGGTCCAGGGGCAATTTAGAAACCGTCCAATAAAATTGAGAAATAGAGTAAGAGGTAGTACAGATAGTGATAGTGTAAGCGAATTACAACCTAGGAAAGAGCTGAATAGTAGAGTAAGCTCTGGAGGTTATTCAGACTAAGATACAGAATAGATATTTTTTTTGATGTTTTCGGAAAAATAGCAAAATCACTATTTGGGACTGCAGAAGACTCAGAGGTAAAGGTCATAGAAGAGATATTAAGAGATATAACAGATATATAGAGGGGACGCATAATGTGGTAGTTTTATTTTGACCACGATTGTAAACAAAATAAGAGGCTACGTAGCCACGAACAAAGAGCATATTGAAAGTTTAGAATTCTTTATGAAGATATTTACGAAGCGGATGGAAAGCTTCGAGAGGTTGTCATTAGAAAGAGCAAATATGACAAGAGGTCTATGGATGATAGACATTCCTGTAATTGATTTATATGTTATGAAGAGCGAATATAATAACTTTGAGAAACACTTAGACCTATATGAACAGCAGTAAGAGGCTTTACATACAGGTTTTCTGACAGAAATACGTTACCAATAACAAAATTACAAGACATTCTAGATAGTGCAAGGGATCAAGTTACTCTCACATATATCTAGAATGGTATTACAAATTCAGAAAATAGATACAATAGCGGCAATAGGGGACGAGTTGATATTGGGAGTATTTCTACCTTTCATAGGAGGAATACAACCTATATCGATTCTACACTATACCGGTCCATAAAGAAGGAATTACTATGCAAATAGAAGTAGAAAATTCCAAACAGTCAGCACAAAGAACAATTATATTACGACTCCTGAATCATATATCGGGCGCGCACCAATGATATGTTGATTCTAACATTTTCTTATAACATACGGTTCTTCTGCGAACGCGTAGTTATAGCAGGAAAGAGAGATAAAGAAAGAGTGTAAATTTACGGTAAATAAGATGAAGAATGAAACAATCGTGATGAGAGTTGATAGTAACAGGTTCATGCTTTCTATTATAGGGGAAGAATTATATTTACACTACGGGGGTGACAAAATCAACTCGAGGATATTAAAAGAGGGCGTATATTAAATACTGCTAGGCATACATTGCCGGATGACGGGACAAGGTTTCCGTATCCATTCTATAGTAGAGAAGTCGAGGAGGCTTAATATGACAAGTGAGACCATCATAATAAGTGAGACTGACACCATGAACACCTTCCAATCGGAGCACATCCGACAACTAACTAAAGTATTCAATTATAGAAAGCTTGAAGAAATTCAGGGGGTAAGTTTGGAGAATATAGAGGACATGACAGGTAGCTACGAAGATATAAACGGTAATGGTATATTTCATGCTGGAGGTATATTGTTTGATGTTATAATATTTATAATAGTTATATGTTTAACCTACTTATTCATAAAAAGGACCACTCACCATTGTTCTTGTGTACAAAAGCGTAAGCACAAGAATGATAATGCCGAAGGGGACGACTTACCAATTGAATGTGATGTGCACATTGTGAAGAAGAGTTCAAATAAGACCAAGGGGAGGCTATTTGAGACTGTGGAAATGACCGAGTTAAAGACCTAGGCTGTTGAGATAAGTATGTTACGTAAGTATAAATAATTTAAAGTTAATTAAAATTAATTTACTTAATTATAGCACGTACATTGTTAAATTGACAAAGAGTCAAATAGTTTAAATGCTTGAAATAATTGTTAGCATAATCATGATATTAAAATGATCATGATATTATTTTTTATTATTATAGGAGCATAAGCTCAAAATATTGTTAGGAATCAGCGTATTCAAAGAAACTAGAAATTTGACAAATAGTCAAATAGGTTTAAATGCTTGAAATAATTGTTAGCATAATCATGATATTAAAATGATCATGATATTATTTTTATTATAGGAGCATAAGCTCAAAATATTGTTAGGAATCAGCGGATTCAATAATCAATTGTATAATAGAAATGGAAACCATTGTTAGATAACAAATTAACATAAACGAATGTTAATTATATTTATTATTAGAATTAAAATATTATGGTAATATTTGAACTTCATAGTGAAGGGCGAATGTAAAGTATTGACTTTATTGTTGATAATAAATACAATTCGATTCGATGATTAATGAGTCAAACAGCTGAACTCGATGCGACCCACCGACACACGCGACAGTTATTAATAACTAGAGTCGGCGAAAGATAACGGGCGCGACCACGGCAAGACGAAGCCAGCTGAATTAAGAACTAAGCCAGAACGATTAATAACTAAAGCCTACGAGGAGATAACGAGGCGCAGAAGGGACAGCGCACTAAGAGCAATTATAGATAAAGACTAACTCCGAGCCACGAGGGAGGCAGTAAGATATTAATACTAATTAAGCCAGTGTCAGATGACACCTATCAAGCCAGGGGAAAATTCCAAGCTGGAACCAGAACTCTCGACCAATGAACAAATAGTAAAGTTGCAAAGATCATAAAAGAGGCGGGGCTAAACTTGGCCACACCCCTCTTCCTATATAAGGAGACCACCGGGGATGATCATTCTCACTTCCACTTTGCCTTGCGACACTCATTGAACGACATCTGAAGTCAAGCAGACTGCATCATACACCAGAGCTGAATCGTCAAGACTGCCGTACTCTTCAACATCGTAGATCGAGCCCTGAGAAACCATACAACTGTGAGTTGACCCACTCTTGTATAATACTCTTGTACTATTCTAACATTATATATCGATTTGTTGTTTCCTATTAAACTTAATTAACTTAATTGAAAACCTGCCTTATTGATTTATAATAGTGAATAGAACAAACCACATAAACTCTCGCCTTAAGAGCTCTGTTCAGTCATACAAATAAACTATACATTCTGTGACAATCAGATCAAATTCTTCTCACGAATTATTCTTGATTCTTGTTCCACTTGAATAGACACTTTTGTTGATCGTTATATTCGCAATATAACGCAGAATCTTACAATATATAACAATATATATATATATATATATATATATATATATATATATATATATAACAATATATGTATAAATGAATTCACAAATATTTACTTTAAAATAGTTATTCTAAATGTATTGATTATTGCGCTACATGTAAATAACAATTAATGTATACAATTAAGTATATCACATTTATCTGAATGTATATTGAATTTGAAAGTGAGAAACTTGCTGGTAGACTATTTGGACAATACCAATGAGAAATAAAGTAACCTAACAAATAAATATTCTATATTATTTATTCTATATATCACAATATTCATGGTGGACATTAGTATTAATGATACATCTCTAACAATAAAATCCCCGCAAATAAATACAAAATATTACATAACATTGTTTCAGTTTACCTCATTCCTCGACTGAAATGCGCAAACGACAATTTAGGTATGTCTTTGATACTTCTTCCTCTGTATTCTGACCACATCTTGCTAACCTAAAGATAGTGTAAGTATAAGGTGAATATAATAGTGTGTATTGTAATTAAGATTTACAATGGTTGATAATATCACACTTATTAACCTAGAGATAATACATATAATTAGTAATATATATATACATATAATTAGTAATATATATATATTGATTAATTTTAGATCAACATTTAACTTTTAAAGAACATATAGATTACCTAACAAATAAAGTATCAACTATAATATATTTTATGAAAAAAGTTTCGTTTTTAAGTACTGAAAATATGATTTTATTATATAACTCTTTTTTTTTATCTAATATTTCGTATGTCATTTAAATATAGGAAAATACCTATAAATAAAAGACAAATATTATTATGTAATTGCAAACAAAAATTATCAGAATTATTAACATAAAAATCTTAAATAGGTCACCACTAGTGTTGTCAAATTTTCTAAAAAGTAAGTCTCAGTATTGTATCAGTATCATTCAACAGCTGTATCAGTATCGTATCAGTATCGTTCGAAACTGTATCAGTATCGTATCAGTATAATTCGACAGCTGTATCAGTATCGTTTGACAGCCGTATCAGTATCAGTATCAGTATCAGTATCGTTTGACAGAAATATCAGTATCAGTATCGTTTGATAATTGTATCCGCATTGTTTGACAGCAGCATAAGTATCGTATAGTGATGTAAAGGTTCAGGTTTTGGAGATATTTGTGAGTATCAAATAGTTGAAAAAAATATCAGGTTTTAATATCTATAATTTTAGTACTGGAATTTAGTGATTTATGATCTTTCATAAAAAATAAATTTATAAAATGCTATTTTTTTAAATAATAATTTCAAAATTAATTATTAGCAATAATGATCCTCAAATGGTATATTTATTATATATGATCAATTATTATTAAAACTTCTGTGCAATGAAAATGTTTTAAAATGATGCAATGTGGATTAAAAGTGTCGCGGATACATACGAAGGGCGGGGTAGTTTGATTGACATTGGCGCCTATTCACACAAAGGGACGCTAATATGAGTAATAGTGTCGCGGATACATACACAGAACCGCTATGTTGGTTGAAAATGGCGCGAATAAATATAATCCCAAAGGTAAACATTGTAATGTATTTTAGATATCCAATAATAAAAATCCGAAATAATACGAATCTAATATTTAAAGTCCGAAATAGTCCGAATCTAATATTTAAAGTCCGAAATAGTCCGAGTTAAATATTAAATTCCGGTCCGAGTCCGGTCCGAGTCCGATATATCATAAATTATACTGTATCAGTCCGGTATCAATGACCTAAAGTTCGAAACCGGGTCCGAAGTCCGGGTCCGAATGACAACGCTAGTCACATCCAATAAATCAATTACATTTAATAATATTATAAAATACGTCTGAATTATTTATTAGATATAGTATTCTAAAATTAAATTTTACCATGAAAACTACAAAATACCAAAATACAATATTCTTTAAAGGTATAAAGTATTATAATGATATATATTTGGTAATATTCTTAAAAAAAAAAACATATAAATCAATTGAAAATAGTTTTGAAATTATATTTCATTAACCTATATAAAATATAATACTGATAGGTACCTATATATATATATATATATATATATATATATATATATATATATATATATATATGTATATATATTTGCAGTGATATGTTTAATAATATTAAAATATAATTTTTTCTAATATTAAATTGTAAATTAACATATATGTTGTATTATAAAACTTTATTAAAAAATTAGTATTAAATAGTTATTTTTCCATATAAATTTTACATTTTTACATATTTTACTTTTTTATATATTTTACATTATATAACTATACAAAAAAAATAAAACAAAACAATATTACAAATTAGAGGTATTAAAACCATAACAAAAACAGTATTAAATGTTTAAAAATTAAAAAAATTACTATTTATCAAAACTATTTTATATATATTTTACAAATTTTACGTTTTATATATTTAACTAATAATAAAAAAAACTAAACAGTATTAAAAATTAAAAGTTATAAATTAATAAAAAAACAGTATTAGAATTAAAAAAATTATAAACAGTATTAATAACCAATAGTAACCTACAAATATATACCAATATTATTAAAATTGACATAAACTATGAGATACAAATATTGAGATTCTTTTATTAATAGTATATTACAATTATGAAAAATTTATTAATTATATTTTATACTTTGTTTTGGATGCTAACATGGGAATCAAATATTTGTTTTAGTTTTGTTTTATTCTTTCTTTTAAATTTGTGTTTATTTTTTATTTTAATATCCATTTTTATGTAATTTGATAGTATTTTATTCGAATGAAAATTATAAAATATGACATTACACTACTATTAGGAGATATCAAATTAAAAAGCTCATCGCTTTCACTGATTCTCCTTAGAAATTGTCTATAAACTGAATTCATTCATTCATTCATATATATTAATAATATTTAATTTTCATTTCTTTATGTAATGTTAATTTAATTTCTATGAATATCAGTTAATAAATATTATAATATACTGACTTGATCGGATTTTATGATCTTGAATATGCCGTCTTTTTTGTCGACCCATGTGATCACATCTGGGTTTGTAATAAGAATGTCCCGGATGAACTGCCAACGCATCGGCCGCTCTACAAAACATCAGAATTGTTAAATGCACTAGTATTAATATAAATATAGTGGCAATAAGGTTATATATTTATTTCATAATATATATATATATATATATATATATATATGTATATAATTTTGTGGTTGAAAATATTCTTATTTTCTTATTTTCTTAATTTGAAACGCTTTCGGAGAATAAACATAACATATATTTCTAATAAATAATAATAATTGTTTTTATTATTATTATGATATATATATATATATATATATATATATATATATATATATATATATATATATATAGTATATATATTATATATATATATCATAAATATATTATATATGTGAATACTGACTATGCGTGGGTATGTTTCTGTCAGGCGTAGTCGGTTCATCAGTATAATCGGTTTCAGATAATGTGTCAGATAATGTGTCAGATACTGTGTCAGACAATGTGTCGGATAGTGTGTCGGATACTATGTCAGACAATGTGTCAGATACTGTGTCAGACAATGTGTCGGATAGTGTGTCGGATACTATGTCAGACAATGTGTCGGGTAGTGTGTCAGACAATGTGTCGGGTAGTGTGTCAGACAATGTGTCAGATACTGTGTCAGATAATGTGTCATATACTATGTCAGACAATGTGTCGGGTAGTGTGTCAGACAATGTGTCAGTTATCGTGTAAGACACTGTGTTGATGTCACCACCGTATTCGTGTAGTACGCCATCGTCCTTTAGTTCTGAGGACATTCGAAACACATTAATAATCAAGTTATTTGTGTAATACATGTAATTATAAATATATATTATTATTATTATTATTTATTATTATCAGATTTAGGCAATGCCAGGGTAATTATAGAAGCAGTGTTGCATATCGAGACAATTACCACAAATATATATATATATATATATATATATATTTATATATATATATATATATATATATCACTTTTACTTTTGCATTCGAACTGAACGGACGTGTATTTAAACATTTATAAACGTATTAATTTTAATTCTATTGACATTGAATTTGCTGTTGATTTGCTTGACTGATTTTGATCTTCATTAACTTAGTATCGTTATATATAAAATAGTATATCCTATATAAATTTGCAATATTTTATGTTAAATTACATTGCTATATAAAATATTATTTCCTATATCATGACACAAAAACAAGATATAATCGATTTAAAAAAATCAATTAATGAATTAACTGCGACAGTTAATATTCTAGTTGATAAAATCGATAATCTAACATCGTCAGTTGAAATTAAGATCAACAAATTTTTTATTTAGAAGATAAGTTAAATGAGATTGAGAATACTCAAAAAAAACAAACATTATTATTTCATCTTCAACAGATTTTTTAAATAAATCTGAGAATAAAAAATCAGAATTTATAGATTTTGTAAAAATCAATTGAATATTGATATTGACCCATATGATGTTGTAGCATTTCACGAGTTATCTAATAAAAATAAGGACATTTATAAAACAATTGTAAAATTTCATTTTCATGAAACAAAAAGTAAAATTTTTAAAAATATAAAAAAATTAAAGATACTAATATATATATATAAACGATCATTTAACCAAATATAATTCTAAAATATTTTACAAAGCAAGGAATCTACTAAAAGATTCAAAAATATTGTTGGACAGTTAATGGCATAACATTTATTAAAAAAACAGAATCTTCTGAAAAGGAAAATTTTTTAAATTTAAGTGATTTTAATTCTATATTGTAGTTTTATTAAATTTTTTATTATATTTATATTCTTGTTTTTATTGTTCTTATTATTTACGTTACTTATTTATTTATATATATATACTTAAACTTTTTTAATTACATTAATTTATATTTTATATTATGGTTTACAATAATAATAACTATAATGACAGTAATAATGAATTATATAATAATAATGAAACACATACTAATTATGAATATATGTCCGATGAATATTTAAATAAAAATATACAAATATAATGCAATTATGTTGAATGTAAATCAATAAAACATGAATCTAATCACGGCCTATCAATATTTCATTTAAATGCACGAAGTTTCGTACACAATTTTGATGAAATAATAATGTTATTAGATTCCATAGAAATTAAATTCAACATAATTGTGATAAGCTAAACTTGGTTACAAGAATACAATAAAGATTTATATCAAATTGAAAATTATAATTCATGCCATATAACACGTAATAACTTTATAAATAACACATATAATAACAATGCAGGTGGTGGCGTTTCTATCTTTATACAAAATAATTTAAATTATAATACTATTGATAATTTGTGCATATCAAAACATGAATTTGTGGATATGCTTACGATTTCTTTAAATATTAATAATAAAAACATTTTAATTAGTGGTATATACAAATCTCCTAAAGCTGATATAATAGATTTTAGTGATTTTATTTATACACATTTTAATTACTTTTCGGCTAAGAGGGACCTTTTTTTGGTGGGAGATTTTAATATTAATATTTTAATAAATAACAATAAAATTAAATATTTTTTAGATAACATTTACAGTTTAGATTGTTATCCATTAATAACAAAATCAACAAGATATGGAATACATATATACTCATCAATTGATAATATATATTGTAATTGTAATTACAAACCTAGAGTCAACGATATTATAATCAGCGATGTAAGTGATCACCTTCCTATATATGTTGTATATGAATGTGAAACAACAAATTATAAAAAAAACAAATTGAAATATAAATATATTAGACACATTAATGATACAACAATAAATAATTTAAAAGATAGTATAATCAAACATAACTGGGATTATATTTATACAGATAATACTATAGATTATATATTTAATAAATTTAATGTTGATTTAATAAGATTGTATAATGATATATATCCTATTATACAAATAAAAGATAATACAAAAATTAAAAAACCATGGATTTATTCTAGTCTAATAAAATGCATAAATAAAAAAAATAAATTGTATAGAAATATTTAAAAAAACAAATCTACAGAAAAATTTATTTATTATAAAAAATATAAACATATATTGACAACTTTACTACGAAAATCTGAATATTTGTTTTATTCTTCAAAATTAACAAAACATCATAATAACATAAAAAATACATAAATAAAGTTATAAATACAAACAAAAAAGAAATTAATTCATTATATAATCCAACTTCCATAGAATTTAACGACTATTTTAGTAGTATTGGACCGAATTTGGCTAAACAAATAATTAATGAACCTAGTAATGAATCTATATATTCAACAATGAATGAAAATACTAAAGAATCATTATTTTTATTACCTACGACTTTAACTGAAATACAAAAAGAAAATATAGTACTGATTTCAATGACATTAATATGTATATTATAAAAAATATAAGTACAGAAATTTTTCCTATTATTACTCATTTATTTAACCGATCTTTATCAGATGGATATTTTCCGAATATATTAAAACAATCTAAAATAATACCACTATATAAATCAGGAGATAGAAAAAAAATCAGAGAACTATAGACCTATATCGTTACTCCCACAATTATCTAAGATATTAGAAAGATTGATAAAAAATCGAATTTTGAATTTCATTAATAAACACAACATAATTAATGAGTGCCAATATGGTTTCAGAAATAATATTTCAACAGCAGATGCTATTTCTGAAACAATTGAGAACATAAGTGATAAATTGGAATCATTACAAAAATGTGCAATTATTTCAATCGATCTACGAAAAGCATTCGATACACTAGATCATACCATATTGTTAAATACACTTTTTATATATGGGATTAGAGGTACAGCTTTTAATTTAATAAAAAGTTATTTATCTGAAAGGGAACAATATGTATCTCAAAATGGTCAAAATTCAAATTATAATAATATTACATGTGGAGTTCCACAAGGATCTGTTCTTGGACCATTTTTATTTATTTTATATATTAATGACTTACCGAAAATTTCAAATAATTTTAAACCTATTTTATTCGCAGATGATACTAACTTAATATTTTATGATAAAACAATTTTAAATCTTAAAGATAAAATGCAAACAGATATAAATAAATTATTTAAATGGCTTAATATAAATAAATTATCTATAAATATCAATAAAACTAATGTCTTACTTTTTAATATCAGAAATAAAAATGAAAATATAAACTTAAATTTATATATTAATAATATTAAATTAATACAAGTAACTGATATAAAATTTTTAGGTTTATATATTGACGACAAGCTTAATTGGAAAAAACAAATAAATTATGTAGCAACAAAACTTTGTAGAGCAATCGCTATTTTAAATAAAGTAAAACATAAATTCGATATAAAAACATTAATTTTACTATATAATTCTTTTTTTATTCACACCTAAATTATTGTGTTCATATATGGGGAAATACTTTTGTGTCTAGTTTATTAAAAATAACTATTATACAAAAACGAGCGTTAAAATGCATATTAGGTACACAGTATAATAGTTCTAATTATAATAAATTGCATTCAACATTCAACATTTTAAAATTTAGTGATATTGTGAAATATAATACAGCTAAATTTATGAACAGGGCAAATAATAAAATGTTGCCTATAAATTTACAGAAATTATATAAAATAAAAAATTATAATAAAAATCTATTTTATAGAATAAAAGTCAGAACAGATCGAAAAGCTTTTTGTTTGACTAATGTTGGACCAAAATTATGGAATAACCTAAACATAAATCTGAAATACAATAATAATCCAAATAAATTTAATACAAATTATAAAAAATATTTAATAAGTTTATATAAAGACTAATGATATACTTTTATTAACAATTTTATTTTATTGACTAATGTTAAATTTTACAAATTAAAAAATTATTATATTATATTTTGTATATACACTTACTTTTATTCTACTTTATTATCATTTTCATCTAATTGACTAATGATATATATTTTATATAATTACACATACATTTTTACATTACATATTATGAACTTTTACTTTTACTTTTACTTTTATACAACTATAACTAAAGATATAATTTTATTTTATAATTTATTTTAATATTTCTTTTAATTAAATTTTTTATAATTAAATAATATTCGCTTTTTTAGGTGGCATGCATTATAATATTTCTACTGAAAAATATATAATCTATTTTTTTTTTTTTGATTTAAAAAAAATGTTTCTTTTATTATTTTTTTATTATGGTAATATTTTTCTTGATTTATTCTATATATTATATGTTTTCTATATATCTATGATTTATTTTTATTCCATGTATATTATATATTAATTTATATAATATTATATATATATATGTAGGATATATTCAGAGCTGGGCACGATACTCAAAAAATATATAATAGATACAATTACAATTACACACTTTTTTCTTATAATAGATACAACTACAATTACTTTAAAAAAAATCATAGTAGATACAATTACAAATACAGAATTTTCTTAATAGATACATCTTAGTAGATACAAATACATTATAAGTTATCCAATATATAGACTATATAATATACTATAAAGATATATATTATATCACAAATGTTAAAAACGGTAAAGTAAAACCTTGTAACTCATTTATCAGTGTTCTATCTGATTATCGCATTATATCAGTAAATATAAGACTTATTCTTAGAGCTAATAACAAGAAATCTAGTAAAATCAAACATTACGATTGGGCAAGATTAAAGACAGATACTAAAACCATATATACCTTTATTACTAAAGTGAAAACTAAATACGAAGCTATACATGACACAGCTTCGCTATCTGCAAAATGAATTATCAATTTGAAACTGTATGTAAGGAAACTGTTTCTAAAGTAATCCTATTGAAACCTAAGTTGAAAAAATTAATACACTGGGAAATAATATCTGTCAAAACTGTAAAATACTACACGAAGCAGCGCGACATAAATAAAATCAACCGACACCAGAAAATGTCAGACATTTCAACGAAGATCAAAAGTATATTGTACAATCGTATGAGAAGGAACAAACATATTACGTTCAGAATAAAATAGGTGAAATTCAAAATGCGATGTGCAACAAAAAATCAGCCTTAGCTTGGAAAATATTAAATGAAATTAGTGGAATAAATAACTCAAACAGAGCAAAACTTAAAGCAAACAAAGGAAAAGAACGAATTCAACTATGGAACGACAATTTCAAGGAACTACTTAGTAAACCATAAATTCCCACATAAAACGATGAAAGTACATTGACTATACAAAATGTACTAGATATCAACAAAGGAATTTTACAATAGATGAATTATAGATAGCTACGAAAAGTATAACAAATGAAATACCAGCTCAAGTATGGAAACTAGGAGAATTTCAAGAAATCATACTAAACTAGTGCAATGTATAATGGTTATAACCATTATGTATAACCACCCCTATGTATTACACATCCCGGCAAATAAAATGTACTAAATTATAGTAAAAACACAAACCCAAACTCAAACATAAACCCAAACCCAAACCCAAACCCAAACCCAAACACAACCAATATCTATATGAATTAGGTAACGGAATACAGCGATTTGTCAATTTGGTGTTGCTAACAATAGGTGGATCGTATGTCTGCATCGAGGACACGACAGTTGACCTATTATATAGGCGTGGAGAACATAACCATAAGAACGTCGGGGTATACGAACTGTATAGCTAAAGCCAAACCCAACCCAAAACCCAACCCACTCCGTTAGTATAACGATAAAAATACGACTACCCCGCCCGCCCTCCCCCACTCCCACCCGCCCTTAAAGGATTTTTGGGCCGAGCTGCATTTCGCCATTCATCGAATAATGATTAATATTACGTTATTTATTTATATCCTATATAGTAATCGTAATTGTAGCGTAATTTATTAAAACACGACTTGTATAATGGTTATACATAATAGTGTATATTCTCAAGAACCAATAGACATACGGAATGAAGGATGATTACTTCCTTTCCCTAAAGAAGTAGTTCTTTCTATCACAAAAAACTATCGGGAATTACACTACTCCAATTGCAGCTAAGATATATAATCTGATACTATTAAATAGGATAATACCAGAGATAGATCCTACATTGAGAAAAAATCAAAATAGTGTCCGAACAAAGTGATCAACGACAGGAAAAATGTTAATCATTCGACGTATAGGAAGGCCTACCAGAAGGGGTAAATTCTAAAAGCCTACCAGCTACACTCCTCTTTATAGACTTTTCACAGACTTTTGATTCAATAAATCCATAAAAATGAAAGATATCTTAATCATATATGGTATACCCACTGAAATCGTAAATGCCATATTGATGCTATACAAGAATACTCGCTCTATGATAAGATCGCCTGATGGTGACACAACTTTCTTCGATATAACTACTGGAGTACTACACGGAGATAAACTTGCACAATTTATATGCATATGTAACCACTATATATTTAAAAAAAATCAGATAAACATTAAAAGCCTATCCAGCCATGATATAAAACGTGTAGAATAGTATACATATCTATGTAGTTATATTGGTTCAACTTAACATGACGTATTAATAATAATTGGGAATGCCTGGGCAGCCTTGCATAGACTGAATATCATCTAGAAATCAAACATTTCAAGTAAACTCAAAAGAAACTTTAGAGCTACAGTTGAGACTGTTCTTGTATATGGCTCTATCACTTTGTCTCTAACTTCAACATTAGAGAAAAAAGTTGATTGAGACTAAACACGCATGCTGCGTGCTGCACTAAACAAGTCATATAGATACCAACGTTACAAATAAGGAGTTGTACGGCAAACTCCCAAGAATAACAGATACATACGCGAACAACGACTGATGTTCTACGGTCACTGCTGGAGAAACAGAAGCGAAGTAGTGAGTAAAGTATTACTCTGGAATCCACAACACTGACGACGCTCTCGAGGAAGGCCTCTAGGCCTTATATATGAGAAAATATAATATACCAATTAAGTCTTAATTAAGAGATTACATGATGTGCACAAATGATGAATTACTGATAGCGATGAATGGTAGAGAAGAATGGAGGTAACGTATAATGAACTGCCGTGCAAGCTATATATTTTTATATTATAAAAATAAATATTACATTTTTTTAATTATTATAATTATGATTTATTTAGATTTTTTATGAATTTATTAGAAAGTAGTTTAATTATAAATCAATTATTATATAAGATATATTATCAAAATAATTTCTTTTTTTTCAATAAATGTATATCAGCACATGATATATTGGTGTTTAAATAAACAATTCAATTCAATATAATAGTTTTTGAGAATAAATAACTATATTTATATATCATAATCGTTAACAATGTATTGATTTCAATATTTACCAAAAGATATTTTATTAAAAATATATTGATGATATATTAAAATTAATTTATAATATAATATTATAAAATAATATCAAATGATATATTATTTAATTAAATGTATTTGTATTTGTTTACATAATTTCCTTAGTAGATACATATCGTAGATACTATTTATGACTAATAGATACAATTACAAATACTTTTTTAATTTTTATAATAGATACAAATACAAATACAAATGTATCTACGATACTGATTTTTTGCCTTAATAGGTACTTTATCGGCGATACTGCCCAGCTCTGGATATATTACAGTTATGCATTATGTTACTTATTATTTGTTAATATAAGTTATCCCACCAGGCAAAATGATATCTTAAAGATAGCTTAAAGATAACTTATTGAGACGTCTGAAATTTTGCTTAAAGTGCAACACCTGAAAGATATCTTGTGAGAGACGACTTAAAGATACCTTTTGAGAGACGACTTAAAGATACCTTTGGAAAGACGACTTAAAGATGACTTAAATATACCTTTAGAAGACGACTTAAATATACCTTTAGAAAGACGACTTAAAGACAAATTTAGAAAGATGAATTGAATGAAAACTTTATAAAGATGCTAAACAGATATGTGAAAGATGATTTAATAAAGAAAGTATTATTTATATTTTACAGTTTATTATACACGTAGATAACAATTCGATAACAACTTTCCTCATATTTTGTCGAAATCCGTTATCTTCAATTTCTTGTCTAAGCATATGCCTGTTAATAATTAAATATTAAATATTTTCATATATATTATTAGTGTAGTTATAACTAGTAAAAATATTAAATATTGGTTCAAAATATTATTTATTTTGTACTATCTTGAAACAATAACAAATCTGGATATTTTGAGAAAATCAAATATTTTAGATTTAACAAAATATACATATATATATATATATATGTTATAATGAGCATAATTAAAAATAAAATAATTAATATAAAATCTACATGTGTAGCATACCTAACATATACGGTTCAGAGAATGAGACGTACCATATGACCTTGGACTTCGAATGGATGAACGAACTGAGTTACGGCTCGTAGAATGAGATGAACCATATGACCTTGGACTTCGAATAGATGAACGAACTGAGTTACGGCTCGTAGAATGAGATGAACCATATGACCTTGGACTTCGAATGGATGAACGAACTGACTTACGGCTCGTAGAATGAGATGAACCATATGACCTTGGACTTCGAATAGATGAACGAACTGACTTACGGCTCGTAGAATGAGATGAACCATATGACCTTGGACTTCGAATGGATGAACGAACTGACTTACGGCTCGTAGAATGAGATGAACCATATGACCTTGGACTTCGAATGGATGAACGAACTGACTTACGGCTCGTAGAATGAGATGAACCATATGACCTTGGACTTCGAATAGATGAACGAAACTAAAATACTAGATATCTAGTATTTTACAATTTATATTTATATTTTATACATGATGAGAGAGATTACGAGAAATATTATTTAATATTATTTTAAAATTATTGTAGTGTACTATTAATTATTTTCTTTTTTTTAATTTCTAATTTAATTTATATAATTTTTATATTTATCATTATAATGTATAATTTTTGTTTTTTTGTTTTATCATATATTAGTATATATTAGTATATATGGGTGTGTTTGGGTACATGATTGGATATGCTTGAGTCATTTGGTGTATTAGGGATGTATAGTATGCATCGGGGAATAAGGATATCAGCGTTTACACCTCTGGCAATGGTGTAATCCCTAATGATATAGGATTTGGAGCACCATTGCCTGAAAGTTGATGTTCTACGTATCCTGGGTATACTCGGTGGCAATGGTATTATCCTTTGTTGTACTTAATAGCAGCCTTATATCTAGTATTGTTTTTAAAAAAATTTTAATTTGTGTTTAATTAAAAAAAATTATGTTTATTTCATTTATATTTAATTTAATAGTATTATAGATTGATTGTTTGTAATATTTTATATTATATACACTTTATGTAATACATTTTTAATAAAATATTATATTTTTATATATTTTTATATATATATTTTATTTATATATTATCGTTTACTAATATACTTCTCGTAATTTCGTAAATAGGTGAATGACCAGACAAGCTTTTGCTTTTTCATTCATCTAGGCATTTAAGCCAACACTGAGTATTATTATATACAACGATGTATAACATGTAATACATGTATCGTAATAATAATGCGCTAAAATATTATAGAAAAGAAGTAGTTCATCGAAATAAATTAATATCATTGTTTTTCACGCCGTTAAGATTAGTTTTCAATTTCCATTATTTATTTTTCAAACGGCTTCGAAATAACACATCGGTCTTTCCAGTCGTTACCGGTTCATATATACCTATATATATATATTCACCGACTAACCTTTTTGATATTGTTGTTTTACTTTATTATACCTAATTATATATATATATAAAAAAAAAAATTAAAGCAAAAGATGACAAAGAGCGTATACAAAAATGGAAACAACATTTCTCTCTATTACTAGGAAAAAATCCGATAACAACTAATCAAGACATAGTAAAAATAGTGGACAAAGAGCTTCAGATTGAGCAAGGTCTATTTACTATAAAAGAACTTGAAATGGTACTCAGAAAAACAAAGAAAAATAAAACCGCCGGATTAGATGAAATACCAGCCGAAGTATGGAAGACAGGTCACTTCAATCATATATTACTAGAATTCTGCAACGATGTGTACTCTCAAAACCAATTGAATACTGGACGAAAGGTTGCATCCTACCATTCTCAAAGAAAGGTGACCTCACTGTTACAGATAATTATAGAGGTATTACACTAACATGTATCGCGGCTAAAATATATAATAGGCTACTAAGAGAAAGAATACAACCCACCCTAGATATGATACTCCGACCAAATCAAAATGGTTTCAGAAATAACAGATCAACCGTCGGACAAATTCTAACTGTAAGAAGGATAATCGAAGGTGTTAAAGAAAAGAATCTTTAGGCCAGCCTAATATTTGTAGATTTCTCTAAAGCTTTCGACTCAATACATAGAGCAAAAATGCCACAAATTCTTAAATCATACGGTATTCCAATGAAGATAATCAACGCAATTATGATACTATATAGAGATACTAAATCAATAGTACGGTCACCTGATGGTGACACAGAATATTTTGATATAAATGCAGGTGTTCTACAGGGAGATACTCTGGCACCTTTATTATTTATTATTACACTCGATTACGTATTAAGAACATCTATTGATAAAAATAAAGATCTAGGCCTAACACTATCGAAACAACGAAGTAGAAGATATCCAGCAATCAAGATAACAGATGCAGATTATGCTGACGACCTTGTAATATTTGCAGATTCTAGCAGAAATGATGAAAACCTACTGAATTTCTTAGAAGAAAGTGGGAAAACAGTAGGTCTCAAAGTAAATATTAAAAAGACGCAACATGAACATAAACTCAAATAAAATGGTAAAATCTATAGATGGGGAAGTCTTGAAAAATGTCGATAATTTCATTTATCTTGGAAGCGAAATAGAATCGACCGATAAAGAAATAAAAATAAGAATAGCTAAATCCTGGGCAGCTCTAGACAAGTTAAGTTCCATATGGAAATCACCACTCTGCACAACTTTAAAGAGGAACTTCTTTAGAGCCGTGGTAGAATCTGTTCTATTATACGGCTCTGAAGCTTGGACCCTAACTAAAAAACATGAGAAAAAACTCGATGGAACTAACACAAGAATGTTGAGAGCCATATTAAATATATCATGGAAAGAGCATCCAACAAAGATTCACCTTTACGGAAATATTCCACCACTAACAAGTATAATACGTATACGAACACAGTAAAAACTAAACGTTCATTAGACACATTCAGAGTCTAATGAACGTTTAATATTATAAAATTTAACCTAAACGTTCATGAAATATAGTTGTGTGATGAACGTTTATAAATGGTGTATAAACGTTCTTTAGACATTTCAGAGTCCAATGAACCTTTAATATTATAAAATTTAACATAAACGTTCATGAAATATAGTTGTGTAATGAACGTTTATCAACGGTATATAAACGTTCTTTAGACATTTGAATTCCAATGAACCTTTAGATATATTATTAAATACAGAATTATTTTTAAAAAATTCTTGCCAATAATATTAATTTTCGCCTAGATTATTTATTTATATATAGATACAATATCATATTTTAATTTTTCTTTATTTTGTTAAATTGATTTAATTTAGCACTAATGGAATTAAGTATCAATTATTATTTTATTTCTATATTTAAGTTGATATTATGATTTAATAAATAAAGTTACTATTTTAAAATAATAAATTCTTTAAGTATCTATGTTATTTTTATATCATCATAATTTCATTTATGTATCAACTTAATTATAATAATCAACAATAATTATAATCATAATTATATTGATAATTAAGATAATATAAATTTGAAATAATGTTATAATGATTTATCAATATTAAATATTGAAACATTGTATTTAATATTAAAAATATTATTAATGTTAAATTCATGTATTAAATATAACATATATGTAATTATATAATATTGTAATATATAAGTCATTACAAGTTAAATACTAATATGAACGTATCTCCGCTAATACATATATAATTATAAGCATATTAATAATATAAAATATTCAGAATATAGAGTCTAATGAACGTTTTTGCATAAACGTTCATTATAATATAGAGTCTAATGAACGTTTATACAAAAACTTTCATTAGAATATAGAGTCTAATGAACCATATACACAAACGTTCATTAGAATATAGAGTCTAATGAACGTTTATGCAAAAACGTTCATTAGAATATAGAGTCTAATGAACGTTTATGCAAACACGTTCATTATAAACTGGAGTCTAATGAACGTTATAAAAGGTTCGCTATTTGGACCACCCAATGAACGTTTAAATTGAGTCTAATGAACGTTTAGTTTTTACTGTGAAGAACACGTTTCGCAGGCCACTGTTATCGAAGTGAGGAAGAAATCGTAAAAGATGTTTTGTTGTGGACACCGAACTATGGTACAACAAATATTGGACGACCCTGATACGGGACTGACGACTGAAGAACTGAAGACAGCTATGAAAGACAGGATGACGTGGAAGAAAAGTGTTGAAAGTGCTCGGGAAACTATCCCGATCCGGTAAGTAAGGTATATATTCACTGACTAACCTTTTTGATATTGTTGTTTTACTTTATTATACCTATATATATACCTATATATATATCTATATATATTCACTGACTAACCTTTTTGATATTGTTGTTTTACTTTATTATAGACGTCCGCCCCCCTCTCCTTGTCGATAGCGACGAAGAACTCCTCCTCGCGGGGCACTATTTGTCTGCCGTCCAACTTACTGAAATTCCATATTACTATAGTAATATATATATATATATATATATATATATATGTGTATATTTTTATCTTATAATATTATAAAATTATTATTTATTTATAACTATTATCAATAATGAAACTTATCATGTTAATAAAGAATACCAGTAAACTCGGACCAGGTAAACTCGGACCACTTTTGAGGTAAACTCGGACCACTTTTAAAGTAAACTCGGACCACTTTTTAAAAACATAAAGAAGATTCGGACCACTTTTAAAATAACTATATTTTGTATATTTCTGTAATATAATATAATTTAACTTACTTCCACCTTATATAATTATATTATATCTGTTAAATAAATTATAAAAAGAGACATTTAATATGATATTTTTGTGGAATTATATACTTAAATAGGTAAACATTTAATTTGAACTCGCACCACTTTTGAAGTAAACTCGGACCACTTGTGAAGTAAACTCGGACCACTTGTGAAGTAGACTCGTACCACAAAACTGCTATTAGTTGATTAATATGAATAATTAATTAACAATCTCAATTTTATAGATATATTATAAGATTTGATTGAACTATAATTTAATTGAATTTATTATTAAAACATATAATATTAATATTTTATACCAAATTACAATTTTAAAGCATCCAGTATATTAATTATTATCAGAACGACATTTTTTCTATATATATATATATAGTATTAACATTAATATATATTATCCATAGGTTAATATTTAGTTTGAATCCAGAATTATCTATAATATACATTATTCTTCAAAGTTTAGCATCAAGTTTTCTTAAAGCGCTTACATCAGATTCTTTCTCCAAGAGTTTCTTTGTTATCGCTTGAATTTCAAGTACACCTACCATATAAATATATAATATCATATATTTAAAGTAGATTTAATAATAGATATATTAATCATATTATTATTATTATTATTATATTATATAATATATGTTTATGTATATATATATCATATTTATATGACATTTTTAAGTGTATGAAAAAATGTTATATTGAAATTAGTTTAACCGAATAACTTATTGTACCTATATTTGTATTACTAGAATAGAATTTATTGAATTACTATATATATATATATATATATATATCATATAATGTACATGTATATTGTATATGATAATTTAGATATAATAATCAAGTTTATATAGACAAAATATTAAGTATGCATTGAATACTATTCAATATGTTATTAAACACTCAGATATATTAAACTTATAAGTCCCATACTATAATTTATAATTAAAATATAAAATTATAATAATAAGTTATATTAATATTATACTAGATGATAGATTATAAAGTAGATCGATGATTAGTATAATAATAATAATAATATTATTAATAAAAATATTTTGAATATAATTTTATTAATATTATTAAAATCATTATACTAAGCATCGATCTAATTTATTATAAGTATAATGTTATGTAATTATTAAATATAATAAATATAAACATTATATGATGCTGATAAGTCTTTAACTAACCAGTTATGTTCTATAACGGACGATTCATTTTCAATACCGCTGGTATATTTAAATTTCCACCAGTGTTGTATTATCGGTAAATAACTGATCGTTTATTATTTTAATAATAGATTTGAATTGTTAACTTATAATACTAATGTTTAGTAATATATCTACATAATAATCTATTTCACGAGTTAATACTATATCCATAAATGATATATTATAAGTATTTTAAATTTAATTATTATTCAAATTAATATTAAATATATTATGATAAATCTATTTTCATGCATATTATGCTTTAATTAAACTACTTTTTGTTATATCTTTACTTGAATAATTTAATTTTGTATATTCTATATAATTAATGTTTATATTGTATTTTATATTGTAGTAATACGATTAATTATATAAAAATTATTCAGTATAATATTTTTATAAAATATTGTAAACATTACCAAAGATAGTAAGATATTTCGGTCCAGAATTTATTTCGGTCCAGCAAAAAATAGGATATTTTCTATTTTTGCTGTACGACGAGAAAAATAGGAATCCGAGTAAATGCTGGACCGAATCTATGATTTTGAAGAATTCGGTCCAGCATTTGTTCGTACGACAAGCAAAACACGCATCGTGTGAACACCCTATTAGATTTTGATATATTTATATATATATATATACCTATAATTGTACTATTGGTTCCCATTCATAGTTAACGTTCTAAGTTCCAGGCAATCTCATTAATTCCAGTCCGCGTCACAATATTATATTATTATATATTACAGTTAATCAATTCATATCGTTCATCTTATTAATTAATTGTTCGTGTAGGTTGTAATGAATTCACATTCAGTGAATGTCGATCAAAAGTAACTTCATATTTTGGTTACTACCAACCGTGGCAGTATTCTAATTTTAATAAGGTGAATTTACGTTGTAATTTATAAATGGGCGTATGTATAGGCGTATATAGGCGTGGTGATAGATACAAGAGTGGTGATATATTATATAACCATTTATTTTTTATTATAAATGTTGTAAAGAAAAACTAAATTAAACTATTAAATCAATTCATCCTTTGTTAATAATTGTAAAGTAATTATTATAATATAAATCAATTTTAATAAATTATTCTATGTAAAACTAAACATACTATATATTGAATAGGGTATTTTATATTATATATAGTATATATTATATACCATGTGCAATACATAGTATGTTTAGTTTTACATATATATATATATATATATATATATATATATATATATATATATATATATATATATATATTTATACTTTACATGTATATATATATTGTTTAGTTTTATATATATATATATATGTTTTTATTGGCTCACTTTGGATGTAATGCAGCTAAAAAAAACTGTCAATATTAAAAATAAACCCAATCAAACCAAACCAAACCAAACCAAACTAAACCAGTGAAATAAACTTATTAATTACCATATATTATATAACATATGGTATATATACTTTTATTTATTCACTTGGGATGTAATGCAGCTAAAAAAATATAGCAATATTAAAACTTAACCCAACCCAACCAAACCAAACCAAACTAACTAAACTAAACCAGTGAAACTAACTCAAATCCAACATATTAATTACCATATATTATATATATATATTATTATAATAATTATATATTATTATTATTATTAGTATTATTATTATTATTATTATTATTATTATTATTATTATTATTATTATTATTATTATTATTATTATTATTATTAATATATATATATAATATATAACTAATAGATACTATCTATGTATAGGAAATGTATTTATATAATACATTTATATATATATATATTATATTAATAAAAATCAATAAGTAGATTTAATTCCATTCAATTAAATTTAATATATACATATTACTTTGGTTATATAATCAATTAGTGTTTCTGCATTGAGAACATACAATCACGCGTCAATCATTATCCTAAAAACATAAACACACCTCCTACAACGTACGCAAATTACGAGTACTGCCACGGTTGGTAATCACGGATTATACCCAATTTAGCGTGCTTACCCAATTTAGGAACATTTTTTAGGAACGCAGTGCGTGAAATCATTTAAATGAATTAATTAATATATTTCTGTGATTAGGGGCGTGATTTAATATATCATTAATTTTTAATAAATCATTATTTTAAAATTCTTGTGGGGTTCAACATATACTATATAACATTTAATATATATATATAATATATTATATATATATATATTAATATATAATTAATATAATATAATATAATTAATTGTGTATTATATGTATATTTACGTGTGTGTGTGTGTGCGCATGTATGTTGTATGTTTATGTATATTTTGTGTTCTCATCGAATAAAGGCTCTTCGCGTTCAGTGAATGGCGGCTCGTGAAATGAACTTCCTTATTTCGCTTTTTTATCGAATAGAGGTCTTCACATTCAGTGAATATGGGTTCACGTGTGCACGCGTAGAATGGGGCGTGACGGGGGCGGATTGGGTTTGGAGAAGGGTTGGTATGACGGGTGCGGTTAAGGGTGCGGGTTGAACAGGTGGCGCGGCTCCCTGTTGGTAGGAATGGAATGCCGACACCGGTATCGCTGACGGATGTTGATAGCCATCGGTGGGTGACGGGGCTCCGAGATAGGGTTGGCCGGGGGATGGTTGGTAGGGGGAGGGTTGGCAGTGGTTGGGTATCGGTGTCGGGGCGTAGCCTACGGGGTTGAAAGCGGGTGAGGGGCCGGCTTGATAGGGCGTCGGGGGTGCGCCATTCGGTATGGGGGGTTGGTAAGAAGCGAACGCAGACACGGGTACTATAGGGGAGGCACCCGGCTGGTAGGGTGACGAGGGAGGGAAGCCGGGTTGTTGGGGGGCGGGTGACGGCAGTAGAGGCGGGACTTGACCGTAGGGGTGTTGCGGCCCTTGTCCCGGGTACTGGCCTGGCTGACCGTAAGGCGACCCTCCCGGTGTTGAGGCCATCGCTAGCGGGTTATTGTAGAAGTCTTGACCTTTCTGTTGTCACGTGAGTGGGGTATATATATATAATGTATATATATATATATATATATATATATATATATAATGTATATAATGTATAAATGAAGCCTATAAATGCCTATATAAAGTGAATACTCTTCACAGAGTAGTAATATATATATATAAATAAATAGAACATAAACACGTAGGACATAAAACTATCACTGAACAAATAAATCTCGATAAACGTATTATATACATATACTAATAATACATATAACATATAGTAACGGATCCTATATATTATATAATACATAGCATTACGTAACTAACCGATATAATAGGTCGTTACGTAAGGTGGAGTTGGTTTGTTTATTTATTTGATGTTTGTGAATTAAAACAGTTTATTATTATTTAATAACATAAATTAGTTTATTTAAAATTACATTTATAAATTATTATTACCTATAATATGTATATATTTATATATATATATATATATATATATCATTTATTAATAGTATTAATATTTTATAAATATACTGTAATATAATATATATAACATTGTTGTAACCTGTAAAGCCCTGTGCTCCGTATGGCGACATCTTTAGGAATATTTGTATTAATTGCTAACTATTATATATTTACACTGGGATATATATTACCAATATCAGGTGTTAGGCATAAATTATGCCGCATAATTAATATAGAAGTACTATTGGGCATAGCGGGCTCAATTACGATAGAGGTTATAATATTCGTATTTTTAGATATGAGAATACAATGTATACATCCTGTAACAATATAATGTTATTACGTTAATTATTTGTTAGTGGTTAACACGTTGGTGACGCAATAGTTATTAATAACTCTTGCATACTTTTACACACCCTTTCTCGTAGTTTTCTTTACTATAGTAAATGATTGTAATATAATGTATACTCTATAGAGTACACGTAATATAGTCATGTATGTAATATACAGTATACTCTAGAGTTCTAGAGCTATAGCTATAGCAGTGGTTCACAACCTTTATTCATCACGACCATTTAATTCAAAAATATACCATGACCCAATTAACATTTTATTTGTGTTTTCTAAACTTAATCGTAAACGAATAATATAAACTATAATATATTGGATATAAATAGTATTATACATATTTTTATAAATTGGCTCATAAGTTATGGAAATTATACGGAATTCCTCTACCATATGTTTACAATATTAGATATATCTACTATAGTAGAAGGGATATATTAGTGCTTTTATTAGTAATAATAATTTAATACAATATATTGTATACTTTATATAATGTATACTTTATATAACGAATATGCTATTGTATAATCATCGATTACTCATATATAATTATGTAATAATCTGATATCGATAAATCAATGTTTGAAAGTATACTTTATACTCTATAGAGCACGTAGATTATTCCATAAGAATAAAAAGTAATTATTTTATCGACATAATTGTCAAATAAAATATTTGATTTTTCGAATTACAATGATTTCGATTGTTTTTTAAGCAAATATATTCTAAAGTAAATATTTATTATGACATAAAGTACTACAAATATAAAATACAGTAGATATATAGCCTTCTTATGAATATGTATATGATATAAACATGTCTATATAATCTTATTGTGAAATAATGTAAATAAATGTTTCCCGAATTAAGTAAACTTTAAGATATATATATATATATATATATATATATATATATATATATATATATCTTATTATCCTATTATATTATTAAGGATATTCTTCAATAGTTATTATGGTAAATAAATCTAAAGTATTAAAGAATACACACAAATAAAGAGTAATTCTATATTACCGTGCGGTGTTTTAAATTATTAATTTCTTCATCTTTCTTTTCAATGATGTCACTGTTCGCTTTGTTCATTGTCAGCATTTGTTTCTAATAATGATGATGGTGATGGTGATGATGATGGTGATGATGATGGTGAATCTGATGATGTTGATGATGTTGATGATGATGATGATGATGATGATGATGGTGATAATAATGATGATGGTGAAGATGATGATGATGATGATGATGATGGTGATAATAATGATGATGGTGAAGATGATGATGATTATGATGATGATGATGATGATGAGTGTGCTTATGATGATGTTGATGATGATGATTATGATGATGGTCATGATGATGATGATGATGGTGATGATGATGATGATTGTGATGATGATGATGATGATGTTTATGATGTTGATGATGTTGATGATAATGATGAAGTTGATGATGATGGTGAATCTGATGATGATGATGGTGATGATGATGATTACGATGATGATTTGATTTGATTTGATAGTTTATTTAAACACAGTTGGTAGGTGCTGACACACAGAAAGATCTACCCATAATGGTTCATAATTATATTTAGGTAAATTTAGTTTTAAAGACTTGGCAGATCTAAGGGAAGAGAGAGGTCGATAATAGGATATCCTTTCAGATAATATATTATATGTTTTGAATAGATGATATTATGAACTAATGAAACAGACTTAAGGAAGGCTCTGTATTTTAATGAAAGTATTTATAATTTATGCTGGAGGGAGCTAATTGATATATGGTTATTGAATTTAATATTATGAATAGTACGGACAGATGATCTTATACTTTTATTAATTATGTTAGTCCTATATTTGGGTAATCTATTATATAGTGAATTAACATAATCTAAGCGTGAAAATACAAGAGAATTAATTTGTATTTTACAAGTTGTATGTGTGATTAATTTTCTAATTGATTTTATTTTATATAGTGATAAATTAGCTGATTTACACAAAGAATTTATTTATGGTATGAAAAATAGTTTTTAATCGAATATAACCCCCACATTTTTAACTTTGGATTTACTATTTATTTGAATATTATCTATATTGACTATTGGGAATCTATTCGGAGAAATTGAAATATTAATTAATTCAGTTGTATTTGTTAATAACCAAACATTGATGCTATCTGCATATAGAGATAGTTAATTATTAATGGAAGATAGGTAGTGATATGGAATTATTTACAAAAGTTTAATATCGATGATGATGATGATGATGGTGATGATGATGGTTATGATGATGATGATGATGGTGATGGTGATGATGATGGTGACAATGACAATGATGGTGATGATAATGATTATGATGGTGATTATGATGATGATGATGATGATGATGATGATGATGATGATGATGATGATGATGATGATGATGATGATGATGGTGGTGGTGATATAGTAATAATAAAAATAATATTAAAATTAATATTAAAAAGTAATAATATTACTATAATATAAACATGATTAACTAAACATCTACAACGCACTAACGATGAGCTCTCTAAGCAGTCCGTCGGCGTTTTCCTCCCCTCCTCCCATAGGCGATTGCATCGCCATGTCCCCATAGACTCCCGGACCCCTTAGTTTGGGCATTTTTCGCATTCCCTAGTCGAATAGTTATTAGGTTGCGGTATTAAATACTTTTTTAATCTATAAAATAATTATAGTTTAATTAAAATCAACATATATATATTGAATATGAAAACTATAGTGAAGAGAGTCTTCTTCATCTCGAGACGCTAACAATTGTCGTCGTATACATAACACATTATATACATAGAGGTACGATGTAATAGGGGCCAGGAGGGAGAGGCGGACGAGAAGGGAGTGGTAAGGGAGTGGTAAGAAGGGAGTAGTGGTGATTTACATTTACGCGAAAATGGTTATAGATACAAAAAAAAGATATGTCAACAATTACAATATCTACAACTAGTATTTTTTTTCAAAAATAATTAATCAATATATTAAATAATATTACATAATATTTTGTTTTCAAAGTTGTCAACTTATGTATTGATATTGATCAATAATACAAATTAATACACTCAGCGAATGTATTAAAAATGAATTGGTATCTTTATTATACAAAATATATTATAACAATAATATAAATTGAAAAAATGAATCGAGTCTATAGCACCTATTTATTTATGTTGCTACTAAAATCCTCCCTATGGGGAGTATCCTTCCTTCCTGCGCAATTTTTGGCGTTATTTTGTAGTGTAACCCTGGTGTAACTAAACTGATATTAATACTAGAAATATATGAGTTAAAGTAAAAATTAAATAGCTATATTATAAAACTATAGGTTCTATAACATTTAAAAATATGAAATTGTAACATCTAATATTCATCGATATATTACAATTCTACCAAGTCATAAACAATACCCTCAACTACTCCCTTCTGTCCCCTACATTGTTACAGTTAACGGTATTTAGTTATAGATATTATATAATATCACACCCGCGCCACCCACCCACTACTACCCTCGGCAGAGTCGGAAAGGCGGGCATAGTCGCGGCTTTAGGGCTTTGTAGACCGTCGTACGCCGCGCCGTATTGGCTCACGTTTGATCCGTCGCTGATCACGGATCCGTCCTTGTCAACCACGGCGGCGACGGCAGCGGTGGCGCCATCTTTAAGCAGGGCTCCGTACTTATCGACGGGTCCGTCTAAAGCGAGGCGGTGCGGGCGGGGGGTATGATAAGGCATAGGTATCGCGACGTTGTATTTGTATTATTATTTATGTTATATACATTTGTAGTTAGTATATTACTTTATTATTATTGTTATTGAACCGGTACACATTCACGAGTATATATACGTATATATATATATATATATATATATATATAATATAGGGAAAGTAGTATGCGTAGAAACATATGTTTAGAAAACTCTAACGTTACATATGTTACACCTATTACAATAAACAACATAATATGTGTCGCGCCGTTCACTTCTTCCAGCAAACAGTAATAGCCTCGTAATAGCAACATAATAGCATATTTAATAGAATCAAATATTGACATTGTGCTATTATGATACTATTATGTTGCTATTCTAATAATAGCAAAATAATAGCAGCATAATATATACTTTTAAAATTAATAGCAGCATAATAATAGTATAATATACTTTAAATAGCAACATAACAGCAGCATAATAGCATGCCAAATTAATAGCAGCATAATATAAATGTAATGGCAACATAATAGCAGCATAACAGCACAATGTAAACATTTAAGGCTATTAAATATGCTATTATGTTGCGATTGTGGGCTATTACTGTTAGCTGGGTCTTGCTATTATATATACGTTTACTTTTGTGTAAGGATTTAATTTAATTTTTTGTATTGACAATTTATGAGGTTAACCTTCATAATACGATGTATTATATTTATTAAATATATATATTTGTATATATATGCGTTAATTTATTTATTAAATTATATTTTATATACTTTATTAGATATTAATTAAATAAATTACCAACTAATATTTATTATATGTGTAATTTTTAGTGTAAATCAAATGTACAAATTGACCTAGTTTTAAACTGAATTAAAATATTAATTTTTTAATTAAGTTAGATTACTTGTACATTTCATTCAATTCATAATGGCATATATATCTATTTTTATTAATTACTTATTTTTATTTTTTATTTTGTTAATTTTAAATCTTATATTCATTATATATTTAATTTCATTATTACATAACATATTTATTTGATTTATTTTCTAATAATTTATTTATTATATTAAAGTATTTATATATTTTTATTTTATGTGCACTAATTTAATATACTGATATATACTCATATGCACTACTAATATGGGTTTTTAGTAAAAAAAAACTTTCTACTACTTGTATTTGTAGATTATACATATATGTATATATTGTTATTGTAACTTTAAATACAGACCCCTGTATATATTATTAAACGATTAATTCGATTACTGGCTGGCTAATCGAACTCAGTGGACCTCCCACTGCAGTATTCTTCAAGGTAGTCAGCCGACTACCAACCTACCATACTCGGTTAGTTACTACCTCCTTGATTACTATAGAACGCGGATACTCGCCTGTCTATCTATACCCATACAGCTACCTGAATGGCTGATTCTACCATCACGTGCTGCGTTATCTGACTGGCCTTCCTCAAACCGGTTTCTAAATCACGACTGCTCCTGTTGCGGCATCTATTGTTAGATCTCGCCAACGTGTTTCCTGCTCCATCTCATGGCTACAATGTCCTGCCTGAAGTGCAATGATGTATCCACTCCTGATGATGCCATTTCGTGTGATGGCTGTGACAACACTATTCACTACAAATGCCTATACCTATCCTTGCCAGCTGAGTGTCGATCCCAGAATATGCCAAAATATTTCAGGGCTAGTTTCTCCCTTCCTAATATTGTGTTCAAATGTGATGTATGCACTAATACTAACCTATCCACTGGTAATACCTTTATTAATGATAAACTTAACAAATTACAAGTTGGCATTGAGTCTCTTACTGCCCAATTATCCTCCTTCTCTCCCTATTCTAATGACTCCACTATCCTAGAGTCACTCTCTTCCGCTATCTCATCTCTTCCTGATGCCCTAAATAAATCAACAACCAACTCTTTCTCTGCCATTGTCAAATCAAATTTACCTCCATCCCCTTCTACCTCCACCCTACTTAATCCACCCACTATTCATTCCTGCGCTTCCAAACCATCAATAATCATTGAGCATATCCTACCTGCTGACAGAAACCTTACCTACATAAAATCACTATTTGCCCACCTTCAACTAGACCCCATCACCATCACTGACTACTCATTCATCTCTCACTATGCCAACCTAGTATTATCTTCGTCATGTGCGACCGATACCCTTATTAACTCTAGGTCACTACGTCAGTCATCTACCTATACATCTCTATTCATACGTCAATATATTGACCCTCCAACCATCAAGGCTGGTCGAATTCTCTTCCATGCATCAAAAGCCAACTGTCATGAACTAAAGTGTGTATTTAATAGACGAACCCTTACTTATCAACTTCGATCCCCCCTCACCTCTGGTAGAATTGACTGGAAATCGAATCCCTACCTACCTACTGATGTTGAGATTGAGTCTTGGTCTAAATCCTATGACTCTTTCTGTAAATCCTCCCGCACTAATGTTAAACCTTCGAATTGACTAAATACATACTCTCCCAATAACTACTCCTTTCTACTCCTCAATGCGAGATCAATCAGGAATAAAGTAGATTTAATCGCTCAATTAATCATTGACTCTAATTGCTCCATATCGGCTATCACCGAGACTTGGCTTACAAATGATGACTCTGCTTTAGCATCTCAATTAACTCCCAATGGCTTCATATTACTACTCGCTAACATACCCACACCTAACCGTGGTGGTGGTATTGCCATGTTGTTCTCCACTGAGCTCAAACTTATTTCCTCTTCCACCCCTAATTTCTCCTCTTGTGAAATGCTGATATGTGACATTCAGTTCCCCTCCCTATTTACCATTGTGTTTATAATCATCTATCGCCCACCATCATCCAGCATTCGGTCTTTCCTTAATGATCTCTCTACCATTTTAGAATCCATGTCTTCTTACAACACAATTATTCTTGGTGACTTTAATATTCAAGTGAATACTGATAATCATGCTTCCCTTTCTCTTAAGAAACTTATTTTTGAGCACTCCTTAACACAACACATTCATTTCCCAACTATATCTAATGGTAACATCATTGATCTTGTTTTATCTCCATCTGACTCCAATTTAATTTCCTCTCCCACCCAAAGCACTCTAATCTCTGATCACTTCGCTATCCTATTTGATTTACAGTTATCAGTAGTGCACAATACTCGACCTCTAAGATACTTTCGAAACATCTCCTCTATAAATCAACCCTTGTTTGTTAACTCCGTGTTTGATCATATGAATAATATTACATCTCCGCTCTCTGATCCTGACACTCTCTTTGACGCCTTCAACACGGCGCTATCTAATTCCCTTGACTTTTATGCTCCCTCAACTACTCTTACCCACCGTAATCATCCCAAATCCCCCTGGTTCAACACTGAACTCACCAATATGAGAAAGTCACTTCGTCGTCTACAGTCCATTTATGCTTCTACTAAAATGAACTCAGACCTGTGTTCCTTTAAAGTATGTCGCTCATTATACAGGAAAAAACTCCTATCCACTAAATCATCATACTTTACTAACTTGCTTTGTAAATATGGCACCTCATCTAAGCAAGCCTACAACATATCATTCACCTTAGTAGGTAAATCAAAACCCAGGCACCTTCCTGACCAACCGGATACAGTCCTCTGCTCCTCCTTTGCTAATTTCTTCCAGAATAAAGTATCGAACATCATAGCTGCTCTCCCCAATGTGAATGTTGATATCCTCACTCTCAACTCATATTCACTAGCTTCCCATAATCACTGGTCCTCCTTCACTCTCCCTACTCGTCCATATGTGCTCTCTCTAATGGCATCCCTAAAATCCAATTCCCCACTCGACCATATTCCCCTTACTTTACTTCGTACCCTTTCGCCATTGCTAATTGAACCCATAACAATGATCATTCATGCGTCCCTTATTACATCGATCGTACCAAAGTCTATGAAACACTCATATATCACCCCAATTATAAAAAAAACTACCCTTAGCCACTCGAACCTGTCGAGCTATCGACCCATCTCCCAGCTTTCATCAATCTCTAAGACCTTAGAGCGAATAGTATCTTCTCAACTTATTCACTATATCACTACCAATTATTGATAAGTTTCAAAGTGCTTACTTACCCCATCGGAGCACTGAATCAGCACTGAATCTTATCATTAATGATCTACTAATATCCCTTGACAACAAAGCCCCGTGCTACCTTGTGTTACTTGACCTATCCAGTGCCTTTGCCACTCTAAACCATGACATTCTTTCTTTACGACTCAATGAAATCGGTATTCATGGTCAAGTACACAGCTGGTTTATGGCATTCCTTTCCTTAAGGTCCTCTTCAGTGAAAATCAACTCATCCTTCTCTACCCCGTTTATCAGCACTCATGGTGTTCCACAAGGCTCCGTGCTTGGTCCTTTACTTTTTATTATTTATATTTTACCCATACAATCCATATTTCGTAAATATCCTTACATCCACTACTATCTCTTTGCAGATGATCTACAAATTTATACTTCTTTTCCCATTTCCTGTGACTCCAACTCAATTCAACTGTCTATTTTTAACTGCCTCACAGAACTTACTGACTGGTTCTCCCATAATTCCCTATCACTTAACATGACCAAAACTGACACCATAATTATCTCCAGACCTACCTACCCCCTAATCATCACCCACCCCTTTCTACTAGCCCTCCCTACATCACAATCCATAACAACTCTTGGTTTCACCATCAACTCCCACCTAGATTACTCTGACCACATATCTATAATGATTCGCAATGCCAACTATTTTCTTTACAATATTAGAAAATTACGTAATAAATTGACTTTTTCAATGACTAAAAGTCTAATACACTCGCTAGTCTTCAGTAGACTCATATACTGCTGCTCACTTCTATGCAATCTACCACTAAAGCTTATGCTTAAACTTGAGAAGATACAACGACGTGCTATACGCACCCTATATAAACTGAAGTTCTCTTCAATAGTATCAATATCGACTCTAATGCGATCACTCGGCTGGCTTAAGTTTAGATATCTCTGCAGGTACAGACTACTATGCATCACCCATAAGGTGATACATCTTAGATCTCCCGAGTACCTAGCTGACTTGATCAGTATGCATACCCTTAGTCGAGCTAGCAGGAAATGTCACACGATGAAAATTGTGCAACGCTCGACTATATCTGCTCACTCTGAATCTGCTTTCTCTGTGGTAGCTCCAAAATACTGGAATTCTCTACCATATGACATTAGGTGTTTGAAATCCTTGTCACTATTTAAATGTAAACTCTCCACGCACCTATTAACATTGTAACCTACCTTTTCCTTTATTTTTATTGTACTTTATTTATTTTATTTTTGTTTCCTTCTCATGACGCCCATAACCACCACGTGATTTTGTAGTCAATAAAATATTTTAAAATAAAAAATAAATATATATATATATATATATATATATATATACATATATATAGATACCTATATATAGATACCTATATATATATATATATATATATATATATATAGATAACTATATATGGATACCTATATATATATATATATATATATATATATATAGATACATATAGGTAACAGAGGTGAGGTATACCTCGATATATCGTCGTCCATTTTAAACAGGAAGTTCATTCTACGGTCACGTGCACGCATAGAGCTAGATAGAATCTCTCTAGATCTACGCGTGCACACGTGAACCCATATTCACTGAATGTGAAGACCTCTATTCGATAAAAAAGCGAAATAAGGAAGTTCATTTCACGAGCCGCCATTCACTGAACGCGAAGAGCCTTTATTCGATGAGAACAAAAAATATACATAAACATACAACATACATGCGCACACACACACGTAAATAGACATATAATACACAATTAATTATATATATATATATATATAATATATATTATATATATATATTAAATGTTATATAGTATATGTTGAACCTACAAGAATTTTAAAATAATGATTTATTAAAAATTAATGATATATTAAATCACGCCCCTAATCACAGAAATATATTAATTAATTCATTTAAATGATTTCACGCACTGCGTTCCTAAAAAATGTTCCTAAATTGGGTAAGCACGGTAATCACCCATATTTTGTGTTCTCATCGAATAAAGGCTCTTCGCGTTCAGTGAATGGCGGCTCGTGAAATGAACTATGATGATTTAGACCAAGACTCAATCTCAACATCAGTAGGTAGGTAGGGATTCGATTTCCAGTCAATTCTACCAGAGGTGAGGGGGGATCGAAGTTGATAAGTAAGGGTTCGTCTATTAAATACACACTTTAGTTCATGACAGTGGGCTTTTGATGCATGGAAGAGAATTCGACCAGCCTTGATGGTTGGAGGGTCAATATATTGACGTATGAATAGAGATGTATAGGTAGATGACTGAAGTAGTGACCTAGAGTTAATAAGGGTATCGGTCGCACATGACGAAGATAATACTAGGTTGGCATAGTGAGAGATGAATGAGTAGTCAGTGATGGTGATGGGGTCTAGTTGAAGGTGGGCAAATAGTGATTTTATGTAGGTAAGGTTTCTGTCAGCAGGTAGGATATGCTCAATGATTATTGATGGTTTGGAAGCGCAGGAGTGAATAGTGGGTGGATTAAGTAGGGTGGAGGTAGAAGGGGATGGAGGTCAATTTGATTTGACAATGGCAGAGAAAGATTTGGTTGTTGATTTATTTAGGGCATCAGGAAGAGATGAGATAGCGGAAGAGAGTGACTCTAGGATAGTGGAGTCATTAGAATAGGGAGAGAAGGAGGATAATTGGGCAGTAAGAGACTCAATGCCAACTTGTAATTTGTTAAGTTTATCATTAATAAAGGTATTACCAGTGGAAAGGTTAGTATTAGTGCATACATCACATTTGAACACAATATTAGGAAGGGAGAAACTAGCCCTGAAATATTTTGGCATATTCTGGGATCGACACTCAGCTGGCAAGGATAGGTATAGGCATTTGTAGTGAATAGTGTTGTCACAGCCATCACACGAAATGGCGTCATCAGGAGTGGATACATCATTGCACTTCAGGCAGGACATTGTAGCCATGATATGGAGCAGGAAACACGTTGGCGAGATCTAACAATAGATGCCGCAACAGGAGCAGTCGTGATTTAGAAACCGGTTTGAGGAAGGCGAGTCAGATGACGCAGCACGTGATGGTAGAATCAGCCGTTCAGGTAGCTGTATGGGTATAGATAGACAGGCGAATATCCGCGTTCTATAGTAATCAAGGAGGTAGTAACTAACCGAGTATGGTAGGTTGGTAGTCGGCTGACTACCTTGAAGAATACTTCAGTGGGAGGTCCACTGAGTTCGATTAGCCAGCCAGTAATCGGATTAATCGTTTAATAATATATACAGAGGTATGTATTTAAAGTTACAATAACAATATATACATATATGTATAATCTACAAATACAAGTAGTAGAAAGTTTTTTTTTACTAAAAACCCATATTAGTAGTGCATATGAGTATATATCAGTATATTAAATTAGTGCACATAAAATAAAAATATATAAATACTTTAATATAATAAATAAATTATTAGAAAATAAATCAAATAAATATGTTATGTAATAATGAAATTAAATATATAATGAATATAAGATTTAAAATTAACAAAATAAAAAATAAAAATAAGTAATAAATAAAAATAGATATATATGCAATTATGAATTGAATGAAATGTACAAGTAATTTAACTTAATTAAAAAATTAATATTTTAATTCAGTTTAAAACTAGGTCAATTTGTACATTTGATTTACACTAAAAATTACACATATAATAAATATTAGTTGGTAATTTATTTAATTAATATCTAATAAAGTATATAAAATATAATTTAATAAATAAATTAACGCATATATATACAAATATATATATTTAATAAATATAATAAAATTACATAGAATCAATATACTCAAAATAAATATAAATATATATAAATATCAAAATAATATTTATATATAAAAAAAAAAAATAAATAAATAAATAAAATAAAATAATCTTATAAATGACTTAGCTTATAAACACGTCTGTATGGCATGAAGGCTTATTTAAGAATGAATATATATATATATATATAAATATATATATACACTCTTTATCAAGGACTATCTCCATCCCTAGGGATTGTATCCATCCCACATGGGCCTGTTAACCCCGAGACTTCCGATCTAGTTTTTGTTTCACATATTCAGTTTTTTGTATTTAACACTTTCACTATATTCATGTTTATTTTGGAATATGTTTAGTACACGGCCCGTTTAAATCAATTTTTTTATGAATTTTATAATATATTTATTTTAATTTCTTGTTTCGTGTCGGTTTGTTTCGCTTTATTTTAAATTCACATCTATTATTATAATTGTATTCGTGTTGCTAAACAATAAACTATTTATCTATCTATCTAGCTATATATAAAACTGCCTGTGTGACTCAGTGGCTAAGGCGTAAGACACACAAGCAGTAGGACACGGGTTCGAGCCTCGTCCGGACCATTAATTAATTTTATAAAATGGGTCTTAAAATATTATTTAGAAGTGATCTTATATAATTGTGTATTAATAAATGATCGGCTCTCGTTAAAACTGTGGATGCCTTAACATGAGAGCGGCTTCGAAGGGACATTAGAGCCATATATGGTTATAAGTGAAAACTTCATCTAAGTTCCAGGATGGGATGAAAGGACTCCACCAAATAAAAATAACAATAACAATATATATATATATATATATATATATATATTAATAATAGTACCAACGCTCTCAGAAGTACCGAATAGTGACATGCGCATACCATCGATGTAAATAAAAGTTTGTATTTACATCGATGGCGCACACACGCGCGCTTACAGTGCACCCCACAGCTGTGGCAGATAGACTTTAGTGAACACTATAGTGTATACACGGTACACGTGTGCGGCTGATTACGCACGTTTGTGTGCGCGCTCACACTAGTTACCGTAGTAAACACACTGCAGTGTACCATATACATAACGACATATGTCCTTACCACGACGGTGCGTGTGTATGTGTGTGTGTGGAGGGCACTGTAGGCGCGCGTGTATGCGCATGTCACTCATCGGTACTATCCGAGGGCGTTGGTACTATTATGAATATAGGTCACAGAGGTGGGGGTGTCGTCGTCCACTTAAACAGGAAGTTCCTTACGCAGTCACGTGCACGCATAGAGCTAGATATAATCTCTCTAGCTCTACACGTGCACACGTGATCACTGAATGTGAAGACCTCTATTCGATGAAAAAGCGAAATAAGGAAGTTCATTTCACGAGCCGCCATTCACTGAACGCGAAGAGCCTTTATTCGATGAGAACACAAAATAGGAAGTTACTTTTGATCGACATAAACCACCGTAATACCGTAAATAACATAATCACTGAATTAGAGTTACCGCGAGCCGTAGAAAAGTGTCGACGCCCGCCACGCCTAGCTCTCTCGGTGTCGATATCGCACGCCATCGTCGTATAAATATTCACGGCGATTCACTCGATAATTATACTATGATAGTAGAGGTGTCGTCGAAGAGGTGCCCCACATACACGAACAGTCGAGCTATTGTTTCCAGCAGTGTTCCGCTCATCTCGCTGTAGGATGAAACTATTAAGGAATCTCCCCGCTAACTACTACAATATAATCGTTAGTAGTTTACTACTTATTTAGCAGTGAACGTGATAGGTAGGTATTTAGTATACTAATCTGTAGCCTATAGGCCATCTATAGGTATATTATGTGATATTAAGTTATATAGGTAACTTCTAGCATAGGTATTTTATGATAAATATAAAATGATATATATGCAGGTGTTATATATGTATATATATATATAAAAAATATATATATATACATGTATTTAGATCTATAGATACTGATTGTATATAGTGTATATAATGTTAACTATATTTTATAACAAAAATATAAACATTATAATTATATAAACTTTTGTAAATCGCTTATTTACATAATAAATAAATACTTTGGTTGTAGTACAGTTACATCTGTGACAATATATACAACATGCGTACAACAATATATAAATGCTGTATTCATTAATATATATTATATATATGCAGTACTGTGGTATAAAAACTTTACCCTATAATATAATATGGTATATAATTATGGTATTACCCAAGCTGCAATGGGGCTTTGGTATAATTGAGGTCTTGGTATAAATCATTGAATTGTAGACAAGTACAATATTATATTGAATTTTTATTGATGAGTCATGGGCTGGATTATATGTATTGTATCTCATCGTCTACAGTGGTATGTGTGTACGGTATAGAAAATAATAAGGAGGAGGTGGTCGTTATGGTCGTGGAGGTTATGTGTGGTGTTGTC